>LNAC01000755.1:524762-601310 GCA_002007465.1 Ailurus styani
CCCCCCCCCCCGTAACCCTCAGTTTCCTGCTAGAACTTTTTAGGGGTAACCCCATGCTCTGGATGTTCCCTCCAAATGGCCTAATCTGGTGAGGGGCCAGCCTCAGGCCTGAGAGAACCTCCTGCTGGGCCTGGAGGTCAGTCTGGTCCCTGTGGAGCCATGTGACGGCCGGGTCTCCGGCTGCAGGGTCCCAGAAGGATTTTGCAGCTGGGCAGCAGTGGCAGATGGGCTGTCCCCTCCTGTCCACACAGAGCGGCCACCCCCACCAGACAGCGGATCGTCGGTGTCTTCTGGCTGAGAGGCCTCCGCTTCTCTCAGGTCAGGCTGAGTTACCAGAAGAAACCATCTCCCTTCCCCCCAACACTCAGGCGACTGTGAAGAGTCCCCCAGCACCAGCTCATCCTCCAAGGGAAGAACAGAGGAAGGGTCTCCCTGTCCAGGGTCACAACGCATCCTGGCTCCCAACTCTGGCCTGACTTCCCCACTCTGCTCACCCAAGCTAGAGGGGCCCAGGCTGTGCGGGAGGCAGGTGAGGCTGACAAGGGTGGGGGCGAATGGGAGGACATGCACCTTCCCTTCTGGGCACACACTTCATTCATACCTTGGTCAGTGATTCCATCCTAAGAGAGGAACCTCAACAGTTAATACTCTCCCCGGTACAGAGCGGAGAAGGCCCTGGGTGGAGGGAAACCCCGTCTCCAGTGCCAGCTTCTGGAAATTCTGGAGCATCTCACACTGGGGGGCCTCCCACAGAGGCCCAACGGCTCACCAACCGCCCTTCGGCAAGGCCCTGGCCAGCCCCAGCCAGCGCTGTAATGTCAGCATTTGGGGGCTTCAGGAACCAAATCTGTGTTGAAGAGGGATGAAAATAGGGTTGCCAATTTTTAATTTTGTCCATTAATGGTGTCGTCACAAAACCACCTCTATCTACTATAATTATTTCATTTAAAAAAAAAGGATGTTTTTACATCAGGAAGAAACCTTGTGTTGCAAACCGGATACATTCATCTTTATAAAGCTTTATAAAAATCGACCAGGCTGCCCTCATTGTTTTGTTTTATCTGAGACCAGGGGCTCAATTGGGGGCCCCCAAGACACGGCTAAGAGGCCTAGTGAGGCAGGCCCTACGAGTTGGGGGGGACTCATGGCCAGGCGCTGTTGCACTTTGCTTCTTCCCCAGACACAGCCCCCAGGGTCCCAGGTGTCATTGGGAGCAGCCAGGCCCGCCCAGGTGTTTCCTGGTGAGCCCCTGGCCCAGGGCCCTGGAGCACTGGGCTGGGCGCATCCTCCCTCCCAAGCATCTCTGGCCTCATGGCCCGGCCAACTGGCCAGGGCTCCCCAGACACACGGCGCGCCTTCCAAGCCAGCTGCCGCACAAAGCTGCATTGTGGGCCTCCGCCTGGCTGGTGAGCACGTGACCGCAGAGGGCGGGTGTGGGCCGGACGGGTGTGCCCCATCGCCTTCCTTCTGATCAGGACTCTGCATCCTTGCATCTGACCCCACGCAGCTGGAGCCGGGCCAGGCAGGGTTTCGGGGGACCATGGAAACAGAAGAAAACACATACTTGTAAAATAAGAGAAGGCCTTTTGTCCAGGGTGTGCCAGTGGGTCTCCTTCTGGGGTCTGCCTGGCACCTAGGCCCTGACTTGACCCCAGCCTCATCCTTGTGTCTCTGTCAAGGGCCCCTTCCCTGTGAGAGGGCCTCTGAGCCCAGTGTTCTAGGAGCCTGGGCCCTAAGGCACAAAAAAGGACTGTGGGGTCACCCTTGCCCTGTGTGCTGGGAGGGCCTACCCCTGCCTGGGGCTCCCACACACTCTCTCTTCCCTCCTAGCCCACAGGGGGTTCTGAAGTTGGGCCCCCAGCCTGGGCCACGCTTGGCTACAGGGAGGACAGGGAGGAAAGGGAGCCCCTGAACCCAGGGCTCCAGCCACCCACGGTGACTCCCAGGAGTACGGCTTTTATACATGTAACAGAAAAGAGCAAGAACACTCTGCCCATGTCCATGGACTCCTTCCCTGAGCGCACAGATCCACTCAAGACTCTCACAAACTGAAAAACAAAACAACAAAAGATACCGCAACAGAAAACCAGAGGCTCTCCCCTGGACCTAGTGTATGTAAGCTCACCACTGTGTTCCTCTCCTTCCCAAATCCCAGACTAACCGGGAAATGGTTGGTGTGTTGAGGCATGTTCAACAAAATAGGGTATGAGACCGTCTAAAAAAGATCCAGTCTAAAAAAATTCTATCTTGGTGAAAGAATTATCATCCTCCTCCTGGCCCAGAGCAGACCCCAGGGTATTCCTCTAGAGTCCTTCCTCCCCTCTTTCCCTGGATCCCTGTATCACACTGTACAGGGATCCCTGCAACCTTCAGAGCCCACAGGAGAAAACCTGTTCTAGAGCCTTCCTCCAGCTTTGCTCCTCCCCACAGGCCAGGGATCTGGAGGCCCAGAAGACATGCTCACTCAGAGCCTCTGCCCCTTCTAGGCTATGAAGCAGGTACCAGGGACCTGGAAGTTCCCTCCAAATGTCCCCACCTGCTTCCAGGGCTTTCCTGGGCCTTCCTAGCATAGCTTCTCCATAGCAGTGCACACCTGGGGCCTGGGGTTTCCAGTGAAGGGAGGAGTGTGCTGGGTGGGGAGAGGGAGCAAAGGGAACAGATGGGGCCCAGGCCAGGACTACTTCCTTGGGCTTACAAGGAAGTCTAGGAGGATACGCTGGAGCCTGGCTTTTCGGGTGGTTGTGAAGATGTGACTGCGTCAAGGTGAACAGATAGAAAGCATTTCATCAGTAAAGTGTCTGACTGGACCCATCACTTTCCCCCATTAGGAGGAAGAGCAGGAAGGCTTTCCCTGATGCACTGCCCTGCAGGCATGAAGGGCACCTTGGCCCTGTAGATTTCAGATCTGTCCCCCTCTCCACTGATGTTGTTGCCTGAGCCGGGGGCCACATGCCTCCCTGACTCCTTCTACTTGCGCTAACACAGAGGACAGGCCCTGCTCCTTGCCTGAGGCCCTGCATGCCACCAGAACTACTCCAGGGAGGAGGAACCTCAGAACCTGGCTCCTGCCGTGCACCCTTCCCCTTATTTTCAAGGCACATTAATTTCTCTTGGTGGTCACTGCCCCGTGCCCTTACACACCCTCGCCCCCCACCAGGTTTGCGAAGTGACCTTCCCTCTTTGTCCCCACCTCTCCCTTCTCTCCACCCCTGGAGAGTACAATGGGTTGCTTACTCCCCAACATTCCCCCTTCCCTTGCTGTTTGGGGCCTATTTTGATCCAGGTCCCCATCCTCTGGCCAATGACTCAGAGCTTCGTCCTGCTGGGTCCTGGCTAGCCATTCTGCCCTCACCCCCTTGGCTGGGGGCCAGGGACCTGGGGTAAGGTTTCCTCTCCGATAAACTAGACTCACTGAGAGAAATGATCTAGCACGTTCTGCTGGGCTTTGCCATGTCAGGATGTCACATCTTTTACCGGCTGAGGGTGAGGCTACACCCTGAGGGGGGCTGTGTGGGGCGCATGGCCCTTCCTGCCATGAGCTATTCTGGGTCTAGATGCTGTGTCTTGCTTGAGCCTTGGGTCTTTGCCACTCACAGCCCAGTGCACCTCTAAATCCCCCCTGCAGAGTTTCCCCCTCCCCGGGCCCTACAGGGGCCAGTGTGCCATGTGACACACTTGGCACCCCACGACGTGTCTCTGGAGAGTGGGGGTTATCTCTTACCCAGCGCCATGCTCTGCTCCCCGCCACCCCTGTCCCCATGTGCTGGCTGCAGACCAGATTCATCCGAGAGTGTTCCACAGAGTTGGCTGAAACAACACGTTTCTTATAAAACGTCCAGGGGTGAACCTGCCTGTTTCATTGTGCAATATCCTTCAGGTCCGTGAGGTATTAGATTTCTGAACTAGGAAAACATTTCTCTCTCCCTTGAGATTAATTAACAGCTTCTATTACAGGCCTCCAGTCTCTTATGCGCAGTTCCAGAAATCTAAATATTTCTGAAAACCAAGACTTTTTCCAGAAGTGAGTGGTAAACGCATTTGGTGGCAAAACCTGACCTGGTCATATATAAGGATAATTCAAGTCTCAGAGTGAATATTTATATATTTCATCTCAGAAAAATGAGTATGCTTGGTAATGGGTTGCTGCCCCCAATCCTGTTAGAATATTACTTAATATACAGTATATACACATTACTAATGGCCTCGAATTCAAATGGTCTGAACTCAGAAAAACATCCTCCCCCCAGGGCCTCTGATAAGGAGTCATGGGACTGTGTTAGAAAGCAAGAGCTTTGCAATACACTTTATTTTCCTTTTTCTGCCCTGGCTGCCAAGAAAGTCAAATTTAAGTAATTAAACTTATTCACAGCAACTAGCTTTCGTCTAAATTTTCTTGGTACAACTATCCTGTCCTTTTATAACTTGTCTTTAAAAAATTATCTGAGCGATACAGCTTTCTTGAATTTGTGTCTTTTATTTTAGCTGGCTTCACATTATTGTTTTTAAAGTTAGATGAATATAAATTTATTGTGAATGAGTGAATCCAGAGATTCTGCGGACTAATGGGACAGATGGTCCCTAATGTCCTTGTTTGCCATCCTGCCTCCTAGGGGGTATGGATGGGGATGGGGCTGACATGATTATGGATTCTCTCTGTGCCTCACCACATGCCCAGGGGAGACAACAGACACTCCCCTGCCATCCCCGATGACCGCCATCCTTGGTGGCTTCTGGGTCAATCCATCCACTCTTGACATATATCCAGCTACCACCCAGATGCAGGGACAGCCCACTCAGATCAGGGCAGCAGAGAGCTTACTTGTAGATTTGCATTATTGACAAGCTTCTCCCGAATACTCCCATCAGATTCTCTACTGGGGAACCTCAGAAATAATGTTTGCTCAAGTCATACATTAGGAGTCAATTTTCATGTAAAACTATTTGTGTGGATATACAGATAATAGAGTACATGTACTTATTTACTGCAATAATGAAGACAATTGCTAAATAATGGGAATTATGGGAGATTCTTTTTTTAATTCTCATTATATCCTAAATTTTCATTGATGAATATTACTTTTGTAATAACAATAAGAACTGCAACTTTGCTTTTAATCCCTTTTGTGAATATTACTATAGAACAGTTTCTTAGCGTGTATCAGCTCTTTCCTGATCAAAAGCTTCACCGTATCTTCATAAAGCACTTTCACAGGGATATGCCAGAAATCTATCTTAAAAGGCAATCCAACTGCACAAAAATTACTATAGTTCTAGTTTCTGGGACTGTCTCCTTTAGGAGGTAACATTTTTAAAAACTGGCTAGACCTTTGTCTACATGATGTCAAAGCAGTCAGATAATTCAATAATTCCAGTGGAAATAAGCAGACTTGCACTTCCTGATATGACGGAGCAACTGGCAGCAGACAAGCCCTCCTGCTGTAAACACATTGAAAACCAGGGGGAAAACCACGGAATGACTATTTGCAGATATTGGACAACAGGCAGCTTCTCATGTGATCCCACAGAGAAGCTAGACAAATAACGTGAGCCCTATAATCTACCTGACTTCCTGCTGTAAGCATTTACTGGACCCCAGTACAGAGATGGGACCCCAGCAGAGAAAAGCAGTCTCATTGAGCTGAGGAGACAAAACTGTGGTTTGGGGAGGTTGAAGAAGCTGGACTTTGTGGGGGTAGAGAACTTGATAGGAGGGATCCAAGCAGGAAAGGGGTTCAGGAATCTGCATAGGGTTCCTTTGAGTCTTTGAATGAACAGTAATATGACCTGCATAAGACAAATGGACTGAACAGAGACAAAGTCCAGGTGCAGATGAACTCAAATAGAGTTGGGAGACACTTCAGTTTGACCTGTAGAGTGGGGAGTCTTCACCAAACACCAAATTAATTCAATAGAAACTCCAGAGAGGCCACATCTTAAGAATACAGTTTAAATGACCCCAGGTAAAGGCTAAGCAAAGTTGAAAAACAAATCTTGAAAGGTTCAAGTTGGTACACAAAGGAACCAAATGCTTGTCGGAACAAAATGCAACACTCTGTAAAGGAAGACAACAAAATCCAGACATTCGACAATATAATAAACTCAAGCCCAGCATTAAATAAAAATTATTAGCAATGCAAAAAGGTGGGGAAATATAACCCATAAGCAAAAGAAAAATGAGTCAATAGTAACAGACTGAGAAATAACAGGGATGATGGAATTAGAAGCCAGTAATTAAAAAAAAACTCATATAAACATACTCAAGGATTTAAAGAGAAATGAAAACAATGAGAGGAGACATTGAAACCATAAAAAGATAGAAACAAATGAAAACACTAGAGCAAAAAAAAAATAGATCTGGAATGAAAAATTCACTGGGTGGAGGTTTCTGATGTGAGGCAGATGGAATACATACATTTTGTCCTGTCTCTCCACCAAACAAAACTAGGATTCCTGGATGGAAGGGGTGGAGCAGTTATCTGGGGAGTCTGGAAAGTAAATGGTAAGCAGATAGGAAAATGAGGCCAAAGTTCAAAGTGCCAAGCAAACTGATGGTAGGCTGCCTATTTATTTTCCTCCATTATTGCACAGCCTGGACTCAAAGGCACTCCAGAACCTGGAAGGGCACAGTGGATGTAGACAAAAACAGCTCCACAAGAAACCCTCTCTTCCTACTCTAAAGACCAGGAAAGGGGACTCCTGTTAGAGAGTGAGGATGATACCCTGGTCATCTTTCTGTTTTCTCTTTCTCTAGCCCCAAGTGGTAATTGTGGCAGTAGTGACAACAATGGCAGTGGCTGTAGGGAGGGTGCCCAAAGCTCTAATGGAGGTGAAACCTTCTCTGTGACCAGAAGAGCTATGGCACCAAGAGTGTGGAATAAAGTCTTACTGCTTTTTCTTTAGCCGTGCCCTCCCATAGACTGGTCCTCTGTACTGTTGCAGTCATGGGAAGTGTGCAGCAGAGTGGAAAACTAAACTGTGGCTTTCTGGCCACCAGATGAGGAAGGGAGGCTCTAGAAGTCTGGAGATAATGGAGAGGAAGGAGCTCAAGAAAGCAATCCTAAGGATTTGTGTATGAATTCCTGGTTCACCTATTAGCTGCATATGCATGGCTCTGTCCATATATAGGCTTTGAGAACTGAGCTAAAAGGTAGACCACCACCCAGATCCTACACAGGATGTTCTGAAGGATGTATAGGAAGAGCAGATCCAAATACGATTGCAAAGTCCTTAAAAAAACACTGAGTTGGCTTTGGAACAAAAGCGCACAGAAGGTGGGTCAGAACTTGCAGCCTGTCTACTTCCTTCACTCACAAGATGAGGAGGGTGGGCTAAGTGATGGTCTCCCAAGCAGGACATCATTACCTGGTAGCTCTCAGGGGAACAAGGAGCCCCCTGGAATTTTGTGCAACATTTTCCAAGTTTGTTTTGACATTTAAATTGGGGGAAGGTGAGGGTCCATGGCCTCATCAAGCCAATTCCCTGGAAAGTCTCAACATTTGAGGAAGATCCATACCAGAGGAATGGGATGAAGTCCAGGAGGCTGGTCAGTGATTAAGGCAGCTGGAGCACTAATTTAACCCTGATTTGCATCCTAGTAGCTCAGCAAGGGAGACTCTAAGTAGAGTCTGCTTCAGGGGAGAACCAATAATTGCTAAGCAAGGAATACAGCTGGGACACAGGGCAACAGAGACCCAGGAAGACAAGGGAGTTTCCTCTATCCCAGGCATCTGTAATATCAATACCTAGTATCTCCTTGACACTTTGTTACAGACAATGCTATAGGTATATAATGCCATTTCTTCTTCCTGGGCACTTGGGTAAACTACATTTCCGAGGCTCCTTTGAAGTTAGTTTGGGTCTATTATCTTGTCAATGGGATGTGGGCAAATTAATATAAGGCATTCCTGGGCCTGGCCCTTACACATATATTCTTTATTTTTTAGTGACCATAAGGCACAGTCAAGTGTGATGTCAAATAAAAATAAACCTTTGTTGGATTTAAAAAAAAAAAAAAAAAAGAACTTGCAGCCTGAATCTAACCAGGTCAGTGGTCTGCTAAAACAAAAATAGCAACATTCTCTTTAGGATTTAAAGAAGTCACTGAGTCATATAACATAATATTCAAAATGTCCAGGATGTAACACAAAATGCTTTGTATTAAAGAACCAGAAAAATCTCAACCTGCAAGGAAAAAAACTCAAAACACATCAACCATAATGGCACAGACATTGGAATTATCAAAGACTTAAAGGAGTTACTCTAACCATGTTTCAATAAGTAAGAAGAAATTACTTTGGGATAAAAGGGAAGATAGAAAATTTCAGTAAAGAAATAGAAAATATAAACAAAAACCAAATGAAATTTTTAGAACCGAAAGCTACAATAAGTGCAATTAAAAATTCACTGGGTGGGCTCAATATCAGAATGAGGAACAGAGGAAGGAGTTAGTAAACACAAAGATAGAGCAGTGGAAATAATCTAATCTGAACAACAGAAAGGAAAAAGTAATTAATAGAGCATCAGGATTCTGTGGGGATAATACCAAAAGATCCAACATTTGTACCAGTAGAGTTTCAGAAGGAGAAGATAAAGACTGCGGTGCTGAAATAATACTGGCTGAAAAGTCCCCAAATTGGTATAAGATAGAAACATACAGATTCAAGAATCTCAGTGAATCCCAAGCACATAAAACTCAAACAAATCCATGACTAAAATATCATAATCAAAGTGCTAAATATAAACAAAGAAAAAATTTTGGACACATTCAGAGAAAAACGGTACTTTAAATAGGGGCACACATTTACATGACAATGGATTTCTCATCAGAAATCATAGAAAATAGAAGGACGTGTTACAAATTTTTATAGTGCTGAAAGAAAGAAAAAAATGTACTGTCCACCCAGAATTCTATATCCAATAAAAACATCCTTCAAGAATGAAAGTGAAATAAAAACATTGTAAGGTAAAGAAAAACTAAGAAAATTTATTATCAGTAGACCAGCCCTAAAAAAAGAAAAAATTCTGAAGGAAAATTTTTAGATGGGAGGGACATGATTTTGGGGAACACTTGAAGGATCAGGAATTGAGGAAAGACACATATCTGAGTAAAAATAAAAGACTACTTTGATATCCTTAAATTCTTTAAAATATGCATGACCATTGAATATGCAAAGGGTAACACTGATGGGATTTTTAATGTAGGCAAATGCAATACATTGACAACTACAGCACTGAGAGAGAAAGGTAAAGAGACCTATATGATGGCAAGATTTTAAAATTCCACTCATAGTGGTAAAATATTAATTTTATGTAGAATTAGAAAAGTTAAAAATATGCATTGTAATACCACTTTATAGAAGTTCAAAGAGATAAAGTAAAAAACTGAAAAATTAAAATTTAGTATTAAATACTAAAATACATTCAAATCCAAATAAAAGAAGAAAAAGAGAAACACAAAAACAACCTCAAAACAACAACAACAAACAAACAAAGGGAACAAACAGAAAATAAATAATGAAATGGCAGACCTAAATACAAGTTTATCAGAAATTTCATTAAATGTAAATGATCTAAACATACAAATTAAAAGAGAACAGAATGGGATAATAATAATAAAAAAAGAACCAATTATATGCTGCCAATAAGAAACCCTCTTTAAATATGATGCTATAATAAGATAAAAGTAAATGGATGCAAAGTGATATACCATGCAAATACTAATAATAAAATCAGAGTGGATATACAAATATCAGAAAAAAAAGTAGACATCATAGCAATGATAAAAGGTAATTACACCAAGAAAATATGAGTCTTAACTATGTATGTATCTAACAAAAGAACTTTGAATACATGAAGCAAAAATGGGTAAAACTGAAGGAAGAAGTGGACATACACAATTATAATTTGAGACTTCAACATCCTTCTTTCAGTAATCAATAGAACAAGTAGAACAGAAAATCAGTAAGGATTTAGAAGAATTAAACATCACTACTTACCAAAGGGATCTAAATGACATTTATAGAATAATCCATCCAACAATATCAGGACACAAATTCTTTTTTTTTAATGCACTTAGAAGATTTGCCAATATAGATCATGTCTTATGTCATAAGACAACCTTAACAAATTTAAAACAATTTAAATAATTCAAAGCATATTCTCTGACAATAACAGAGTAAAACTGGAAATCAATAACAAAAAGATAACTGGAAAATCAACAAACACTTTTAAATTAACACTTCTAAATAATCCATGTGACAAGAAAATGTCTCAAGGGAAATTAGAAAAATGTTTTTAAAAGAAATTGAAAATACAGTATGTCCAAATTTGGAGGATACACCTAAGGCACTGGTTAGAGGAAATCTTTCAACACTTAATGCTTTTATTAGAAAAGAAAAATAATATTCACATCAATATCCAAGTTTCTACCTTAGTAAAGTGACAAAGTAGAGGAAAATACATGAACAGCAAGCAGAAGGAAATAAAGGGGATAAATCAGTGAAACTGAAAACAGAAAAACAATAGAGAAAAATCAATGAAGAGAGAGATGATTCTTTTAAAAGGTCAATAATTATTAATAATTAATAATAATCATTATTACTAATAATTATTAATAATTACGAATAATTACTACTAATAATTATCACTAATAATTATTACTAATAATTATTCACTAATAATTCATTAGCCTCTAACCAAACTCTTTTCTTTCTCTCTCTCTCTCTCTCTCTCTCTCTCTCTGAGAGAGAGAGAGAACAAATAAATTGTATCAGTACTTAAAGAGGGGTATCACTACACTCCCCACAGACATTACAATGGAATTCTACAAAGAGCTCTATGCATATAAATTTGATAATTTAGTCAAAATGAACCCACTCCTTGAAAGCTACAAACTATCAAAACCCACCCAAGGAGAAGCAGACAACCTGAATAGTTCTAAGTCATTTGAAGAAATTGAATTTGCAGTTAACATTTTTTTTTTGGAAAGAAATCTTCAGATCCAAAAGCTTTCATTGGTAAATTCTACTAAACATTTACAGAAGAAATAACAAATGTTACATAATCTCTCACCAAAAGAATAATATAATAGGAGGAGAAGTTTTTCAATTTATAAGGCCAGTATTACTTTGATACTAAAAGCAAACAATAGTACAGGAAAAGCAAACTACAGACTACAATGCCCACAAAAATAGACACAAATAATCTCAAGAAAATATTGACAAATAGAATCCAAAAGTATATTTTTTATTTTTTTTATTTTTTTTTAAAGATTTTATTTATTTATTTGACAGAGAGAGAGAGATCACAAGGAGGCAGAGAGGCAGGCAGAGAGAGAGGAGGAAGCAGGCTCCCTGCCGAGCAGAGAGCCCGATGTGGGCCTCGATCCCAGGACCCTGAGATCATGACCTGAGCCGAAGGCAGAGGCTTTAAACCGCTGAGCCACCCAGGCGCCCTAAAAGTATATTTTTTAAATTACTTCATGCATATGAGGGGATTATCCCAGGAGTACAAGGCTGGTTCAAAATTTGGAAATCAATCAATATAATTTACTATAACAACATATTAAAGAAGAAAGCTATATGATCATATCAATTGATGCAGAAAATGTTTAAAAATTTCTAACAGATATTTAGTTTCCACAGACTAGAAATAGGGGGAACTTCCCTAATTAGATAAAGTGTATCTATAAAAAACCTACAGCTAACTTTATATTTAATGATAAAAGACTGAATGTATCCTTCTAAGATCAGGAACAAGGCAAAGATACCTGCTCTTATCACTCTTATTCAACATTGTATTGGAAGTAGTAGTCAGTGCATCTAGGCAAGAAAAAGAAATGAAAGCATACAGATTTTATAAGAAGACATAAAGCTGTCCCTATTCACAGGCAGCATGTTTGTCTATGGACAAAATTCTAATGAATATGCAAAAGAGATCCTAGAATTAATAAATTAGTTTTTCAGGGTTTCAGGATTAAAGACCAATATGTAAAAATCAATTGTATGTTTTTATATAGTGCAATGAGCAATTAACAGCAATTTTTAAGATTTTATTTACTTGAGAGAAAGAGTGAGAGAAAAAGCACAAATAAGGGGCAGAGAGAGAGAAGCAGGCTCCCTGCTGAGCAGGGAACCCAATGCAGGACTCGATCTGGGGACTCCAGGATCATGATTTGAACCAAAGGCAGACGCTTAACCAACTGAGATACCCAGCCGCCCCAACAATAAAATTAAAAAAAAAAAACCAACAACATATATTGTAGATCCAAAAATGAAATATGTACTATAAATATAGAAAACATTCATATCTATATGCTGACAATTATAAAATATTGGTGAAAGAAATAAAATACACCTACATATAGATATATAAAGATATACCATCCTCATGAATTGCAAGACTCAATAATGTAATTTATATGTCAGTTTTCCCAGAACTGACCTATAGATTCAATGCCATTCCAATGAAAATCCCAGCAAGTCTTTATTTTACAGATAATGAAATATATCTCATATATTTTATATATGTATATATAGACAAGATAATTCTAAAACTTATATGGAAATGAAAAGAAGCTAGGATACTCAAAAGAATTTTGAAAAAGAAGAATAAAGTTCAAGGATTTTCACTACTCAGTTTTGAGACTTCCTATATAGATATAGCAGTCAAGATGGTATGTTATTAGTGAAGGGATAGAAACATAGATCAATGGAATAGATTCAGGAGTCCAGAAATAAACCGACATAAGTGTGGCCAATTGATTTGCTAAATTATTTCTCAATTTTAAAAACTGAGATATAATTCACATACCATAAAATCCACCATTGTGTTTATTTTTTGTTTTTTAAAATATTTTATTTATTTATTTGAGAGACAGAGAAAGAGTGAGCACAGGGAGGAGCAGAGGCAGGGAGACAAGCAGACTCCACACTGGGCACAGAGCCTGACGCAGGGCTCAATCTCACAATACTGAGATCATGATTGAAATCAAGAGTTGGATGCTTAAAGGACTGAGCCACCCAGGCACCCCCAAATCCACCATTTTAAAGTGTTATTTATTTTTAGTGTACTAACACATTTATACAAACATCATCACTATTTTGTTCCAGAACATTTGCATCAACCCTAGAAAAACTTACACTCATTAGCAGTAACTCCCCATTCTTTCATCCACTAGTCCTTGGAAACCTCAAATGTCCTTTTTGTCTCTATGGATTTGCCTATTCTGGATATTTCATATAAATGAAACATAATACATAATACATAAACTAGACTCTTTCACTTATCTATCTTTTTTCAAGATTCATCCATGTTGTCACATGTACCAGTAATTCCTTTGTATGGTTGAATAATAATCCATTGTATAGATATACCACATTTTGTATATCCATTCATCAGCTGGTGGATATTTGGGTGACTTCTACTTTGGCTATTTGAATCATGCTGCTATAAACATTAGTGTACAAGTTTTTGTGTGTACATATGTTTTCATTTTTCTTGGGACTATATTTGTAAGTGTAATTGTTGGATTATATGGGAGCTCTATGTTTAACTGTTTGAGGAACTGCCAGACAGTTTTCTAAGGCAGCTGCACCATTTAACACTCCCACTAGCAGTGTATGAATGCTCTTATATCTCAACATCTTGGCCACTACTTGTTCTTATTTATCTGAGATACTTGATTTTAGCACCCTAGTGGGCATGAAGCGGTATCTCATTGTGGTTTTGATTTGCATATCCCTAATGACTAATGATGTTGAGTAGTTTTTCTTGTTTTTACTGATCATTTTTGTATATTTTATATGTTTGCGTATTTGGGAAAATGCTCACATCCTTTGCCCATAGTTTAATTATTTGGGTTTCTTTTCGTTGTTGAGTTGTAAGAGTACATGATATACATATCATGTGGATTATTGATGCTTACCAGTATACGATGTGCAATTTTTTCTCCAATTCTGTGGACTTCCTTTTCACTTTGTGATTATGCCTTATGAAACACAAAAGTTTTTAATTTTGATAAGGTCCAATTTATCTAATTTTTCTTTTGTCATTTGTGCTTTAGGTGTATTCATATCTAAGAAACCATTGCCTAATGCAAGGTGATAGAGATTTACATCTGTGGTTTCTTCCAAGCGTTTTATAGTTTTAGCCCTGACATTTAGATATTTGATGCATTTTTAGTTAATTTTTGTAAATGGTATGAGATAGGCATACAAATTCATTCTTATGCCTATGAATATGCAGCTGTTTCAGCACATTCATTGAAAAAATTATTTTTTCCCCACTAAGTTGTCTTGGAATCTTTGTTGAAAATGAATTGTTCATAGATGTGTAGGTTTATTTCTGGACAATCAATTCTATTATATTAATGTGTGCACCTATCACTATTCCAGGCCTGGATAGTGTTGGTCACTAGCTTTATAATAAGTTTTGAAATTGGAAATTGGGATTCCCTCAACTTTGTTCTTCTGTATGAAGATTCCTTTATCTATATTGGGTTTCTTGTATTTCCCTATGAATTTTAGGACCAGAGCATCAATTTTTGCAGAAAAACCTGTTGCAATTTTGACAAGGACTGTGATGAATCTGCAGATCAGTCCGGAGAGTAGTGCCATTTTAATAACATCAAGTTTTCCATTCAATGAATACGTGATATCTTTCCACCTATTTAGGCCTTCTTTAATTTCTTTCAATGATGTTTTATAATTTCCAGTGAAGAAATACTACACTTCCCTCATTAAACTTATTCCTAAGTATTTTTGTATAACTATAGGTTGAATTATTTTATTAACTTTCTTTTTGGAGTGTACAGGAATGCAATTGATTTGGTATATTGATCTTGTATCATACAAACTTGCTGAGCTCATTATTAGTTGTAATGGTTTTTTAGGGAATTTCTTATGATTTTCTATATATAAGATCAAATGCAAATAGAGATAACTAAACCTTTTTCTTTTCAGTCTGGATGTCTTTCATTTTCTTTTTCTTGCTTAATTTCCCTGGCTGGAACCCAGATTATACTATTGACTACAAGGGGTCAGAGTATACATCCTTGTTTTGTTCCTCATTTTAGGAGGTAAGCATCTAGTCTTTCATCATTAAGTGTGATATTAGCTGTGTTTTTTTAAAAGACTTATTTATTTATTTTAGTGGGTGGGGTGGGGCAGAGGGACAGAATCTTCAAGCAGACTCCCTGCTGAGCTCGGAGCCAGATGGTGTGGCTCCATATCACAACTAATGAGATCATGACCTGAGCTGAAACCAAGAGTCGGATGCTCAACCGACTGAGCCACCCAGGTTCCCCAGCTGTGGGTTTTTAACAGATGTTCTTTACCAGTGGAGGAAGTTCCTTAGAATCCTAGTTTGTTGAGTAGTTTGTTTTTTTAATCATGAAAAGGTGTCGAATTTCATCAAATCCTATTCCTCTATCTATTGAGATCATGTGGGTTTTGTTTTTTATTCTATCATATGGTATACAATATAATATTTACATACACACTAATTGATTTTATATGTTGGACCAACCTTGCATCCCTGGGATAAATCCAATTTTGTCATGTTGCAAAGTTTTTTTACATGTTGCTACTTTTGATTTACTAGTATTTTGCTAAGAATTTTTGCATCTATATTCATAAGGGATCCTGGCCTATACTTTTCTTGTGATGTCTTTGGTTTTGGAATCAGAGTAGTCCTGGCTGGCTTCATAAAATGGATTGGAAAGTGTTTTACTTCTTCTATTTTTTGGACAAGTTTGTAAAAGATTGCTATTAATTTTCTTTGAAGGTGTGGTAGAGTTCACCCGAGTAACTATCTAGTCTGGGCTTTTCTTTGTGGGAGGTTTTTGATTACTAATTCAACCTCTCCACTTGTTATAGGTAAGTCTATACAGACTTCCTCTTTCTTACTGCATCAGTTTCAGTAGTTGGTGCCTTTCTAGTAACTTGTCTATTTCATCTAGGTTATTTAATTTATTGGCATGTAATCGTTCATAGCATTTCCTTATAATCTTTTCTACTTCCATATGATAGTAAAGTCTCTTTTCATTCCTGACTTAGTCATTTGAATCCTTTTTTTTTTTTTTTTTTTTTTTTTTTTTTTTTTTTTAAAAGTGTTGGTCTTTTTAAAGAATCAACTTGTGGTTTTCTGTACTGTTTTTTTTTATTATCACTTTCATTTATTTCAGCTCTAGTCTTCATTATTTCCTTTCTCTGCTTGATTTATGTTTAGTTTTCTCTTCTTTTCCTACTTTCTTAAGGTGGAAGTTTAGGTTTTCCAACTTGAGATCTTTCTTCTTCAATATAGTATTTAGAACTATAAATTTCCCTCTAAATTCTGGTTTCATTTCATCCATAAGTTTGGGTATCATTTACTTTCATTTGCCTGATCCCAAGGTATTTTCTAATATTCTTTTTGATATATTTTTGGACATTTTGGTTATTTAGGAGTGTTTTGTTTTGTTTCCATAATTTGTGATTTTATAAAATTTTCTTCCAGATATTTTTTGACAAGTGTACAAAGGCAATTCAGTGGAGAAAGGATAGTTGTTTCAACAGATGGTGATGTAACAACTGGATATTCACATACACAAAAATAAACCTGAACCTAATCCTTACATGTTATAAAAATTTATTCAACATTGATCATGAATCTAAATGTAACCTGTATTACTATAAGCTTTTTAGGTGTAAACAAAAGAGAACATCTCCCTGACCTGTCATTTAGGCAGAAAGTTCTTAGACTTGACACTAAAACAAAATACTTAAAAAAAAATTCAGAAATTGGAGTTCACCAAGATTTAAAACTTCTATTCTACATAAGACACTGAAAAAAATTATCCTTTCTAAACTATCCTCGGTCCCTTCTGCATCAGGAATTTCAATCATTGAATCTATTCAAGTTAGAACTGTACTGTAAGCTCCCAAGCTGTTCTTCAACTTGTGTATCATTTTTTTCATCTGCTCTACCCAGTAGCTGAGCCAAACAGTGGCTTGAGATGACTTCCCCAAGCCACCCTAGATAAATACACAACCTAAATAAATATAAGTTCTCACTATTCTCAACCAGCTTCAAGACAATTTCTGCAGTGTCTACTTCCAACAGATTGCCACCCCCAGGCTCTGCCTGTACAGAAAGTCTTGAATTGCCCCGGTTTCTTTGGAGGTCTAAGAGGACATGCATGGAGTACTACAAGCATTGTTAAAAGAGTGAAAAGACAAGCTACCTAATGGTAGAAGATATTGCAACTAACATGTCTGACCTATATCCAGAATATATAAAGAACTCAAAACTCAACATTATGAAACTCAACATTAAGAAACCAACAGCTCAGGGTGCCTGGGTGGCTCAGTGGTTAAAGCCTCTGCCTTCGGCTCAGGTCATGATCTCAGAGTCCTGGGATTGAGCCCCGCATTGGGCTCCCTGCTCATCGGGGAGCCTGCTTCCTCCTCTCTCTCTGTCTGCCTCTCTGTGTACTTGTGATCTCTCTCTCTCTCTGTCTCTCTGTCTCTCTGTCAAATAAATAAATAAATAAATCTTTAAAAAGAAAACAAGAAAAAGAAACCAACAGCTCAGTTTTTTTAAATGGGCAATACCAAGTATTGGTGAGGACGTAGAGCAACAGGAATTCTCATTCACTGCTGGTGGGAATGTGAAGTGGACCAACCACTGTGAAGAACAGTCTAGTATATTTATATAAATTTAAGTCTTTACATTTACCATATGACCCAGTAATTTTACTTGTAGGTATTTCTAGAGAAGAAAAACTTATGTTTACACCTGTACACAAATGTCTGTAGCATGCTTTTTGATAGTTACCCCAAACTAGAAACAACCAAATGTCCTTCAGTGCATGAATGGGTAGGCATCAGTACAATGGAATACTTCTCAACAACAAAAAGGTCGAATTACTGACACATGCAACAGAGTCCTGGGATTGAGCCCTGCAGGGAGCCTACTTCTTCCTCTCCCTCTGCTTGCCACTCTCCCGACTTGTGCTCTTTCTCTTTGTCTCTCTCTTTCTCTCAAATAAATAAATAAAATCTTAAAAAAGAAAAGAAAACTAAGAAGAGGGTACCTGGGTGGCTCAGTGGGTTAAAGCCTCTGCCTTCGGCTCAGGTCATGATCTCAGGGTCCTGAGATCGAGCCCCACATTGGGCTCCCTGCTCAGTGGGGAGCCTGCTTCCTCCTCTCTCTCTGCCTGCTTCTCTGCCTACTTGTGATCTTTATCTGTCAAATAAATAAATAAAATCTTAAAAAAAGAAAAGAAAACTAAGAAGTATTGACACAAAGACAACCACATCAAAGATCATTTTATTCAAATCACAAAAACTCTGTGGTGAAGAGAAAATCTTAAAATCAGCCAGCATATATATGAAGAACAGAGATAATAATGACCATCAGAAACAATGCGGGACAGAAGACAGTCAAAGGGATGTCTTTAAAATGCTGGAGAGGGAACGTTCCACTTTTTGGCCTTCAAAATATTTCTTCAGAAGGAAATTGGCTGTTTACAACAACAGTATCAATGTATAATGGGATTTGTTACTTATGTGAAAGTCACATATCTGATGATAATAGAGTGGAAAGATAAAAACAGCAGGATAATAAAGAATAGAGGGGGAAATAAAAGTACACAGTTACAAGGTTTACATTTATGTAAGTATAATATTATTTGCTAAGTTAATTTTATAAATCTAAAGCAATTAGTAAAAGGATAAAGATAACAGATAATAGCTAATAAGCCAATAGAGGAGATAAAAATGAAATATTTAAAAATACATAATTCCAAAAAAAGCAAGAAAAGAAAAAAAAAGAACAAATGGACAAAAAGAAGATAAATAGCAAGATGGCAACTTTTATGCCAACCATATCAATAATTTTAAAAACGTAAGGAACTAAATGAAAAGGCAGACAACATTGTGTCGAATTTTAAAAACACCAAAGTAATATGTTATCTATAAAAGTTACACTTTTAATATAAACACTTTAAAATAAAGAAAGATAAACAGTAAAAAGATAGAAAAATACGTATCGTATAAACACTAATTACAGATAATATTAATTGATTCATTAATAACAACCAAAGTAGACTTCAGATAGAGAAATCTTACTACAAGTTAGGAAAAGCATTTCATGTTATATGTGCTGCCAAAGCCAGCACAGGAACATTTCATATTGATAAATGCACCTGTTCATCAAAAGACAATCAACTGCTATGAACTCAGTTGTGTCTCCCCAAAATTCAGATGTTGAACTCCTAGCCCCCATTGTGACTGTATCTGGACATAGGATCTTTAAAAAGCAGTTAAGTTTAGGGGTGCCTGGGTGTCTGCCTTCAGCTCGGGTCATGATCCCTGGGTCCTGGGATCAAGCCCTGGGTCCGCCTTCCTACTTGGTGGGGAGCCTGCTTCTCCCTCTCCCTCTGACCCTCCTTCCTGCTCATGCTTTTGCTCTCCTATTCTCTCTGTCAAATAAATAAATAAGAATAAAAATCTACTGCCTGTCTTCCCACGTGGGCCATGACTGTTTTTGTACTAGAGCCGTTCTACTCTCTCAGGAATTTGCTTGTTACTCTTACTATATAAATAAGGCTTCCTGGTTCAGTACCCAGAAAAAACAAACAAACAAACAAAAACTTTAAAATAAAATAAATAAGATAAAATAAAAGGCAATTAAGTTTAAATGAGGCCATAAAGGTGGGCCTTAATCTAATAGGATCTTGTAAGAAAAGAAAGAGACACCACAGCTCGCTCTCTCCCTCTCTTCATGTACACAGAGGCAAGACTATGGGAGAACACAGTAAGAAGGCAGCCATAAACAAGTCAAGGAGCGAGGCTTCTCCAGAAACCAAACCCTGTTGGATCTTGATCTTGGACTTTCCAGCCTCCAGAATAAATTTCTATTGCTTATGCCACCCAGTCTATGGTATTTGTTAGGGCAGCCAGAGCAAACTAAGACACCGTCTTAAATGCATATGTACATAATAAGAAAGCTTCAAAATCCACAAGGCAAAAACAGAAGTGAAAAGAGAAATAGACAAATCCATTATTAGAGTGGGGCATTTCAATACACGCTATCTAGAAAATCAGTAAGGATACGGAAAACTTGAACGACACTATCAACCAACTTGACCTAATTGACATTTAATCCCACAACTGTTAGCGGCACATTAGTTTCATGCACACGTGGGGCATTCACCAGAAGGGAACATATGCTAGATCATAAAACAAACCTCAATACATTCAAAAGGGTTGGAAATAGTACAAGGACTGTCCTTTGGCCACAGTGGAATTAAAGATGTCTGGATATTTCCCAAATATTTGGAAGTTAAACAAAATCCTCCTAGAAATTCCATGGGTCAAAGAAAAAATAATGAGGAGAGTTAGAAAGTCTTCAGAATGGCATGACAGTAAAAACACAACCCTATCAAAAATATCAGGATACAGTTAGTGTTTAGAGGGAAACTTAGGCCTTTAAGTACTTGTATGGAAAGGAGAAAGATAGGTAATAGCTGTATTTGAGGGACACTTTGGGAGAGGCTCAAGAGAAGCTCTGGAAGGCAGCATGTGAGGGAGACCATGTGGCATAACAAGGGATCAGGCACCAGGTCCTGAGCAAAAAGGGAGCCAGAGAAACAAGTCAGTACCTTGTGGGAGAGCAGGGGTGGGAGGCCTGAGGTCCTCCACCTCCAGGGAATTCCCTCGACTGCACTTTCTGCCTGAAAATGGAGTAAGTACGCTTTCCCATGCTTACCACCACCCAAATGCCCAAAGAAGCCTGAACGGCAGTTTGGCTGGTGCTGGGAAGGGGGAGGTCGGATCTGACAGAGGATCGGCAGCTGAGTTCTGGAGGTGCAGAGGCCCCGACACGACACCCAGCCCCAGCATCTGTCTGAATCTCCACAGCCTCCCTCCTGGAGCTGACTACCTCAGCTTTCCCCTTCTCAGCTCTCTGAGTGGGGGCAGGACTGGCTGCTGTGTTCTGACCTCGCAGTGAAATCTGAATAATTGATGCCCCAATCTAATGTTTCACCCAATTGTCATAAACCAAGAAACACAAGCCCAGTGTGTAGCAAACGAAGCTCTGGACAAAGGGCTGTTTTCATCGCCCCCTTTCCCCGGGCCTCCAGCACATGATCTGTGACAATCATCCTGTGTTCTCCCACCCCTCCCCAGGGGAGCCGAGGGGGGGATTATCGGGGAGGTAGCTCCCCCAGGACGTGGAGGAGGGCTGCCTCCCTGCCCCCACCTTGGAGCAAGTGCCCAGCTGTTGCTGGATACCCACTTGGTACCACCTTCTCCGCTGAAAGCTGCTGCGAGGCCTCTATAAATACAGAGCTCTCACCCGAACAAACAGTGCCAATGGGCTCCCAGGGGCCTTCAGGCTCCATGTGCAGCGGTGGATGAGAATATGGAGAAAGGAGTGGGGGACATCCTAGGGCCTCCCTGAGTTCCAGGCACAAGGTAGACAGCCCAACCCTGTGCAGATCTCCGGGGCTCAGGGGCTAGGACTCATCTGTCACACCCCGAGGGGGAGTAAAAGCACAACAAATGAACTCCAAACATGCAGTTCCACGAGCAGGGAACAGGTGACAATCAGAACTCTTCTGAGCTGCCACCCAAGGCCATGACAGTGTGTCTAGGCCACAGCAGGGATTGCCTGGGGGTGTTGGTGCCAATCTGGTCACTGTCAGAACTGCAGGAACCGAGTTGGTGGGGTGAGATGTGTCTGTGTTCCCCAGAAGTTTTCCCAGATCACTCATATGTAGTACCTTGAAAAAAATCACAGAAATCCTTGGTTAGCTCAGGTTAACTGGCCACCCTTCCCAAGTGAATAGGACCGAGCCCTGAAGTCATTTGTAGCTTTGGGGCACTTTTTTCTGATGAATGTAATTTAGTGGAAGTTAATAAGGTGGGATGCTCTGGCCAAGTGTGGGGAACATGCTGGCCACCACGCTTGGGTGTATGGTAGTGAGAAAAAGCCTGTGGACTGTGGGGTGGGGGGCGCGGCGCAGATCTGAGGTCCGGCTGCATGATTTGCGGTTCCCACCCTAAATACAAGGGTAAAGCCCTTTGTTCAAAAAGGAGGGAGAAAGCGCTTTCCTTTCTTTCACAGTCCCTCTCTTAATCTGACATAGTTTCTGAGATTTTTCTAGTTAATACTGCACTCCTTTGGGCTCAGGAATTTTGTGGGGGGGAGTACAGACCTTCACACAAGCCCAGGGTTCTGTCCTACAAATCAGTGCATGTGCCTGACTTCCCCGCACCCCACCTGTGTCCCCCACCATGTGGCTCAGGTCACTAAGCACTGGGCAGGGGAGTGGGCAGCTGAGAACTCCTTCTGGGGAGGCAGCTGGAGCCAGAACCCCTCCCCCCCACCCACATGCTCTACTGTTTCATTGATTTTACTAATAAAACACAAATTCAAGGATAAAACTATTAAGAATTTAAAGTGGTGACCGGGGCGCCTGGGTGGCTCAGTGGGTTAAAGCCGCTGCCTTCGGCTCAGGTCATGATCTCAGGGTCCTGGGATCGAGGCCCGCATCCGGCTCTCTGCTCAGCAGGGAGCCTGCTTCCTCCTCTCTCCTCTCTCTCTGCCTGCCTCTCTGCCTCCTTGTAATCTCTCTCTCTGTGTCAAATGAATAAATAAAATCTTTAAAAAAAAAAAAAAAGTGGTGACCGCACAGGATTCAACCCCAAGCATGGCCCCTTTCTGAGCGCCAGGCCTTCTGCACTGGTGGCTGCACATTGAGCGGGCTGTCTCCTGCCTTTCTAAGACAAATGGAGTGCTAGGCACTCTGCCTGGGGGTGGGGTGGGGCTATTGCAGAACTGGAGGGTCTGAGTTAAGCGTTCACCCCAGTAACATTAAACTGCCACACCAATGCAAAGAATTAGATTCAGAGGCAGAGGGAAAGCCACGTTGACCTGGAAACCAGAGTGGAGGATGTGGTGGTCTGCTCAGAGTAGATCTGTTCTTCAGTCCACTCACACCTGCGGGAACAGGACCACCAATGGTTCATAGCCAAGTCCCTCCACGGACATTGTCTTTCTCTAAGATGATACGCCCAGGAGCCAGTGACTGCCTGATGCCACTGGTACAGAGGTCAACCCCCTGCTCCATTTGGGACAGCACTGCGGTGTCTGCGGACGCCTCAGGCACAGTGACATCATGGGCCCTTCCCCCTTCTGCCCAATCCTGCTCTCCTCACTTCCTTCCATTTGCCTGGTATGTCTCCCAGGAAGACTACCCTAAATGGGATCACTAGTCAACAGTCGGCACCAAGGGTCACAAGCGGTACGTGGAGCGTGCTCTAGCCCAGGGATGGAGTGGGGGGCTGAGGCATTTCAAGGAATAGGGCCTGACAGCTGGTGTAAGAGAGCTAAGAGTGTAAGAGGTAAGAAAACATAGGCACTGGGCGCCTGGGTGGCTCAGTGGGTTAAAGCCTCTGCTCTCAGCGTCGTGGGATCGAGGCCCGCATCGGGCTCTCTGCTCAGCAGGGAGCCTGCTTCCTCCTCTCTCTGTTTCTCTGCCTGCCTCTCTGCCTATTTGTAATCTCTCTCTGTCAAATAAATAAATAAAAAATCTTTAAAAAAAAAAAAAAAAAAAAAGAAAACATAGACACTAATCTCTTTGACATCACCCATATAAACGTTTTTCCAGATAGGTCTCCTTTGGAGAAGGAAACAAAGCAAAATTAAACTATTGGCTCTACATCAAAACAAAAAGCTTTTGCACAGCGAAGGAGACCATTAACAGAAAAAAAGACAACCTACTGGATGGGAGAAGATATTTACAAACGTTATATCTGATAGGGAGTTAATAATCCAAAATATATAAAGCACTTCTATAATACAACACCAAAAAAGCCCACCCAAATGTTTCAATTAAAAAATGGGCAGAAGACATGAATAGACATTTTTCTAAGGAAGGTATACATATGGCAGACAGACACATGAAAAGATGCTCCACGTCACTCGTCATCAGGGAAATACAAATCAGAACCACAGTGAGACTTCACCTCACACCTGCCAGAATGGCTAAAATCAACCACCCAAGAAACAATAGGTGTTGGCAAGGATATGGAGCAAAGGAAGCCCCTTGCACTGTTGGTGGGAATGCAGACTGGTACAGCCACTGTGGGAAACAGGATGGAAGTTCCACAAAAAATTAAAAATAGAATTACCTTATGATCCAGTAATTCCACTGCTGGGTATTTACCCAAAGAAAACGAAAACACTAATTCAAAGAGATATATGCACTTCTATATTTATAACAATATTCTTTATAATAGCCAAGATATGGTTATTGTAAGTGTGTGTTGATAGATGAATGGATAAACAAGATGTGATATATATATATATATACACACACACAACGGAATATTACTCAGCCACAGAAAGGATGAAATCTTGCTATTCGCAACAATATGAATAGATCTAGAGAGTATAATGCTAAGTGCAATAAGTCAGAGGAAGACAAATATCAGATGGTTTCACTTATATGTGTGATTTAAGAAACAAACTGAAGAAAGAAAAAAAAAGACAAAAAAACCAGACTCTTAACTACAGGGAACAAACTGATAGTCATCAGAGGGGAAGTGGGTGGGGGATGGGTGAAATAAGTTTTGGGGATTAAGGAGGGCACTTTCCCTAATGAGCACTGAGTAATGTATTGAAGTGTTGAATCATTACATTGCAGACCCTAAACTAATATAACTGTATTTTAATTACGCTTGAGTTAAAAAAAAACTTTACCCCAGTAAACTCATCATTATAAAATACTAAATTATAAAAAATGTCTTGGAATAGTGACCTCCCTGTTGTCAATACATTATCATTTTATGGAAACAATAGATTTGTAAACATAAATTACTTCCTGAGTAATAATTATTCTATGCATAGAAAAACTATGAGGAAGTAATGAAAATGTTATTTTATAGAAAATGATAAATATTTTTTCCACAGGAGGAACAGATTGTGCTATGACAGTAAGCATGAGTGAGAATGCATACACCAAAGATTACTTGAGTATTTAAGTGCTTAGTAATTGCCAACAATTTTTGCTCCTAATGTATTATGTAATATATATAATTATATAAACATATATATCTCTCTTCAAGTGTGTATCTTCAAGAAGTTGAAAATCTAATTTGGATTTATATTATATGCAAAAGAAAATATTTTTTTAAAAAAGAGAGAGGAACGTGGAGCTAGGAGGGTCAGGCTGCTCTGAACACCACTGGTTGTAGAAGAGACAATGACAGACCAATTCTACCCAAAATGTGAAAAACAGACGGCCTCCCTGGAGCGTTCTGAGAGACCCTAATTCCTGGCAAAGGAGGGGACGGACAGTGCAGAAGATGAGGCTCAGAAGTTTCTCGTAGGAGTGGTGGAACTCTCAACCTTGACATTGATGGGTGTCCTTTGCAAGACCAAGGCTATGGGACCCTGAGACCTGGGGTGGGGAGGTCTGGGTACGTTCAGATGAGATCCTGCAACTTCAGATACCTGTGAACATGTGGGCCTGAAGAAGTGACCACACACCCCGCCCCACCCCTTTCTATCCTGCTGGGAGATCTCACAAGGGACCCAAGCTTGGCAGGTGTCTCACAAGACAATGCTTGCTCCTTCAGGATCTACTTCCACACTCCTTCTGGGCAGCCTGGCTGATAGGGTCAAATCCCAGTAGAGCCCGACAAGTGAAGTGTGGAGAGGAGGAGCTTTTTGAGTTTTAAAATTTTTTTTTTTATTGTGGTAAAGTACACAAAATATAAAAGTTACCATCTTAACCATTCTAAGTACAGAGTTCAGTGGCATAAGTACATTCCCATTGTTGTGCAACCATCACACCAGAACCTTCTTCAGCCTGCAAAGCTGAAACTCTGCCCCCATTAAACGCTAACTCCCTAGTATGCCTTCTTCCCAGTCCCTGGCAGCCCCCACTCTACTTTCTGTCTCGATGAATTTGACTACTCCAGTTGCCTCATAGAAGTGGGATCATATGCTACTTGCCCTTTTGTGTCTGGCTTGTTGCACTGAGCATAATGCCCTCAGGGTTCGCCCACATTGTAGCAGGTGTCAGAATGGGAGAGGAAGGGTTTTATGCCAAAGGATCTGCAGGCCCAGGCTGGAAACTGACCAGCCGATAGAAGGTACCTGGGGCTGGTTTCTGAGGGTGCAGGAGCAAGGAGGGCAGAACATGGGGGAAGGCGAGCCCATCAATCTCTAGATCATGGAACTTCATGCCCTGGCAAGGATCCTAGGAGCCACTGCTACCATGCACGAGGATGGCTCGTGGAAGGATGGCTCAGAGTGTGTGCAGAGAAAACCAGAACTGCGTGGATGGAACCAAAGGCCCAGAGTGAAGCTAGAAAACCCAAGAGGGGCTATAGGACCCCCCACCCCCGCATTTACCGACTTGACAAAGAGTGCTGATGTGGGGCATGAAGCATTGCTGAGGAGCTCAGTGCTGAGGAGCTCAGTGCTGCTGACCTCTGTGCATCAGGGCTGACAGTGGGGGGTGCTAGGATAGCAATGGGGACAACAGCATCTTAAAGGAATAGAAGACAGATGGCAGGGCTTAACCATCAGAAGCAAGGTGGATGCATTTCCTAGTAAGTGGCAAGATCAGAGCAGCAGCTGGGGGCCCTGTTGTACAGATAGCTTAAGAGATGGTTGTTAGAACACAGCATCCATAGCGGTGAGCTGGCTAATCAGTCAACAAAGGTACTGCTTAATTTGTGCAATAAATAATACCAATGATGATTGATCATATGGCTGACAGCAGCCAAATCATGATCTCTTGGCTGGTTTCTGGCCCTGAGCCAGTTGTCAGACCCAGAATCCAGACTGAGAGAGAGGCCAGGTCTGTGAGGAAGGACTGAACCCCAGGGCAGGTGTGTGCAGCAGTGTGACTCCTCCTGGCCTCCCCCAGGGTAATCCCAGCCTTTTACTTGGGTGACTACAAGAGAAAGGGGGCCATCTGGGACTCTTCAGGATTCTTGGACACAGGGTCTGAATTGTTATCAATGAGTGATGACTAGGGGGTCACCACAGCAGTCAGGGAGAAACAAGTAGGACCAGGTCTCAGGTCTGGCTCAGTGTGGCCCACTGGGTCATTTTTCCACTTCCAGAATGGATCCTTGGGATGTAGCTTCTTGGCAGTGATCAGAACCCCTACATGTTTCCTTAACCTGTAAGAACTATCAGAGTGAGCAGGGCCAAGTGAAATTCTCTGAACCTGCCCCCGTCCCCCAACCAGCCAGGATAGATTAAAAGAGTTCCACCCCAAGGGTTTGGCAGAGATTAGTGCCACAGTCAGAAAACCTAGCGAGATCTCACCAGAAACCAGTTCTGACAGCACCTTGATTTTGGAGTTCCTGTCTTCAGAACGTGAGAAAATAAATGTGTTGTGTGAGTCGACAAGCCTTTTACTCTTCTGTTACGGTTGCCTGAGCAGAACAATACAGCGGGCTCTACAAGCCTCCCTGAGCAGAACCCCAATTGCAGGGGCTGTGTCAGATGCCGACCCCTGGGTAGAGCAGGTTAATGGGGTCCCGGGGGTGACGCCAGGCACCCATCTTTTTCCATCCCTGCAGAAAGGGGGATCAGAAGCAGTTTGCATTCATGTTGGGGGGACAACAATACACATTTATCCAAAGCAGCCTGTGTTATCCGGTCATTTTGTGAACAGAGAGTTCATGTACATTCAGCTCTGCCTACAGACGGCCTGGCCTCCGGGCTTGTCAACACTGATTCAGTAGTTTTTTTTTTTTTGTTGTTGTTGTTTTTAAAGATTTTATTTATTTATTTCACAGAGGGAGAGAGATCACAGGAGGCAGAGAGGCAGGCGGGGGCGGGGGGGGAAGCAGGCTCCCCGCTGAGCAGGGAGCCCGATGCGGGGGTTCGATCCCAGGACCCTGAGATCATGACCTGAGCCTAAAGCAGAGGCTTTAACCCACTGAGCCACCCAGGCGCCCTGATTCAGTAGTTTTGAGCTGGTCTAAAAAAATGGGATATAGTCACTGATGCCAAGGTGGTGGAGGGAGGCTGCTGAGAGGGGAGACGTGCTGGACCACAGGAGGGTCCAGGGCTCCAGACAGGCCAGGAAACCTGACTCTGGCAAGAGGAAGGGGCGCAGGAACAAGTTGCCATACATATGTCTGAGTGCCCATGGCTGGCGAGAGCGGGGACCCTGGCCGGGCAGAGAAGCAGTGCAGGCACTGGCCCAGGCCTGCTGGCAAGGGGGTCACTTCACAGACCAACTGCACAGACCCCAGCAAGTCTCAGGGACAGGCTCAGGTGGGGCAGTGGTGAGTGCGATTCTTGGGCGGAGCCTCACCAGCTGGTCCAGCAACGTTGTGCCCATCAGCAGTGGGGCCCTGCTTCTGGAGCTCCAGAGCCCGATCTCTGAGCCCGTAGGCCCTGTGGGCAGGGTTCTGGAAGGACTCAATGTGCTCTGAGGCACCACAGGCCCGTGCCAGACACCCTGAGAAGGCACACGGCCAGACCCCTGTTACTGACTCTGAGATATTCACAAGGCCCTGGGGCTCATGTCCTATTGGCCCCCCTGCTGTCAGCTGGGATTTGACTCTGCTGCCTATAAATGTCCAGATGGGAACTGCAGCCCCTCTCCTACCCACAAACCCTCACACGACACCCCTACCCACAACCCTACCCACAGCCCTGGATGCCACAGATGGGCTGGGGTTGGCACACCTGAGTCAAGTCACTAACGCTGCTGTGCGCTCCTGTCCCAACCCCCACCCCCAGGCCTCCCACCTCCTAGCCCTGCCTCAGGAGAATGGCAGTGTGAGCCCTCAAGGCCCCAGGCCCCACCCTCCCTCTGCTCTGCAGGGGGTTCAGGGCTGTGAGCATCCTGGCCTCACTCAGGCCCTTTGGACCCTTCTTCCACCCTGGGCTTCAGCCGGCCATCCCTCCCTCCAAAGGGCAACTCCAAAGCCAGATATTAGGATAATAAAAATGCTTCCACCTTGCTCCTTGAGGAACAGATCAGGAGGAGGGGGCGAGCATGTGGCATACTCCCCAAATCCACAGACCACTCCCTAAACTCCAGACCTCTGAGAAATGGGGGTAATGAGGTCAACTGTGTAGCAACCCCTCCACCTGCCCCTTCTCCCCCAGCTCTGTGGCTTCCTAAACATGCTCTTTACTGACAGGAGGCACAGAGTGGGGGAGGGGCATGATCCATACATGTCACTTGCCAGCTGTTGCAGCCCCGCAAGTGACTTGTGTCTTGGTCCCCTGCACCCTGCCCACAGATGCTCTTGGGTATTCCCAAGGGTGCCCACTAGCTTCCTGTTAGGCTTCTGGCTGGTGCCCCACCTGTAAGGTGCAATGAGGAGCAGAAAGTATCCAGTCCTCATCTGCTAGGTCCGTGAGGGTCATGGAGGGGCCTGGGTCCCCCATCTCAGGGTGGCGTGGGATCTTCCAGGGCCTCACAGCCATCAGGAGCGAGGAGAGATCAGGCAGGGGCAGATAGAGGGCAGATCTGCAAACCTTACCAGCCACCTTGTAGGTGCAAGTTTCCAGGCCCTGAAGCAGGCTATGCACCTAACGCAGCTTTCTGTCGTTTGTTTCACAAGGAGATCTTTCAAAATTCTGAGTAACAATTAGGAGAGTGAATAAAGGCATGTTTCCTTAATATCAGCTTTTGCCCTTTTGCACATTGGTGTCAAGTTCATGTGTTTAAAAGATGTGGGAGGCCATGAGAGCCTGTTTTCTCAGCAATGTCCTGGACACCTGAGGCTCAAGGGGCTGTATAGGGCAGAGAGAAGATCACTAGAGTAGATGAACCTTTGTGGCCTGAGCATCTCTGGAAAGAACAGGCCTAGCATGATGGAGGAAGAGTCACACACCCAAGATTGTCAGGGGAGAGACTCCCTTGGCCTGGGCAGCCCTAGGGGCGGAATTAGGAGTGGTTGCAGGCCTCGCATCTGTACAAAGGACAGAACTGTGTCCCCAGAGAGGCAAAAGGGGGACAGGACTTGCTTCGGAGGAGAGGGGCCCATACAGGGCCTGGGCCAGCAATCCAGTGATGGCTGAGAGTCCTCTTCATCCCTCTGCGGGAGCACGTGCTTCAGGGGGTGGGACCGCCTGGCTTACTTCTCCTCTAAGGTATCATGGGTCTGACCCACTGTGGGAGGCAGTCCCAGCTCCGTGGAAGCTCAGGCTGGCAGTCTGGTCAATCTCATGGGGTCTGGGGTGGGACGGGCGCGTCCGACTCCCCGGTCCGAGGCTGCTAGCCTCCGCTCCTGGGAGGGCTCTGTAACTTCTGTAAATCGTAGTTTCCTGGTTTAGAAAGTGAGATTATGATCACGTGGACTCCCCAGGGATGTGCGAGGGGGAAGCTGGGTAATGCAGGTAAGGCTCTCCAAGGCTGAACTAGAGGGCAGATTTGGCCTGAGCACAGCTGCCTAGGCCCTGTAAAGGGCAGGGCCTGCACGCCCAGTTGGAGGCCATGGTCAGAGCATGCAGGCCCAGGCAGGCCTCCACAGAATAGGGCTCCAGAGAACAGCCAAGTGCACTGGGGCTTCAGGGAACCATCTCATGAGGCTTGTAGCTTGTGGGCAAGGAGGCCGGCCAACACTTGCAGGGCCGCCCAGGAGAAGATGGAGCCCCAGGCTAGCTAGCCGAAGCTGAAACCAGAATCAGTCCAGCATGGTTCTGAACCCCAAACAGTCTCTACCCCTTGGGGCCAGAGCAGCATGGCCACCATTCTGCATGCACACCTCCTAGAGCAAGGAGAAGGTCTCCTGGGGCATGCAGGTCTTGGGTCCCAGCTCCCTTTTCCACTGCGGCAAGGCCACGGCAGAGGCCTTGGGCTTCTCTGGAAACCACCAGAGCCAGGGAGGGAGGAAGCCCTGGGTCAGGAAGCATGGGACTCCTGAGGCCCAGCCACACCCAAGTAGGTGCCCTTTACAGCCTGGCCTTAGTCCAGCCCACTACCAAAAGCCACCCCTTCCCTAGCATTGTTTTTTTTTTTCTTTCCCCTTTAACTGCCAGGAACAGTCCAGGGGCTTCCTGAAGGCTTCCCTTTCCATCTCCAAGTCCAAACTCTTTGGCCTGGCAGCAAGGTGTCTTACCATCTGGGTCTGCCCGGCTCTGCTGAGCCGTCGCCTCCCTTCCTGTGCCCACGCCCCTCTATGCTGGCCGGCCTCTGCACTGCTCCCATACGTCCTAGCCCAGTAGTCTCAGAGCTCCTGTTAGTGCTGGGCTCCTGCAAAGGGATGCGAATCAGGGACACAGCCCGAGCCACCCAGGGCCTTCCCAGAAGCCTGGAACAAGGAGAGCCCATCCCACCCCTTGCTGTCAGGCCAGCTGCGCCACATTTGGGTCTCCTGACCAAGCTTGACAGCCCAGACAGAGGTCCATGTGCCTGGGTTTGACTCCCCCTACCACATGCTGGGCTGGGTTTGGGGAAACTGCAGCCCTATACTCCCCTACCCCATTGTGATCTGAAGACCTCTGTATGGCAAAGGCGAAGGGGACCAGGGGAAGGGGAAGGCGAGGGGTTTCAAAGATGGTGCCTTCACCATTTGGCCCAAGAGATGCCTGAGCCAGGCACACAGTAGGGGCTTTAATATCTGTAAAACAGATCATCACCAGGAGGAGCACGCCCAGCTCCCCATGGGGCCACAGACAGTGAAGCGTCCAGCGCTGTTTAGAACCTCCTTACCTGCTTCTTTTCCACAGCCCCATGGCCTGAAGTGCCCACACTGTCTCTTCCTGGGAAATACCTCGAATACCAGCCTACTGGGTGCTTTCTGGAGCCCCTGTACTAAACTGTCACCCTGAGCAGGCCCTTGGCCTTAGCCGGGTTGTAAACCAATTTTCTTAGCAGCCTGCTATCCCAAGAATTAAGAACCTTTGAGTTAGTTTGTAAATATGGCTGCATTTCTGAACATCAGTTCCCAAGACTGGTGTTAGCATCTCCTGAGGTTGGATACACAAGATTCCTGCCCCCAGCAAGTTCAAGTCCCTGCCCCATGAGTCTATTAATATCCTACTGAGGAGCTTTATGGCACCACCCTGTGGGGACCCAGATGGAGGGGAGCAGGCTCTGCAAGGTTCCAGCAGTGGAACTGGTGACTTCGAGAGCACCCCTGCCCTATTCTGACCACATGACGTCCCCATGCGCATGGAATACAAGCAAACATATTATCTATTCTGCTGGGTGGTCCCAGCCGTGGTGTGTTGGCCCTCGCTCCATTCTTGCCCTTCATGCTCTCCTCAGCAGTTCAAGGGCTTAGGAACCTGAGAACTACATTTCCCAGATGCCCTTGCAGCAGGTTTCTGATTCAGTGCTGCCAGTAGGAAGCCCTGGAAGGAGATGACAAGGTGGGAAACAGGAAGAAGCCACTTTGCTGCGGGCTGTAACTCCAATGGTGGCAGTTGGTGACACCCCCTGCAGGGTCCCCTGCAGGGACAGGACAGTGGCAATAGAAGGATGGGGGTCTGTGTGGCTCCTGCTCTGGGCTGAGTTGGCCCCTCCCAGAGTTCAAGTACAGGAGCAGGTCAGGAACAGTTCCAGATCTCTGGGTAACACCCTCTCCCCCTACTTGCTCTTCCAGCCTTTCCAACACCTTTATCACCAATGCCTGGCACTAAATCCCCTCTGCCTAAAATAACTGGAGTGGTTTCTGTTTTTCTGGGTGGAAATTAACTGGCAATAGAGCTGTTTGCCAACTAGGTGTTTCCAGGTCTGGGCATGAAACCAGCTGGCTCCCGGCTGTCCCTGCTGTCACCAAACCCCGGGCCTTTCCTTTTTCCTGTCCACTCCTGGAGCTGGACCAAGCCTTCTCCTCTCACCCCAGTAGAAGCTATTTCCCCCTGGTCCACGCCTCTTGAAACACAGACTCACCCCAGCTTGGGAGGCCCTAGTTCAGTAGGGAGTAACGCATGATGCTCAGGCACATTCTGAGACAGTATTTCCAGAATCACTCTGGGTCTGAGGCCCCCATGTTTATACCTCTCCAGCTTTCTGGGGATCCCAGAGCTCTTCTGACTTCAAGATGGCATGCACTGCCACTGTTCTGGTCCCTTTCCCTCCTGTTTATTCTCCATGTCCCTCAACTCATCCTTTCCCCTCACAGCTTATTTCTGATTAAAACATCAAGATCGCAGTGTGGCCCTGAGTGCTGCCACCTCCTCTTCACTGATGACAGGATTCTCCGGAAGGTGACTGGTCACCTTCTCCAACTTCCCAGGGATTCAGAGGACACTACTTGACAGACCCCAAATGATTCTGTTGCGTATTGCCACATGGCCCACCACGCCAAACAGTGATCTAGTATTTCTGGTGAGCGGCATGTGACAGACACATGGAATTGACTGTGATCACTTTTCTGACTGCGTTCAGTTGGTGTTGGCAGCCAGGCTGGGCTGAAAGGTCCAAGAAGGCTTCCTTCCCCTATCTGGTGCATTGGTGGTCTTCTGTGTCACCTGTCTACGTGGTTAGCTTGGGCTTCCTCACGGCATGGCAGCCTCAGAGCACTCATATTTCTTATGGGACCTGGAAAGGTATGTGCGTGTGCCCCAGGGAGCTAAGGGGATAGGTGGGACTGCAGGGAAAGGGAGGATGTGCTATTTTCTCAATTCCTGACCCAGAAGGGGGTCCACGCTGTACTCTCAGGGGGCTCAGTGTGATGCAGGTGCCTGAGAAGTGCTGTCTGTGCTCTCCCCTGATCCCGTGGGTTCCTGTGCATCACAACAATGATGGGAACCACAATGCCCAGCAATGACCAGCAAGCAGAGACAGCACCCCCTGGAGGGGAGGAAACCACAGGTATGGCAGAGGAGGAGGTGACAGAGACTCTCCTTGACCAAACTCTAGCCAAGCTCCTCTGAGCCTACTTCTCAGTTAGGCCTCCACCTTGGCCTATAAAAACCATTTGACTGTGAGCACAAATTATTTTGTCTTCTCTCCCTCCTCCCCACTCTCCTCCCCACACACTAAAAGACTTGAACAAACACTAGCATACTTTCTAACAGCTTAGGGTCACTTCTCCAGGGTGACAACTCCAAACCTTCAAGTTTCTGCCAGAAAGCTCAATGCTGCCCAGAGAATTTACTATTCATTCCAGCCAAAACTTGGTGATGGGGAGATAGGCCCCTGACCCCCCCCTCTCAGAGGAGTTATTTCAGAAAGCTTGCAATTATAAGTCCTTTCTTTGCCCTTTGAGATGTAAATCTTGTACCATCCAGAACTGTCTCTTGGAAATGCAAGCATTCAAGAGCTAACTCTCCCTCCCAGTCCAGGCTTGTGGGAGGGCAGGGCCCAACCCAGGGGGATGGGTGTCATGCTCAAACTTGCACCCACTGTCTCCCATCACAAAGATAAAAGAAGGTCCCTTTTCCTCTGGACAAGCACCAACTAGTAAACCCAGGTGGCCTAGTCTCTTCCACCAGCATACTCAAGACTTTAATATATCTCCTGCCTTTCATTTCTGGGAAGTTGAGGTTAGTTCACTCTGGGCCCTCTTGCCTATTGAAATAGTTATTATGAAATAAATTCTTTCCTACTGCTCTAACTAGTATCCAGCTTTGTTTATCTTTGCCAGAGGCAAGAGGCCAGGACTGGGGGGGGGGTCTCACCTTCAGTGTTACCTGCGTGTGTTCCAGTGAGGCCTGGGCCATCAAGGCTGTGACTGGATACCACAATTCCCATTTTCAAGGAGCCTCTCTAAGAATGAGTGACACATTAGAATAATGCTATTTTGTCTTTGGTGGTGGTCACAGAAGCAAAGGCTTCAGGGTGGAGACCCAAGTCTCCAGATGTGTGTTTTCCTGAGCTTCCTTGAGCTTGGCCCCACTGAAGCACAGCCTTGCTGTGGGGCCCTCATGCTTTTACAAAGCGTTTCTAAGATTAATATGCAGTTTTGCAATTAATACACAATTCTGACTTTTTCTTTTTCTGAGAGTAAACCTTTTCAGGACTGGACTCCCCTCCAGGGCCAGTGAGTGTCCCCCTGAACTGGTCTGAATTGGGTCTGTACTTCAGGGTGCATTTGGAGTAGGACCAAGTTCACAGGCACAGCAGCCAGACTCAAGACAAACCTATGTATGTTAGCTTGGGGGACAGACCCCTCCCCTTCCCCCCCCTGCCCCAGACTCCTCCCAGGGGGGCTTTAAACTCAAGGTGCAGAGTAGAAAAGCCTTAAGGGGCAGGTACCAGGTGAGGGCAGAGGGCAGGGGATTGATCAGAGCAAGTCAGGGTAGGAGCCATGGGGCCACCATCCGCGTGGACATAGCCCTGGTGTCTGTCATCTGAGAAAGGGCTGGGGAGCTGGAGTGACTGTGGACAGTAGATGCACCTGTGGGGACATGGGTACCAGCAGCACCAGGGTGAGCTCACATGAAGTGGGGACAGAGAGCTCCAGGGGACGGAAAGCCCCGAGGGTGTGTGCAGCTACATGTGTGTAAACGTTGGGGCCGTGTGTGTGTGTGTGTGTGTGTGTGTGTGTGTGTGTGTGTGGTGCATTTGTGGGGTGTGGGGGGGTGTGTGCGTGTGGACATATGCGTGTGAGTGTGCGTGTCGGTGTGGGTGTGTCATTGTGGATGCGTGTGGATGTCTGTGTGTGTGTGCAAAATTCAGCTTCTGCATGGGGGCTGGGGGCTGGGCCTCAGGGGTCTGGGAAGGGCCAGAAAGGAGATATAGAATCAGGCAGCAGCCTTGGGACTAGGGACAGCTGGTTTGGCTGCACCCAAGAGGTTGTGGGGGACGGAAGGGGTCCCTGGGGCTGGGGCCCTTGGGAGCACCTGGCTCCTCCCTGGAAAACCTGCAAGTGACCTTCCCCGTCTGCCATGGCGGCTCAGTTTTAAACATGTGTCCAGTGGCCAAGTTCCTGAAATGGAGCCTCCTGAGGAGAACAGGATGCGTCCCAGTCTGGGTGTGGGAGTGGGCTGGAAGATGGACCAGAAGGCCTTCTGGAAGGAGGGGAACCAGAGCCAGGTCTTTGGCCGGTCGCATGGCCCTTTGACCCCCAGTGAAGACCTATAGATTTCCCAGGACACCGGATGGTGGGGCCTGCCGCAAACTGCAAACACAAAACTTGCATCTTTGCTGGAAAGCAGCTCCTCCCTAGACCTCGGGACTTGTGGACGCAGGCTGTGCAGCTGCCCCTCCCCCAGCAGCCTGCCCGAAGGGCTCTCCAGGCTCTCCTCGGTGGCCCAGCTCTGCCCTTGAGAGCAGCAGCCTTAGGTACCCAGTGCGCACCTGAGAGCCTGTGGTTAACAGCGGTGTCCCGCACCTGGGGGGCTGCTCTGCTCCTCGGTGCCGGCCCAGGGCGGGGGCCCTGGAGTAGGTGTGGGACCGAGGCACCCAAAGCCCTGCCCTGTTGTCCCTATAAAAGGACGTTCTTCTCTGTCAGAAGGGAATCTTTGGGGGGACTTTGAAAACAGTCCCACCTCAGCAAACCTCTCTGTGGCCTTTCACACAAACAGCCCGACAGGCGGACGACGGGAAGGCTGAGGCTTGGGCCCAGCTGCAGCAGGCTTGCATGTTGTTCTCTTCTTGTGGTTTCTCCTTGGGGTTAAGCAATGTTTCAGTTCTCGGCATAACGACCCAGCGGCCTCTCTCTGAGGTGTCAACACAGTCTGATGAGTGGGGGACTGGAGGGGGGGGTGTGGGAGAGGAAGAGAGGGGTCTCCACACCAGCCTTTGGGTCCCTGCGCTCCTTTGAAGCTTGTTAGCAGTGAAGGAATGAGAAGCCCCAGTGTTCCCCAAGGGTGCCTGGGTGGAGGGAGAGGCTGCCAAGGGATGTTCTAGAAAGATTAGGACATAGTGAATGCCAAATGCAGCAGGGACCCCTCCTGGGGTAGATATTTATCACCAAGCACACAAGCACTTGTGTCTTGATGAGAGAAGGCTTCTGGCTCCCCTATGGCTGGGCTGGGTTGGGCTGGAGGCCCCCCAGTGTCCCGGTTTCCTGGAAGTCAACCCCACTCCTGTTCTTTCCCTCTCTCTCATCCTCCCCCCGACACCCCCAGCGGACCCCGTTGCCTCCTGAGGGCCGCGAGGGAGTCCCTCCAGGTGCCAGGTGTTCGCCACCTGTTGCCTCACTTCTGAGACTGTGGAGGGCACTGCAAGTCACCAGCAAGCTGTGGAGTGGGACCAGAGCCCAGGACCCATGCCTCTTTCCCTGCACCATCAGAGGGCTACCCTATACGGCCCTGGGCTGGCCTGGCTGGGCTCCCACGCCAGGAGAGGATACCCTTCCTGGCCAGGGCAGCAACTCTCCACCCTGAGGCCCCACCTGCTGGGCCACCCCACGGGGGTCTCCAGATCCCCGGCCCTCCTGCTGCCTGCCTGACCCCATCCTGCCTGGCCGAGGCTCCCCGAGGGGCCTCCCTGTGGTCGCCCCCAACACCCGGCCCACTCCCAGGTGTTGAGCACTGCTGTGCTCTAAATCAATTCCGTCAGCCTGCACTCACTTTCACAGCTTCCCCTGCAGTGTGGGCGGCCTTTTGACCCTAACCAAGGTCTCTGGGGATCTTCGACTCTCCTGATAGGAGCAGAGTGACGCAGCTGGCCAGCCCCTTTCCCCTTTCTGACTCCTTGACTGTGGGCCCCGGCTGGAGCCATCATGGAGAGAAAGGCCCAGAGAATGCTGGAACATACTGGAACCTGAACCCCTGCCCCAGTTCGTGTTATGAGAGGAAAACAGGCAGCTTCCCTAAGCCTCTCCCCACGGATTGCCTGTCCCTTGCAGCTGGATGCATTCCTGAAGGCTGGCTGCCCTGGGCCCTCAGAGCCCCAGGCACAAAAGATCTGCCGGCTCCCTCTGGCTCTGCACTCCCTTGCTTGCGCCCAAGGCCTGGAGAGCACAATTTCCCTCCCCAAGGGCTTACGCACAGCCCACCAGCTCCCTGTGTGGTATTTTCTCCCCTGTGCCCGTGTGGGCCTCCAGAAGCCAGTTTGTCACCCTCCTCTCTGCCAAGGGGAAGAGAGAAGAGAGGGAAGGCTATCCAGGTAAAAACCTCCAGCCTCCCAGCTCCGATGGACTCTCCAGCACCAGGTCCTCTGGAACTAGGCGGGGTGGGGGGCACTTCTGGAAACGGGCATTCTCTCCCTGTGCTTCTGACCTTAGTCTGCTAAGTACACGTGTCCTCAAGGTGGGTGTAGATGGGAAGACGAGGAAGGGGCCACCGGGAGACTGGGTGCCACTCAGATAGATCCTGTTGATGCCCCCACACAGGGCCCTCCCAGCCGAGGACTGGGAGCTGGAGTGGGAGCAGACCAAAGACCAGCTCAGGAAGCGGCAACCACAGCTGGGTTTCGGTTCAGCCAGCATTTGCGGAACCCCAGCTCTGTGCCAGGACCAGTGCTCAGCCCTGGGAAGGCGCCAAGGGGAATGGCGGGGTGGATGGAGGAGATGCAAGGGGACCACTCCCCAGCATGTCCGTTGGGTGGTGAAGGCCGAGCAAGATTCTCCAGGCAGGGAACATTGCTCCTAGGGAGGAAAGGGTGCAGAGAGGGTGGTGGGTCGTGGCTGCACACCAGGAGGGGGGCAGCAAGAGAGGGGCTGGGCAGGGGTCTGAGCTTATGCCTTCCACAACCAGGAAAGCTGTCAGGTCCCATAATGAGGAATGAGCTAAGGCTGAAGGTTCTGGAAGATGGCACAACAGTGGTGGCAGCCTTTGCAGGCAGATGGCCATGGCCTTCTAGCAGGATAGATCTGGGCCCCAAGCCGTGGAGTCAGTGCAGCGAGTCCCCTCAACTGACCCAGGAAATTTCCCAGTTCAAGTCAAGAGATCCAGCGTGTAGTTAAAACCAGGAAAGTACATTGACCCTTACAGGTAGAAATGCAAGCCCACGGGTTCATGAGTGTTGGGTGACTGATGCATCATACACTATAGAATATGTTACAGGATAAAACTTTCTCAGTCTCCAAAGTCCTCATGCTTACGTCAGATTTTCTTGAGTAAGAGAAATTCTGCAGCCAAATCATGCATGAGTTAGGTCTTTTGCAAATAGCCAATTCTAGCTGGCTTTTTATAAAACAGGAACTTAGGGCAAGAAAGCCACGCTGGGGTTTCCAGGAGCCCCAGGTTGCAGAGCAGTGGCCTCTGGAAACAGGGCCTGGAATCACAGCCGGGGCATTGCAGGATGCAGGGGTCCTCTCTGCCTCTCCTCGGGGTTCTCTCTGCATTGGCATGGAGCACATTTCTCTGGAGGTGGGCAGAGTTCACATCTCTGCAGAATGAGCTGGGATCTACACTCCTGGGGGGTAGTAGGGGTTCTGGTGTGCGGGGTTGGGTCAGATGTCCATCCCTGGACTGATCCAGTGTGTCTGGCTTGGGGGCAAAGCCACACTGCAGACCTGACTCTTTTTACAGCAGAACTGGTTTCCCCCCGCCCCAAACAAAATCCTTCCTGAAACTGTAAATATGCCAGAGGCATCCCTGAGAGGAGAGACAGTTGGCAGAGAAGAGCTCAGTGTCCTCCGTGCTTACCTTCCCCTTCCCTCGGTGAACCCAGAACAACCCAGAGCCAGTTCAAAAAATCAGCACATCTTCTCATCCCAACACGAGCTATTCCTCCTACCCGCCTTCTCCCCCAGCACACACCCCCTGAGTCCCAGGGTGCACCCCTGCCTCTCCAAGGTCTGTGGGGACCTTGGGTGCTGGGAAGAGGACCTTGGGAATCAGAAGTTGAAGCTTTGGGCCTCGCATGGAGAGGTAGGGTGATAAACTGAGTCAAGGGTGCGCCCACAGCACTAGCTTACCGCTCCTCCACCCCTGCCCTTTCCTAAAGGGAAATCTGTGCTTCTGCTGTGGGTCAGGTCACTCAAAGATCTTATTTATCCCTCCAGTAAGCCATGTCTTTATAAATGAATAACCAGAACCTCACCAGGCCAAGTCCTCAAGGTCATGTAGTTGGTACATATCGGAGCAGGAAGTTCAGCCAGATCCCCGAGATTCTGAGGCCCTCACTCTTTCCACAGCACTATTGCTGTTCAGAGCAGTATAAACTGTCAGTGGCCAGGGGAGGACCGGCACCCTCAGTCCTGATCTCCCATCCGCGGTCGCCATGCCCACAGGGTGGGCACATTTTATGGGTTAGCAGATACTGACCATATCTCTCCCTTCTTGTAATCCTTCCGTGCTGTGGAGACGTGTCTGTCACCTGCTTAGGCAGGGAGGTTGGGCCCCTGTCTATTTCATCTGCTGCTTGCCCAGTACCTGCTTACAGCTCATTGCTTGCCCTGGTGCCTTGAACTGTGCTGGACCCACCGTCTGCAACACCCTCTCCCCTACCCTGCTGGATGAACTCCCCCTCCCCCAATATTGCATGGCCCAAGGTCTCTGGGTACCTGCAGCTCGTAACACCCACTACCCAGAGCACCCTTCCCCTCTGCATCCCCGGCTGGGCCCCACACTCTCCTGGGCTAGCATGATGTTTGGGCCTGCCATAGGCCAAATGGGCTGCTGTGGCCTGAATGTCTCCACCCCATTCATATGTCGGATCCTTAACCCCCAGTGCCTCAGAAAGTGATAGTATTTGGAGATGGGGCCTTTAATGAGGTCATTATAGTGGACCTTATCCAATCTGACTGGTGTCCTTATGAGAAGGGGAGATTAGGAACAGACCTACAGGAAGGGAAGGCCATGTGAAGACACAGCGAGAAGTCGCCATCTCCAAGAACCCAAGGGGAAGGGTCTCAGAAGAAACCAACCCTCCTGGCACCTTGATCTTGGACTTTTGGCCTTCAAAATTGTGAGAAAATACATTTCTGTTGTCTAAGCCTCCCAGGCGGTGGTACTTTGTTAGCAGCCCTAGCAGACTACTAGACAGGAAAGCATTTAGAAGGTTACAGAAGGGAAAAAAGGTGACAGATCATTCACTAAGCATAAGCAGAGGTGACTAGGAACACCTGCAAAAATGTGCTGGCCTGCACTTTGCAGGGCCTGGCTGTCCTTAGGGCTGGGTCAGCTGAGATTCTGTGTGTGTATTAAGCCCTCAAGCAACATCACACCTGCTGGTCTACTGGCCCCACTTTGATGAACAAGCCTATAGATGGCTCTGTGTCCTTTGAACGTGTCCTATGGCCCTCTGTTGAAGAGCTAAGCAGGGCGCTCTTACACTTGACCTTATGGTTGCTCATAGCTGGCCATAGTCTCACTGAAAGCTTCAGACTCATCTGCATCCCAGAGATGAAGAGTGAGAGGTTCAGACGGGTGCAGTGGCTTGGCGGGGTCACTCAGCTACAACAGGTGGGCTGGTGGGAGATGCTAGGCCCCAGGTCCAGGGCATGAAGGCACAAAGGGTGGGGACGCAGCTTGGGACTGAGGCATGAAGAACAGGGTGGAGCCTATTCCAACACCAAGAGGCTCAGGTTCCTTGGGAAAATCGTGTCATGTGTTTTGGCCTCAACCCTGCCTGCCTCATAGAATTGGGGTGACAACATGGACAAGACAACGTGGGGGAAAGCCCTAAAAAGACTGCAAATTATCTTTCAAATGTTTTTTTCTCCTATTCCCTGTTAGAGCAGTTGTCCAAGTGAGCAAAAGACATCGACTCAGAATATGACAATGAAATCCAAGGCATGGTCAGTGCCCTCATTTTGAATCCTACAAATGACACATGTCATGGCTGCCACTCCTCAGGGTCACAGCAGCTGGGAGGCTCTCCTGACCCTCCAGATCCAGAATCAAGGCTGATGTGCTCCATTTGGCCTGTGCTGGGCCATGCACAGGGCATACAGAGGCATGGGGTCCTGGTCCTGACTCCTGGTGGGGACTCTGGTTTGGAAAGCATCCAGAATGATCATCCATCTGGTTTTCCTGGGGCTGAAAGCGTTCTTGGACTCAGGACTTCAGTTCTAAAACTGAGGAAGTCCTGGACAAATGCACGAAAACCCCAGAAGCAGTTGGCTTGGAAGAATGGTGAATGGCTTGCCCAAGGCTCAGGTTTGGCACCAGCACAATGCTTCTGTCCCAAGGATGTGTTACAGGCTCTGAACCTATAGCCAGTATGTGCTGCTGCTTCACCCTCCAGGAACCAAAGAGTGGATGTGGAAGGGACTCCTTGCAGTGTAGATGCTTGCCAAGTGTTTGCTTCTCACCCATGCAACGTGGAGAGCCATTGGCTTGAGAGACTTCGTCTTAGTCCCCAGGTAGGAAACCCTTCCCCAGCACACAGAAGCAGATCTCCACAGCATCAGAAGTTGAGACCAACACCTGGCCACCTTGGAATCTTCATGCTCCTGAGCCAATGGACAAAGAAGGGGGCCTTTACCCTCTGGGGGTTCCATCCTGATTATCAAGGAGTACTGTTACACATGGAGGGCAGGGAGGATGGGTCTAGAGAGTCTCCAGAGTGTCTCTTAGTACTTCCTGTCCAGTCATAGAGTCAACGAGAAGGTCCAACAACAACAGGCCAGAGACAGACCCTTCCTAGATAAAACTTTGAACAATCCCACCAGGTAAAAAACCCAAGTAGGTACAGACAGGGGACAAAGGGAGCCCAGAATGGCTGCTGAGCACAGAAAGTTCTAGTTGCCAACAGGTGTCAGGACTAGTTACAGAAATGAAAACTAGCTGCCTTGGCATATACTCTCTCTTGCTTGGTGTCTGTAGATGTTTCCTTTTCCTTTCCCTATTAAAAAAATAATTTGGTAAACTTGTTAGTGTACTCTAATACAAATACAGAAACATACGTAAATCACAAGTGTATAGCCAGGAGCACACAAGTGAACACATTTGAGCAGCAGCTACACAGACCAAGAAACAGAACATAGACTGTATCCCAGACACTCCCCCTGTGCCCCTCCAAGACCTATCATACCCAGAGCAACCACCACCCCATCCTAACACCACATAGTCATTTAGCCTATTTTGAACTTACATGCATGGACTCATACCATCTATTCTCTAACTTAGGGTCTGGCTTCTTTCTCTCAACCCTACTTGGAGAAAGTTCATCTATGCTGTGTATCTTGTAGATGGTTCATGTTCATTGCTCTGAAGTTTCCTTTTGTGGAGATACAAGCATTTATTGACCTGTTCTACCACTGCTGGACATTTGGATGGCTTCTGGTGTTTGGTTATTACCAAGTACTGCTTACATGTCCTTGGGTGAGATGGTTATGTATCTCTCTTGGCTATGTTCCTGGGAGTGAAATGCTGGCCATAGGGGTGCATATGTGCAGCTGAGTAATACCCCTGTTTTCCAAAGTGATTACACCAAGTCACACTCCCCTTTGCCCCTCAGCCAATCCCAAGCAGTGTGTGTAAGAGCTATGCTTTCTCCACGCCCTCAGCAATGCTCAGGATTCTGTCTTTTTCATTTTAGCCTTTTTGATGGGTGAGTGGTGGTGTTGCATTACAGTGATTTCTTCCTTACCTTCCTTCCTCTATCCCTGTCTCCCTTCAGTCCTTTGACAACTTTGAGATACAATGCATCCATTTGAAGTGTACAATTCAATGGGTTTTAGCATATTCACTGTTTTGTGCAACCATCACCATAAGCAATTCTAGAATGTTTTCATCATCCTCAGAAGAATCCCCTTACCTTTTAGCTATCACCCCAACAGCCCATTCGGCCCAGCTCCCGGCAGCTACTGATCTAGTTAGTCTCTTTAGATTTGCCTATTCTGGACTTTTCATATAAATGAAATTACATAACATGTAGTCTTTTGTGGCAGGCTTCTCTCAGCTGGCACAATGCTTTCGAGGTTCATCCATGTCGTAGCATGCATTAGTACTTCCTTTCATGGTCAAATAATATTCTATGGTATGAATGTCCCACATTTCATTTATCCCGTCACCAGCTGAAGGAGATTTGAGTTGTTTCTACTTTCTGACTATTAAGAATAATGTTAATATGAACAGTCACGTACGAGTTTTTGTGTGTACTTCTATTTTCATTTCTCTTGAGTCTATACCTAGGAGTGGGAATGCCTGGCTATATGATAACTATGTTTCACTTTTGAAGGATTTCCAGATTGCTTTCCTAAACTGCTCATTTAATATTCCTATGTAGAATGTACATGGGTTCTGTATTCTCTGTAATCTCACCATCATTTGTTAATAATACTTATCTTTCTTATTTTAGCCATTCTAATTATGTGAAAAGTGGTATCTCATTGTGGTTTTGATGTATTATAGTTTAAATGGTGTTTCCTTGACAACCAGTGAGGTTGAGCACCTCATGTGTTTATCAACAACTAGAACCTGTCTTATGTGAAATGCCCACTGAAACCTTTAGCCTTTTTTTTGTTGTTGTTGTTCTGGGCTGTCTGCCATCTTCTTATTGATTTCTAGGAGCTCTTTATATATTCTAGATATGAGTCTTTTGTATGTTGCAAATATCTTCTACTGGTTGTAGCTTGGCTTTTCACTCTCTTAATGGAATCTTTTGAATGTAAATTCTTTTTTTTTTTAAGATTTTATTTATTTATTTGTCAGAAAGAGAGGGAGAGACAAGCTGGTGGAGTGGCAGGCAGAGGCAGAGAGAGAAGCAGGTTCCCCCCCAAGCAAGGACCTCGATGGAGAACTCAATCCCAGAATCCTGGTATAATGACCTGAGACTAAGGCAGCTGCTTAACCAGCTGAGCCACCCAGGCATCCCAAATGTAAATTCTTAATTTTAATTTTCAATTACTTCCATTTTTCTTCTTCCTGTCTTCCTCATTCTCCTCTTCCTCTTCTTCTTCTGCTTTGTCTGCATCTGCCTTTTGGCAAATTCTTTAGGGAAGTCATAAGCTAACCCTACATTCTTTGTAGACATCAATTACACCATAATGGTTGAGTGCAATGGCAACTTTAATCTTCAGTAGTGTTCCCTCCCAAGCAACCATGGCTGCTGTTTGAGTGATTGTAATGCCACTGCATACCACGGATCACTAGGGGGCCTGTTTTCCACTGGCAATGAGCTCATTTTTGCATTCATGCTCAAACAGGTGGACAACTCCATCACAGGCATGCAACTGGGAGGGCTGTGTCTTGAATCAGTACTGAGTCAGTCTGGGTTCAGTCAGGAAAACAGAAACAGAAAATTTAGGTATTTCACATGGAGAGAATTCATATACAGAACTGGTTACAGAGGTGTTGGAAGGATGAAAGAGTAAGAGGGAGAAAGAGGAATAAATGACTAAAGGAAGAAGGGGTGGTCCCTAGAGATAAGAAACACTAACACTTCTGGGTTAGAGCCCTGAGCGTGCACTATCTGCTGCCCCATGGGAGAAGCTGGCACTGTGGGAGAAGCTGGTGCTGTGGGGGAAACTGGTGTGGTGAGAAGAGGTGGCAGTTTGGGAAAAGTTGATGCTGTGGGAGAAGCTGGTACTTGGGAGAAGCTGGTGCTGTGGGAGAAGCCAGTGTGGTGAGAAAAGGTGGCAGTTTGGGATAAGTTGGTCCTGTGGGAGAAGCTGAGATTGCTAACTCTGGATCTAGGATGGGGCACCTTCTCATCCAGGATTGTAATTTCTTTTTTTTCTTTTTTTAAGATTTTTTTTTTAAAACGTGATCTCTACACCCAACACGGGGCTCAAACCCACAATTCCAAGATCAAGAGTTCTGCTCTGTCAACCAAGCCAGTCAGATGTCCCTAGGACTGCAACTTCTGATAAAGGTGTTCCCTCTGCAAGCACCACTGAGGTCTATAATCACCCAGTCCCTGCTGCTACAACTGCCATCCTATCAGAGCAGATACTTTCCCCCTCCTGCCTGCTGAGCTCCTGCTCTGCCTCTTATGTTAGATCCTATATTAGGACCTAGCACGGAGACAGTGGGCACAGAGCCTGGGAAATGCAGATCACTTGGGAACCCCAGAGCAGAGGTCAAGAGGGTGGCATGGGCTGGGACCACAGGCTCTCGCCAGCACAGTCCACCTGGCTCATGCCCCACTGGCCTGCTTTCAGCTGTGCTGCTGGGACATCTTCTGCACTTCTTTACTCAACTGCCTCCAGCTCACCCTTCATGTGTGGTTCACAGGCTGCTCTCTGGGGGCGGCTTTGCTAAGCCCACAGGTGTTACACTGTCTTGCACTGCTGGTTTCTGCACATCTTCCTCTCTAGGGGTGAATTTCCTGAGAGCAGACAGTGTATCAGATTTAGTCCCAGGTCATGAACCCAGAGTATGTTGAGTATATGGGCGAATAAAGAATGAAGGAGTGACTGTAGAGAATATATTGAAGGGCTTTTCTCTCTGGACAAAACCTTTCCATGCTTCCAAGATTCTAGAGACCACCTATCCACCAGTGTCCTTCATGTCTGGCCCCCACCCCTCGTGTTTAAAGATATGTAACTGGTACCATGTTGTCAGGGGCACATTCCGAACACCGTGGCATAACACAGCTGCCTATTTATAGTCAAGGCTATTTAAAGTCAAGGGTTTATGGAAAAATTGTTATGTGTTTGAACAAATTTGGAAATTTTGGGTTTAAGCGCATTCAACATGATTCTTTACCACAGCACTTCTCAGATTCTTAATTCACTAACATGACACTCCAGGAAGAGGACGTACCAGCCAAGTTCCCCAAACTTACATGGCCACAAAGGTCTTTTCAGGGAACAGTGAGAAGATTGTGGTAACTGGTAAAATAATACTTTAAGTATATTTAATTGATCTATGTTTGAATAGGCAACACACACACGGTACAAAATACAATAGACACAAACAGGTGTTCAGGAAAAATGTGTCTTTCTTTCCCACCTGCCCTTCTCTTATCCACCTGAGGTAACCATTGTCAGTGACTTCATGGGTTTCCTCCCAGAATGAGGCATGGCTAGTGACCCAAGGGGGGGGGGTCCAAGAGGTCTGTGTGTATCCCAGCTGTCCCCCACTACTCCCATTGCTGAAGATGAGCCCGCTGTGGTGGCTACTGCTGCTCTGGCTCTGTCCAGGCTGAACACACACTGCACCTCTTCACCTGCATTTCCAGAACCTGCCAGTATTTCCCTGTTCTCTGGGTGACAGAGGGTCCTATGTCTCTGGCAGCAAGTTTAAGAGAACAGCATGGCTTCTCTAGGCACAGCTTCCTCTTGTATACTTCTCATGGCAGCCACTTGGAATGACCTCAGGGATGAAAAATATCAGAAACAGCCATAGGCTATGACTTTGAGTAGCCTTGGGATCTCTTTGTCCTTTGGAAGGAGGAGGGAGGAGTTTCTTGGTAGATATCCCAAGGACTACTTGAGATGTAGCATGCTCTTGACCAGGAGAGCCACCACATATTCTCCCTTCTTGATGGAACAGACTCTCTCTGAAGGGGGTTGGAGTGATACCAAGCAGATAATGACAGGAGATGATAAGGAAGAGGGGGGATAGAATGTGTGTATTAGTTCTGTGTTGCTGCCTAACCAATCAGAGCCAAGCCTGGCTGCTTAAACCAACACACTTTTATTATCTTCTATAGTTTCCAGGGTCAGAAATCTGCAAAGTTCTTGTCCCACTTCTTTCCAAGATGTGGTCAAGATGTCAACCAGGGTTGCAACCATGTGAAGGCTTGACTGGGGCTGGAGGGTCTGCTGCCAATGCTACTCACGTGATTGTTGACTGGAGGCCTTAGCTGAGTATATTTCTCCATGGGGCTGTCAAGGGTCTTCCTGACATGGTAGCTGGCTTCCACCAGAGCGAGTGATCCAAGAGAGACTAAGCATGGAGGGAGCCACAGTACTTTTTATGACCTGTCTCCAGAATCATACACAGTCCCTTCTGCTACATTCCGTTTGTTAATAGCAGGTTGCTAAGCACAGTCCACACTCAAGGAGAAGGGGATTCAGGCTGTGCAGTCTAATGGGAAGAATAGCAGAGAATTTGTGGACATATTTTAAATATGTCTTCAGTGGGGGCAGAGGACCAAGCATGGGGCCAAGGAACAACTGATCCATTACTAATAGTCCCTATCATCTTGGCAAGTCACTTACTTTCTGGGCTTCAGTCTGTCCCAGGCTATTTGGAGATGGTGACATCATATTCTTTTGGAGGGCCAGTGGCTCAACATTACAGGGAGGCTGAGAGCAACAGAGTCAAGGGTATTGGCTTTGGAATCAAGTCCCTGCTGCACCACTTCCTCTCTCTGAGCCTTGGTTTTCTCATCTGTATCATTACCTGCCTCCCAGAGTGGTGGTGAAATGAATAGAGGCATGTATGTACAGAGAGCTGGGCCCAGCTGAGCCTAAACTGAGGAAGTTTAGAGGCATCTATCTGCTGGAGAAGCCAAGATGTATGAGAGATCTCCTTGTATGATGCAATCAATGAAGAACAAGCTGCAGGAAAATGTTCCTACCTTCCATCACCTGCAGGTTCTGTGACCCATAGGAAGCTGACCTCCACCTTCATTGTTTTCCCCAGCTGGGCTGCATTCTAGGGTCATGACCAAGATTTTGCATCTGGGTGAAGTATTCAGATACTCCTGTGATTAAAACTATCACCCCAGATGAAAGCCAAGAGCATCCTTCATTCATCATGGTCCCCACTGCTTTGTATTATGTATTATGTGGGCACGTGGTCTGGCTCAAGCTTAGGGACCATGGAAGCCACATTTAGAGAGCACATGGAAACTGGGGTCCCACTTTTGGGGAGAATGCCCAGCTCAGGACTGCATGCCCCAGCCTGAGAATCAAAGTTTTGTGGCATTATATGAAGTCTGAAAAACTTGCTAGTAAAATACCAACTGGTAATCAATTATTAACCCAGCCTTACTGGGCTCCCAATTTCATAAGGCCTTAGAATTTTTTCTGGAAGAGGAGTGGATGTTAGTGGGAAGAAGTTCTTCCAGGCACTAGTAAGGCTCTTGCTTCTCTGACAGCCAGCTCTTGGTCTGGGGGCTTTCTCAGAAGCAGTTTTGGAAGCACAAGGTATGGGTTCATTACTGGTGGAGACTAGAAACGTGTGCAAGAAGCTTCTCTTGAAGATGCGCAATTGTGCTCAGATCTTCTTGGGAGAATTCCCACCAGAGAGGCTGGACTCCCTTTGAACCTCCCAGGAACTGAATTGACCTTCTCATGGAGAACAGTTGGCTTGAAAGTATGGCTTGTCCATTGCACGAGGGCAGATACTCTGAGGTTTGTGTGACCCCTCCCAGACCAAGCAGCACACCTCCTGTGAGGGAGAAGAACATGGAACAGCCTGAAAATTCCTCTTTTCTTAGAAGCATGCCATTTTGCTTTTACTGTTTTTAAAGGAGAATAGGGAGAAACCCACATCTCAGGGCTTCATTGAACCCAAGGCTTGAAGTTGCCTGTCACCATGGGGCATAACCTCTGCCCAGAAGGAGCAGAGACAGGTGAGACACTTCTTTCTCTTAGGACCCTGAGGCAGGCTGTGGGTGTAGGTGGACCCTCTGCCAGTTGGGCCCCAGACTACATGAGTGGTTCTGGTCCTGAGCACAGGATGGAGCTGAGGGTTAGAGAATCCCACTTTCATGCAGAAGGCAGGGTAGTGTGGCCTGGATCTAGGTGGTACTGGCACACCAGTGGTTACAGGAAAATAGAGAAAACCATACCCTGTGCCTGTCTCTTGGCATTCTCTGAACTCTGTCTCACTGAATGAACAGAGAAGTCCACTTTGATATGTCAGACCTAGAAGGCGGTCACAGGGGGTACAGAATCGGCCAGAATCATAGGGAAAGAAGCACTGGCATCCAAGTGAGACCTGGTGGGTTCAGCATCCCAACCATAGAACCCCATGTGGGGCTGGAAAAGGGAGGAGGGTGCTGGGCTCTGCTGGATTTCAGAACCACAGCCATTCAGGGGGTGGTCTGGCCACACAAGACGTTCCACCAGGGGGCAGAATAGCAAAGCTGAAAGATTGATGCACCATTGGACCAAGTCCTTGCCAGACCAACTTAGGATCAGGTAACTTGAAACACCTTGGGTTGTAGGGACTGATGGTACTGTTGGAGAACAAATCAGAGCTGGGAAGAAGAGTAGGGCATCTGCTGGCCATTGGAACAAGATCAAATATGGCAACACAGCTCAGAGCCTACAATGCAGGCTTGGGATGGGGAGAAAAGAGGCTGCAGGTTTCCCTTGGTTTCTTAATATCAAATGCCTCGCATGGGAGGGCAGGAACCATACACCCAACAGAGGCCTCCCAGCAGCCTGGAACTCTGGGTAGAGACTGCATGTCCTAATTTCCTTCTTTCCTGCTGGTAGATCACAGGGCTGACAGCTGTGGTTGTTTTACCAGGTCTAGAATTCTGTAGACCCCAACATGAGTGGGGCAAATTAAAGCCACAACTTGGGGAAGGGTGGTTTAGACAGCTTTGGTTGTTGTACTGGTTATCTCTTGCTGCATGACAAACCACCCCAAAGCAGTGGCATAAAATAAAAAATATCAGGTATTTGGCTACTGAAGCTGGGAGTGGATTAGGCTCAGCCAGTCATCCTGAGGCTTCTGCTGATGGCTGCCTATGTGAACAACAAATATTCCAGTTTTTCTAGACAGGCTAGAAAAGCAATTTTTAAAAACTTGAAATCTAGTTTTTAACTAATTAAAAAACTGCGGGGGCACCTGGGTGGTTCAGTCAGTTGAGTGTCTGCCTTTGGCTCAGGTCATGACCCTGGGATCCTGGGATCGAGCCCCACACTGGGCTCCCTGCTCAGCACAGAGTCTGCTTCTCCCTCTCTCTCTGACCCTCCCTCCTGCTCGTACTCTCACTTGCTCTCTCTCTCTCTCAAATGAATAAACAAGAAATCTTAAAAAAAATAAAATATGCAGGAGCAAAACCTGCAGAGTCAAAGTGAAAAGTTTTAATAGTAACATCTCAAATGGATAGGTGAGTGTCAGGGTGTTAGGTAATGGTTTTAACCAAGCCTGTGAATTTCTTCATCATCATCATCACCATCATCACCATCACTATCATCATCATCATAATTATTAACACCATCATCACTACACTATCATCACCATCACCACCATCATCATTGTCACTGCCGTCATCATGACCATCATCCATCATCATCACCATTATGATCACTACCACCATCATCATCACTACCATCATCATCACCATCACCACCATCACCACTATGAGTACCATGATCACCATTACCACCACCATCACCATCATTACCATTGTCATCACCATCACCATCACTACCATTGTCACCACAATCACCATCTCCATCATCACCATCACCACCACCATCACTATCATTGTCATCACCATCACCATCATTACTACCATTACCATCACTACCATCATCACCACCCCCATCATCACCATCATTACCACCACCATCACCATCACCATCATCATCATTGCCACTACCATCATTACCCCATAATAATGATATCCCATCTTAACTTCAGAAGGACAGTTCCTGCTTGTGCCATATCTACTATCCTCCACGGCCCTGGAGAGCATTCATGGACCCCAGTGGTCTCTGTGAGGCCCATATCAGCCACATGATGAAAGGCTCAGAGAGAGACACCAGAGAGCGAATCAATCCTGTCCATACTGACCCTGAGGTACCAAGCATCTGCTATGTGGCAGGCCAGGGGTATGCTCTGTACCTTCCTCCTCCAGGCCTCTGCTGGTCCCAAAAGCCAATACCCTTTCTTTGTCTTGTTGCCTTGCTATCTGGAGGACCTGGTCTTCTTTCTCTGCCTTGTTCTACTTGCTCCTCCCCCCTTTCAGTTTCCCTCCCAGCAACTGCCTTAGTGGATGCCCAAAACATTTTCATTAAACAAGCAAATGTCCCTTGCATATGTGTGATTCCCACAAAATAGGCATCAGGCGGTTGTTTGGCCACTGGTCTTCCTTCTCTCAGCCCAGTGGTGCCACCATCAGTCCCCTTCATTATGACAAGGGTTAAGGGCACTCATGACACATGCAAGGCAATTCTGTGAAGGAGCCTATCCATGGCACTCTTCAGAGGGGACCATGGCATGAGGTCATATTACATGTCATGGATTGTCAAGTTCGACATGACCCAAACAGACTCAGTGTTCTCAACTGTAGAATGGTTTGTTTGGATTTTTAAATGCAGTAATACATTTAAAATTTATATTTATCCTCTACAAAGTGCTAGACAGACTAGAAGTCATATTTTTCTTTCTTAGTGTGATGGGGAGGGAAACTGAGGCCCTGGAGGGAGAAAGAAGACACAATCTTATCCCCATTTTCCTGATGACTTGCTTTGAGAACTTGGAGCTGCCTTGAGCTTTTCCAGAGCACAGATTTCTTGATTGTACAATGAGGGCATTGCATGGAAAGCATCTAGTGTTCCTCTTAGATACAAGGTCGTGCCACCATCCTACTGACACTTCCCTAGCAAAGCCTGCGATGCTGGACCTTGGTGGCATCTTGAGGACTCACCAGTACAGATTTTCCTTCACTAAATTGCAGTGGATGCAGCCCCCAAACTAAGCAGGGACCACAGAGTCCAGCCCAAGATGAAAGAGCAAGTAATCATAGAAATTGTCATAGATAACCTGTAGCCAGTCTAATGTGGCATGTGTGTGATGAGTACGGACATGTCATATCACTTTACAACATACCCAAATTGTTACATACATCTTATGAGAACAAGGTAAGGTAAATATGGAGGCAATGTTCACTTTGCAGATGAAAAAAAGGGACCTTCAAAACAATTAAAGGCCATCCTGAGACCACACAGGCAATTATGGTACAGCTGGACCCTGACTCCCCATTCTGTTTTGTTGTGATATAGGCAGTCAGCAAGGGCAGGAAGGTGAGGGGTGACTAGAAGACATTTTTTGCCTTCTTAGTCAGGGCCTAAAGCCACATTCTCTAGAATGTTACTTCTTTCTCATCCTGCACACAAGGGAGAACTCATTAATAGCTATCAGTCCCTCACATCCTACTGAGAATGAAATCTCCATATGCATTTGACCATGACTAGGTAGTGAGGTTGTATAGAAAGGAGGGAAGGATGCTGCTGAAGCATGAATCATTGTCCAAGAAGGGCGAAGTAGGTAGTCTACTGAAGTAAACAGGGTAGAGCCAAGAAAGGAAGACACGAAAAATTGCTCATCAATATTCCTTGTATAAGAACACAGTTTAGTCTTATACTTTTATGGGGTGAAATGTATGCCCCCTACAATTCATATGTTGAAATCCTAACCCTCAGTACCCCAGAATGTGATTGTATTTGGAGATAGAGCTTTTAAGAGGTAATTAAGGTAAAACAAGGCCACTAGGGTAGGCCCTAATCACATTTGACTGGTATCCTTATAAGAAGAGGAGATTAGGACACAGACAGGCATAGAGAAAGTCTGGGATGGTCTTACTGAATAGAAAATTTCCCCAAGAAGGGCCATACTTTAAAATATTGGCATTGCCAATATGTGTGTACTCTGATGACAGAACTGAGAGAAGAGTTCAGCACCCCGACCCATGTCCTTCTCATGCAACAGGTAAGACAAATTTATCTTTACCTGACCATGATCTAAGACTCCTTCTGTGTCGACAGAGAATCCTCCATGGTGGGAATTTGCAGGGAGGTGACTTCGGAAAGCCAAAGTACCAAGACCATCATTCCTCACTTCCCCACCTACCCAGCAGGGCATAGACCAGTCACCTGGGTTCAGGTATCTGGATGGTCCTGCATGGGCTTTGACTCACAGTGAGAGGTGATATCATAAAGGAATGGCAAGAATTTATGCACAGAGAGGGCAGTGGGCTGCTCCAGAAGCAGCACCACCCCAACTGGCCATTCTGGTGGTGTGGCTGTGAACATGGTTCCTGCTCCAATGCCCCCTTGGTTCTTGGGTGTTTGCCAAGCTTGGTTCTTCAACCTTACTGCTCAATGTCCTTCTAGTAAAGGCCCCTTCTGCTGAGTCATCCCAGTTGGTTTGTATTGCCTGACACCAGGCTTTAGTTATTAGTCTGGAGCCAGGAGGGGAGGTGGAGCTAGTTCCCAAGGAGAGCCACCATGGTCTTTAAAAGGCACTTGCTTCATGTGAGGCCTATGCAGTCTTCAAGCAATGGATGGGGGCTCTATCTTCAACAAATGGGAGTGAAACCCTAGAGATACCTGTGTTCAGGGGAATCTGGGGCTCAAACCCCTCAAGTTCAAACATCCCTATCCCAAGTGTCAGGGCCCCAGCCCTTCCCCTGGCCCCTGACTTTTGCTGACATGCTCAGGGAGGAGAGGAATTATACACCAAGGGAGCTCTTGAACCTGCCTAATGTGTACTAGCAGGAATGAGAGTGTGGCTAGGAGTCGATCCTGAGGGTGCTAGACTAAGCCAGACAGTAAAATAAGCTGGATAAGAGAGATTTGTTGATATGAGGGCATTCAGTCATAGCCCAGAGTATAACATTGAGGAACATGCCCTAGGATGATTCCCTCTGCGTTGGCTCCTGGAAACTTGAAAAGAAGCAATGGCCCACTTTTAAAGAGAGCAGTGATGGAGAAACAATGCCAGAACTTTCGAGCCAGATTGTGGAGGAAGGGTCAAAAGGTTCAGAGAAGTAGCCTCTAAGAATTGGTCTGCTCTATGAGACTGGAAAACCCAGCGTCTCCTTGGGAATGCTGGAGGACACTCTCCAAGGTGATAAGGCATTCGTGGTGAGGGGAGCACTAACATACTTGAGAAGCTTAGTGGTGGCTGTCCTCTCCAGGCCAGGCTGAAGCTAGGAAACGCTGTTATACAGCAGGGCTTCCAGGAGCAGCGTGGATGAAAACCCTGGGATAGCAAAGGCCGATGGCAGCACTGAGCTGCAGCACTTGCTACTTAGAGGTGGTTGTAGTTACCATAATTACCACAATGGGCTGTAAGGTCAGAATGAGGCGGGGAAGGAGTGAGTGTTCTAATTTTCAGAGACACAGGGAATGGATATGGTCTGTTGAACAAGATGTTCCTAGGGGTAAAATAGATGGGCACTGCTTAACAAACATAATCAAAAAGATTGTGACTATATTCATAGCCAAAGGTCCATCAGTTGATAAACGGATAGACAAACATGGCACATCCATACAGTGGAATATTATTCGGCCATCAAAAGGAATGATGCTTGGACACTTGCTACAACATGGATGAACCTCAGAAACATCTTGCTGAGTGAGAGAGGTCTGTCTTGAAAGGTCACTTATTGTATGATTCCATTTGTATGAAATGTCCAGTATTCTGGCAAATGCAGAGACAAGTAGATTAATAGTTGCTGGCGGGGGGGTGGAGGTGGTGATAAGGGATGAATTGAGCCTGACTGCTAAGAGGTACAGGTTTCTTTCTGGGGTGATAGAAATGTGCTAGAGTTAGATAGTGCTCATGGTTACATAACCTTGTGTGTATACTAAAAACCACTGAATTGTATACTTAAAAAATACTTTATAATTATTTGAAAGAGAGAGAGAGAGTGAGTGAGAGAGCACAAGTGGGGGAAGAGGCAGAGGGTGAGGGAGAAGCAGACTCCCCTGCTGAGCAGGGAGCCCGATGCGGGGCTCGATCCCAGGACTGCAAGATCATGACCTGAGCTGAAGGCAGAGACTTAACCAACTGAACCAGCCAGGGACCCCAGAATCATATACTTTAAAGCAGTGAATTTCGTGTTATATGAATTGTAACTCAAAAAAAGGATGTATTCACAGAAAACTATGGTAAATCATATCCTTTGCCCATTTTCCACACCTGAGCCAGTCTTCAGACGCAGAATCCATTGACTAAAGAGGATACTGAGCCCAGCAAGGAAGAACTCTGCAAGGCCATGGTGAGGGCCATACAGCAGGGATTCTTCTGGTCTGTCTCTGAAAGAACCTGAGATGTTCTACTTAGATAACCACACTTTGAAAAAGGGAATTAGCCAGATTTTCAAGGGCAGTTGCTATGGTCCAAGCTGATACTGGTATTCAAAGTGCCATTATGCCCTTCCTGGTAGGACATCAGGTAACAAATGTATTCCTGGCCCAGACCCATCTCATAGTGGCACAAGGCACTGGGGAATCTCCACTGCTTCGTCAAGAGCCTGGAAGGGGTTCAAGGACAAGAAGGCCTGGGGAAGAGGCATGTGGTTGGACATAGAGTGGCCATAGAACACAAGGATCTTTGTAACTCAGGAGAGGCATGAAATCACCAAGTGGACAGAATTTGACCAGTGGATGTGCTCGTGAGTGCTCATGCAGTAGAGGATGGAAAATGGAGGGAGAAGCTACAGGGGGCCATGCATGGCTCACATCTCAATTTTGATAGAATCTTTTATCATTACTCTCATTTCTTTTCATGATACCATAAAGAATGTGTAGTGATACTGATTCCCTTCTCATGTACCTGTTGGCCATGTGTACATCTTCTTTAGAAAAATGTGCATTCAGGTCCTTTGCCTATTTTTAAAACTGAATTTCTGTGGTGTTGAGTTATGTGTGTATATTTCACATGTTAACACCTTCTAGATATATGCTTTGCCAGTATTTTCTCCCATTTCATATGTTGCCTTTTCCTTTAGTTGGCTTTTTTCCTTGGCTGTGCAGAAGCTTTTTTATTATTTTATTTTTTAGGCTTTTTGTTTTTATTTATTTCTTAAAATTCAGTTTATCGAAAACCAAAGCAAAAACAGTTCACCTATTTCTTCCACCACCCCCCAACACACACTGCCTCTGGCAACTACATACCTGTTCTGTCTCTGTGACCTTGATTTGATTTGTTTGTTTACTTTTAGATTCCACATATAAGAGAGATCAGTATTTGTCTTTCTCTGACTCTTTTCCCCTAGCATAATACCCTCAAGGTGCATCCATGTTGTCACAAATGACAAGATCTCATGCCTTTTTATGACTAAATAATATTCCATTGTGTATACGTACCACGTTTTCTTTATTCACCCATCATTGGACACTTAGGATGTTTCCATATTTTACTTATTGTAAATAATGCTGCAATGAGCTTGGTGGCACAGATATCTTTTCAAGTTAGTGTTTTCATTTTCTTTGGATGAATACCCAGAAGTGGAACAGCTGGATCACAGAACAGTTCTATTTGTAATATTTTTGAGGGAACTTCATACTGTTTTCCATAATGGCTATATCTGTTTATATCCCCACAAATAGTGTATGAAGGTTCCCTTTTCTCCACATCCTTGCCAATACTTATTATTTCTAATATTTTTGATAGCAGTCATTCTAACAGGTATGAGGTGATACCTTATTGTGGTTTTGATTTGCATTTCCCTGATGATTAATGATGTATATCACCTTTTCATGTACTTATTGGTCTTCTTTAGAAAAATGTCTATTCAGATCTTGGGCCCATATTTCAGTCACATCGGGGTTTTTTTTGTTTTTTTGTTTTGTTTTTTTTTGCTATTAAGTTGAATGAGTTATTTATATATTTCGGATATTAACCCCTTATCAGTTGTACAACTTGCAAATACTTTCTCCCATTCAATACGTTGTCTTTTCGTTCTGTTGATGGTATCCTTTGCTGTGCAGAGCTTTTTAGTTTGATATAGTCCCACTAGTTTATTTTTGTTTTTGTTGCTTTTGATTTTGTTTTCAGACTCAAAAAAATTATTGCCAAGACCTATATCAAAGAGCTTAGTGCCGATGTTTTCTTCTAGGAGTTTTATGGTTTCAGGCCTTACATTTAAATCTTTAATCCATTTTAAATTAATGTTTGCATATGGTATAAGAAAGTGGTCCAGTTTCATTCCTTTGCATGTGGCTGTCCAATTTCCTTAACACTATTTGTCAAAGAGAATGTTTTCTCCCCATTGTGTATTTTTGGTTCTTTTGTTGTAGATTTGTTGTAGATTAATTGACCATATAATTGTGGGTTTATTTCAGGGCTCCTTATTCTGTTCCATTGATCTATGTGTCTGATTTTATGCCAGTACCACACTGTTTCAATTACTGTAGTTTTGTAATACAGTTTGAAACCCGGGAACATTATGCTTTATGCTTTATTCTTCTTTTTCAAGACTGCTTTGGCTATTTGGAGTCTTTCATGGCTCTTTACAAAGTTTAGAACTGTTTGCCTTATTTCTGTGAAAAATGATATTGGAATCTTGATAGAAATTTCATTGAATCTGTATATTGATTTGGGTAGTATGGACATTCTAAAGATATTAATTCTTCCAATCCATGAGCACAGAATATCTTTCCATCTACTTGTATCTTTTTAAGTTTTTCTCATTAATGTCTTATAGTTTTCAATATATAGGTCTTTCACCACCTAGGTTAAATTTATTCTTAGAATAAATTAGGTATTATATTCTTTATGTTGCAATTATAAATTATTTTCCTAGTTTCTCTTTCTGAGAGTTCATTATTAGTGTGTAAAAGTGCAACAGACTTTTGTGTTTTGCTTTTGTATCCTGAAACTTTACTGAATTCATGCATTAGTTCTAGCAGTTTTCTGTTGGGAGCCTTTACGGTTTTCTACAAGTATCATCTGCAAAGAGTAACAATTTAACTTCTTCCTTGTCACTTTGGATACATTTTATTTCTTCTTCTTGCCTAACTGCTATGGCTGGGACTTCCAAAACTATGTTTAATAAAGGTGATGAGGGTGAGCATCCTTGTCCTGTTCTTGACCTTAAAGAAAATACTTTCAGGTTTTCACCATTGAACATGATGTTAGCAGTGGGCTTGTCATATATGGCCTTTTCTACACTGAGGTACCTTCCCTCTGGATTTGCTTTGTTGAGAGATTTTATAATAGATGGATGCTAAATTTATCAAATGTCTTTTCTACATCTTTTGAGATGATTATAATTTTATCCTTTGTTTTATTAATATGGTGTATCAGCTTGACAAGATTGAAGATGTTAAACCATCCTTGCATCTTGCGGGGAAAATGCCTCTTGATCATGGCATATGATCTTTTTAATGTATTCTTGACTGCAGTCTTCTAATATTTTGTTGAGGATTTTTGCATCTATGTTTATTATGGATATTGGCCTGTAACTTTCTTTTCATGTAGCATCTTTTTCTGGTTTTTGTATCAGGGTAATGCTGACTTTGAATATGAGTTTGGAGGAATTCCCCCTTCTATTTTTTGGAAGAGTTTGAGAAGATTGATATTAATGCTTCTTTCAATGGTTGGTAGAATTCACCAGTGAAGTTATATGGTACTGGACTTTTGGTTTTTTGGGAAGTTTTGGATTACTGATTCTATCAGTCTGTTCAGATTTTCTACTTCATCATGATCCAGTCTTGATAGGTTGCATTTTCTAGAATTTATCCATTTCTTTCAGGTTGTCACTATTATCATTCCTGAAAAATATTTTCCCTGGGTAGAAATATTAGTTCAGACAATTTTCCTGTGAAAATCCTTTTCCCCCCCAAAATCTTACATAGTAGTCCAACAAGTAAGGAAGGTCCAGAACTCTTTTTGTTCAACCTACTCCCCACCACAATCAACCTTAAGCTCCTCCTGGTAATGCTAGGGAAGGCATGGTTACAAATCAACTTAATCAACATTGCCTAGGCCCTAAGGGAATCCAAAGTGTTGTATCCAGATTGGTTGTATCAGTCATGCTCTATTCAGGGTAAACAGTCTTTGAGTAAGAAGTAGGGGCTCTTCTGGCTCAAAGAGGCCAGTGGTACTGTGGGGGCATAAATGAATTCTTATACCCATGGCAACCACAGTGGGGCATGAACAGTTGTGCAGGTTTCACACTACTCCAAGGCTCCTGGCCCAGGAGGCAAGTGAGTTCTGAAATCCAGTACATGTCCTGCTCTCCTGACTGGGTCCCTGGGTTAGATTAGGTCACCTTTTTCTAATTCACACAAAGGTTCAATACAGGCCAGCAGTGACCCTATGACCAGGATGAAATGTCATGATCACTCTACCTGCTTTTCTGAGCTCAGTCTCCACATTCCCTGGGCCTCTTTGTGGCCTGCAGACTTCACTGTAATTATGACCCCAAGAAAGGACCCCCTGGATGGTGACCTGAGTGTTCAGACCTAGAAGGGAACTTCCCCATGGAAAACAAGCAAATTGGTGTCTGGCTTCTATAATTTAGCCTCTTACAAGGCAGTGTGTGTGTGTGTGTGGTGTGTGTGAGAGAGAGAGAGAGAGAGAGAGAGAGAGAGACAGAGAGACAGAGAGACAGAGAGACAGAGAGACAGAGAGCATGTGTTAGCCTCTCTAGACCCTACAGGATTTCAGGAACTGAAGATCTGACCTTCGGCTCTCAGCCCTGAAATCCCTGGGAGGCTCTTGGGAGATGCACCCAGATTTCTCCATTCAAAACCTCTATTCCATCTTCCACTGCTCCAGTGACAAAGCTCAGGATGAAAACCAGCCAACAAAAGAACACGCTGCCAGGAGGGCTTAATGCTCCCTGTCAGTCTCCAGGGCTGTTGGGAGCAAGCAGGCCGTGGTGATGGGAAAACACACATTGTTTGGGGGCGTTGCGGATACAGTACAGATTATTTTTAGCAAATTGTTCTGACTTAGTGAAAAACCTGAAAGATAGTGTTGATAATCATCCTTACTTTAGTGCCACAGATGGTGCTGCTAGAATTAGACACTTGTTTCTGGGTGATTCTGCTGTTCCTATAAGAAGACACCTTGCCTGGTGCAGAAATAGATCACTGAAGGTTGTCTTTATTTTTTAATTGAGGGCTCAAGTTTTTACTCTTTACCCTTAAGTATTAACAATATTTGTGAGAAGAAAATAAATTATTCACATGTCTCTCATGCTAATATTAGCCTGAACATAAATGAGAGGTTTGGGCCTTTCTTTTGTTTTCTGATCCTAGTGACAACCAAGAATTATCCCCTGCTGCCTGCCTTTCTCCTCAGAGGTACTTCCTGGGCCCCCAGCCAAGCCAGACTCCCTGTTATCTCCTTTCACCCTGCACTTTCTCTCATATCAGTGTTTTTCACTTTTAATTGTATTTATCTGTGAGACACTTGAACTAATGTCTACCCCCCTGCCCCAGGCCCTGGACCATAAACTCCACAGGGAAGAAACTTAGTCCCTGTCCCCAGTACCTTGGACGAGGACATCAGTGAAATGCAAGAATGAATGGGAAAGCCACTACCAGAGATGGGAGCATGGGGAACCCTCAGTTCCAGCTGTCTTCACTGCTCACCCACCCATAGGATCAGGATCACCATGCACAAGCCTTTGTCTGGTATTGGGTCTATCTCTGTGCACTTCGGTTTTCTTGTCCAACAAACAATTACAAAAGCATGTCCAACTTACAGTGAAGAGATATCATGATACCCTTAATCACAAATGTGAATGAGATAAGACTGAGAGGGTGAAGTAGATAAGAGTTGATGGTTCTATTCTGAAAATTAGGGCTGGGGCATGCGGAAGAGAGAACTGGAATTCCACTAAGAACATAATTCTTGGGGAGCAGGGGTCACCTTCCCAGCCACAGCCAGAAGCACAGTCTCTCCCACACAGTAGGTGCCCAACCAATGCATCTCCCATTATCACCTGTGGAAGGAGTCTCCATGATGGCTCCCAAAGACCCCACCTCCTGGCAGGCACACCCTTGTGTAGAGTTCTCCCACACTGCACCAGTAACTGAAGAACATGACAGAAGTAATGGTGTGACATTTCTGAGGTTAGATGATAGATTAGCACTGTAGCTTCCTTCTTGGCTGTCTGTCTGTCTCCATACCTCTGTCTGTCTGTCTGTCTCTGTGATCATTTGCTCTGGGAGAAGCCTTCCTGTGAGCAGCCATTTGGAGATGTCCATGTAGTGAGGAACTGAAACCTCCCACCAACAGCCATGTGTATGAGTGAGCTGGAGAGCACATCCTCTAGTCCCCATCAAGCCTCCAGAGACCACTGCCCTGGGAAGCAGCATGACTTCAACCTTGAGAGTCCTTGAACCACAATAGCCATCTGAGCTGTTCCCAGAAACCGTATTCAATGATGCATGTTTGTTGTTTTAAGCTGTTCAGTTTTGTGGTTACTTGTTATGCAGCAATAGGTAACTCATATTCCAGTCAAATACACCTCTACCTCCTGGCTGTGTTGAGTCAGGGCTGGAAGCTTGGTCTGCCTCATAACTGCTTCCAGCAGTCTGCCCTTCTTTCTTCTTTCCATCTCTCTGTTCCTCACCATCTCCCCATCCACCTGAAGACCAGACCTCTGGCCTTGACTTAGCGAAAGTCACCAAGAGGGGCTAGTGTAGATTAAGAGAGAGGAAAGGGCAAGACTACAAGGGTCTGGGTGCCAGATAACCCCAGGGAATACCCTAATTCTGACCCCGGCCTGAGAAGGAAACTTGACCTTGCTTCCTCCTCCCCAACACTAGCTTACTCTCATTTCCTATAAAGAGAAGGTACTCAGCCAAACTTTTCTCCCCTCCATCCTTTCAATCCCACTCCAAGAGAGCTGTGCCACAACTTGCTTTGTCCACGCTACCTGAGGACCATCACATTCTTAGTCTAGTCATGAAATCATCCCTCTGTCCCAGCACCAGTGATGGTATTTTTTGGAGGCCAAATATTCCATCAACAAATCCAACTGTTGTGATTTGACAAGAATTCCTGCAGAAGAGAGAAGGGCTCCCACTGGCTTCTCGGGCCCAGGATTTTTGCCTCTAAGGCACTCACCAGATAGAGATTTCTTCAATTTGTTAAATACCCCAATTCCCTAGCATCTCCTGGATCCTCCTGCTGCTGACCACATCTCACTTCTGTCCCCGCATCCTGTAACATACAGCTAAGAGAGTGGTCAAGTGACAGGAGCTTCCTTTCCCTTTTCCAATTATTTTTTTTTTTGAAAAATGATCGTGGCGTGTGGTGTATAATCCAAATAATTTAGGCTCAGAGCAAAATGCAGCCAATATATCCTGGTCTCTCATCCAACAGTCCCACTCCCAGCGACACTGCTTTCAATTTTTAAAAAAATTTGCTTCTGAAAAAATATGGAAATATGCTTATTTTTATAAATTATTATATTTTGAAAATATTTGTTGATTTTCTATTATAATTGTAGAAGATTAGACACTCGTAATCCACTGTGCTCCCACTTTCCTCCCTCACCCATCATCCTGATATATTTTTATATTATAATTTTTGGTTGAATTGACAGTGTTTACATTACCAGGACTACCATTAATTGCACAGTCAAACAGAGTATAATGAATATGTTCCTTTCTCATAATCCACCCCTCCACACCAGAGAGAAATGCCTCCTTTTACTCTTTTACATTGCCCTAATGGCTAACTACCCCCAAATATTTCTATATTTTCATCAAATGCCTATCAACAGTTGTTTCAAATGCCCTAACACATCAGATAATCTGGCAGATAACCCCCTTCCCAATGCCTCCCTCCCAGCCCTTTGACCGTCTGTTCAGATATGAGTAGTTGCTCCCTTGGTCTGTGGTACATATTTACCTTGGGGCTTCTCTTAGCTTCTCTGTCAGGCTGGATCCCTCACTTCCTGAAGCCCAGGTCCTCCTCTTTCTTGGTTTATATGCTTGTTTTGCTGGAGCATATTCTCTAGCATCTTTCTAAGAATGAAAATATAAAAGATAAAAACTTTAAAGATGTTGCATGCTTAGAAATACTTTTATACCACTTCATACTTCCAAGATGATTGGGCTAAATGTAGAAAGCTAAGTTGAAAATAATTTTCCTCCGAAATTTCAAAGGCATAATTCCACTGTCTTCTATCTTCCAGTGCTACTGTTGTGAAGTCTGCTATCATTCTAATTCTTAAACCTTTGTATGTTTTAGATACCCCTCCTTTCAATCCCCAGTTTCTAGGATTTTCTTTTGATCCTTGATGCTTTCGTATTTCAGGAGGATACACTTTGGTGTGGATTTTTAAGTTCATAGTCATGGTATTTGATGAGCTCTTTCTGTTTAAAGGCTCCAGCCTTCAGTTGGTAACTTTCTGGTATTATTTCTTTGAAATGAATTTGTTTTCTCTGTTCTCTCTTTTTGTAACTCCAATTAGTCAGACACTGAATCATCTGGACCTAACTTCTAGCTGTAGTTCCTCTCTTATCATGAATCTCTTTGCCTTTTAAATTTAATTAATTAATTAATTAATTTTTTATTTATTTTAGAGAGACAAAGAGAGTATGTGGGGAGGGGCAGGTGGAGAGGGAGACAGAGCATCTCAAGCAGGCTCCCCGCTAAGCATGGAGCCCAACCTGGGGCTCAATCCCACGACCCTGAGATCATTACCTGAGCCAAAATAGAGTCAGATGCTTAACTGACTGAGCCACCCAGCACCCTTCTTTGCCTTTTTTAAAAGAAATTTCCTTGACTCCACCACAATCTCACCTATTAGAAGCCCTCTTTTTTATGCTTTGATGACTCCTTCCTTCTAGAATGCTGATCTTGTCTCTCAGAGGCAGTTTCTCTGTCATCTCCATGAGAATATTAATGACAGGAGTTTCATTTTGAGCCTCTGTTCTTCTCCCTTTTCTCTAACTCCTCTGAGTGCTTTTCTTCTGTTTGTTGTTTGTTTAACTCCATTCTGGCAGCATCACTCACTTGTTCAGGGATCCTTGGCAATCTGTTCATAGCTGAGAGTGAAGCACTGAAGAGCTAGCTCTTTGAAGATTTGGGGGGAGGAGAGAATTTTAGACTGGTAGGTGGAGCAGGTTTCTTTGTCAGGCAACCATGACATGTAAGCATTTTTAGGTCATTTCCTAAGGACATATACCCTGCAAGGGGCACATAGATCTGTTGTCAACTTCCCAGGAATAGAGAGGGGATTGTCTCTTGGGGGTCTTCTCTGTGTAAAGTCTTTCTTCTTATATGCCAACACCTTTCCAGCCCAGATTCTCACCCCTGCCCCCTGCTATTCTTGGGGTCCCTGAGCCCAGAACCACTTCTCTCCAACTTCTTCAGAGAACAAACCTCCAGTCTTGTCTGGAGATTGCTGTGGAGGGTCCTGGGATCCAACCGGCTTCCTAGACAGAATTTGGATCAACTCCTCTTTTTGGCCTCCCTACTTAATCTCACTGCCTGTAGTGCCAATTGCCTCCCATTGCCCTGCCTTCTGGGTTCCACTGAGTGAATAGGCCTGATTCTTGGCAGCATAGTCCCTGTCCCCACTCTTACAGGTCCTCAGATCCTGGGTCCCTCCGGTCTCACCCCTTCACATCTCAATCTACTCACCTGGAAAATAGGGATAACAGTGGTTCCCATTCCCCAGGTTGCTGCAAGGAAGAAATGAGTTCACAGTGGTGCCATCACTGTTATGATGGGAATTATCAGAGCAGCCCCTTGGACAAGCTCTGTCCCCTAGTGCGTGTTCTGTTTTGCCCACACAGGCCCAGGAAGAGGAGCCAAGCCCACGGATGATATGAAGTGCTCATGCTGAGTGTACAGAGCCAGGGAAAGTTGGTCCCCTCCACGTGCTGCCAGCCGCTGCCAATCCACACAGGATCCAGTCACCAGCCAAGCATGGCACCAAGGGACATATGAACTTGGCTGTTTCAGTCCTCCCTGCGGCTTTACTCAGCCCCCTCCCTCCAACCCACGAACAGAACTGTGCACAAATGCAAAATAACAATGCTAATCATACGAGACGGCAGCTGAGTCCCATTACAGCTGATGACAGTTTGAGAGAAGGATGAGCAGCTCTATGCCATCTGCCCACCTACCTTTCAAATTGCTTTTACCCACCTTCAAAATTACGTCTGACTTTAGTGGGAATAATTACCAGAGTGACAGAGATGTGAGTGTGTACCATTCAAGGGAAGGTAAGTCTTGCAGCATAGCCTTTACTGTGATGTTGGGGGTTTACCCCTTGAAATGAGAAGGGCCTCCTTTCTGCTACAGCAGGCTACTGGCAGAAGGCAGGCACAGGTGACCATGACATGAAGCCAAGGGGCCAAGCTTGTTTCTGTATCCAGGTTCGCCCACCTCCTCCTGTCCCTGGCCTGGGCTGTCGGGACATGAAATCTTGCCTGGAGCCTCAAATGCCTGGAGGTCTGGCCAGACACATGGACAGAGCCTCTCTCGTTCCCACAGCCATGCCCTTTGTAGATTACACAGTCATGGTGGGCATCCATAGATCCACTGAATTTCAGGGAAGCCATTAAGTTTTGGGGCATTTCTTTTGTTTTTGTTTTTTTGTTTGTTTGTTTGTTTAAAGATTTTATTTATTTATTTCACAGAGGGAGAGAGATCACAAGAAGGCAGAGAGGCAGGCAGACAGAGAGAGAGGGAAGCAGGCTCCCCGCTGAGCAGGGAGCCTGATGCAGGCCTCGATCCCAGGACCCTGAGATCATGACCTGAGCCGAAAGCAGAGGCTTTAACCCACTGAGCCACCCAGGCGCCCTGAGGCATTTCTTTTGATGACCTGGGCATTGTCAGATGTTTATTTAGAAAAATACAAATTTAATGAACATGTGATAAAAGAAAGGCATTTGTTAGTTATAGTCCCCTCCCTCTCCTAAGGTGACCGTATTATAGGAGGTGGAAAAGCAGGGCCTTTGCTTCCAGGCAGGGAATGGATCAGGGAAGCAGGAGGGAGAAGTGTGTGTGTGGGGGGGGAAATCTAAAGAAAGGAGAGCCTGAGACCATTAAGACTGTGCCTGGGGGGGGAGGGGGCATAAGAGAGCTACAGGGAGAGGCACCTTCTGGAAGGGAATCCTGGGCTGACTCCCTGCACACAGGAGATGCAGAGCCCTCCTGGGCATGCTTATGGATTCCTCGAGGGGCAGGAAGTGAAGAAAGGTCCAATCCTATTTGGATGGGGCCTGTAAGAACCCCACACACAGGGGCTGGAGCCTTCCCCACCATACTCCATCTGTGAAGTGGAGAGCAGCTACCTGGGACAGCATTACTAACCCTCTGTGTCTCGAGTGGACCTTGGCCCCAGCCATCAGGTTTGGGGACCCACCTGGTGGGGAACCCATCAGCAATGCTCCAGATAAGTACTTGTGGTTAGGAATGGTAAGAAAATGAGTCAATTGTGAGAGTTGTGTGCAATCTGGTAGGCCCTCCCTCAGCTGCTCCTTCCTGGTGGGGCACATTGGCTGGGCAGCCACCTTGCCAGGATGGGAAATGGAGATCCCTGCCCTGGGGAGCAGCAGGGTAGACCCCACTTCCAGTCAGCAGCAGGCACAAGTCAAGTTAGGGGTGGGTGGTGGCCTTCCACAGCCATGGTTTTGATGGTTTAAAAAAAACTGAAAATGCACGTTATGCAGGTGTGAACCACTAACATGAATGAAGGAAGGAAAGAAGGATAGGAAATGAGTCTCCCACCACTCGCCCTAGATCCCAGGCCCCCTCTCTAGATGTCTTAGTCCACTTGGGCTAAAGGAACACAATACACAGTTCTGGAGGCTGGAAGTCAGCGCAATCTGGTTCTGACGAGGGCCCTCTTCCAGACTGCAGACAGCCAACTTCTCACCATGTCCTCACATGGCCAAGTGGCAAGGGAACTCTCTGAGGTCTCTTCTGGAAGGGCACTAATCCCATTCACAACTAATCACCTACCAAAGGCCCCACTTCCTAATGACATCACTTTGGGGCTTAGAGCTTCAATATACGAATTTTGAGGGGACACAAACATTGAGTCAATAACACCAGAAGAGGGGCACATGGCTGGCTCAGTCAGTTAAGCATCTAACTCTTGGTTTCAGCTCCGGTCATGATCTCAGGGTCCTGGGATTGAGCCCCCACATCAGGCTCCATGCTCAGCAGGAAGTCTGCTTGAGATTCTCTCTCTCTGAGCTTCCCTGGCCAAGTAAATATATAGATCTTTAAAATAATAACACCAGAGGAAATTTATGGTGACAATTTCCATGTTTTATGCCCCCTTCCAGGAATTAAATTTCATGCTTCTACACACTCACACACACAAATGAGAAGATTCTATGTACACACTCTCAAGCATCTTCTTTTTCATGAAACAACATACTGTGAAGCTTACTCCACATCATCAACCTAGAAATACCTGTTTTTAAAAATGCATGTAATTCCATACGAAGGATGTACTGTAATTAGCTAATATTACTGTTGGGGCGTCTGGGTGGTTCAGTTGGTTAACTGCCTTCAGCTCAGGTCATGATCTCAGGGTCCTGGGATCGAGTCCCACATTGGGCTCCCTACTCAGCGGGGAGTCTGCTTCTCCCTCTGTGTCTCCCTCTGCCCCTCCCCCTACTTATGCTCTCTTTCACTCTCTCTCTCAAAAAATAATATACTCTTTAAAAAATTAATATTACTATTGATAGTATTTAAGTCATTTCCATCCTAACAATCACAAGGAATGCTTCCATGAGCCTTGGTCCTAAACCTAACAGGGCAGGACAAGGTCCTAATGTGGGATTGCTGGGCTGGAGAATTTCTAATCCTTATGGATGTGTCCAAACTCCCTCTCCGAGTGTATGCATCATGCTCACTCTCATAGCGTTACCAAAGGCTGGAATTTTGCCCGTCTGATGGGAATCAAGCAGGACTTCACAGAGGTTTCAGTTTACACTTCTCTTACTGCAAGTGAGAATAAGTGTATTTTCCAGTGTTTAGAAGCACTTTCATTTCTTGTGAAGTATTTCTACCCATTGCCCATTTTTCAATTAAGTTGTTGGATTTTTTTCTTACTGATTTAAAGATTTATTTTATTTTATTTTTTGGGGGAAGAGGAGCAGAGAGAGAGGGAGAGAAAGAATCTCAGGCAGACTCCCCACTGAGCGAGGAGCAGGAACTGGGACTCAATCCCATGACCCTGAGATCACTACCTGAGCTGAAATCAAGAATTGGATGCTTAGCCACTGAGCCATCCAGGTGTCCCCTTCTTATTGATTCATAGCAGCCCTTGGCCTGTGACATCGTCGCATATATTATGCACATGATGCTATTCTTATGACACAGACATAAATAGACCTCGTTCTTTTTCATGACTGTGTGATAATGCCATATTAAGGATGTGCCATCATTTTAGTCTCAGTTTATCACTTGTCTTTTTACTTCAATCAGGATGTTTTCTGCCAGACAGAAATATCTGGCTCTTACCCTAGTAGAATAAATCAATTTTGCTGTTTAGGTCCTCAGGGTTCTGCAAAAAGAGCAAAAAGGTCACCCACTTCCAATATTACAAATGGTTTTCTCATTTTCTTCTGATATTTTTATGGTTTCCATCTTCCTCCATTTAAATCTTCACTACCTGGATTGCCCTGGAATATTTTAGTGGCAGAACGAACTGGGCACTCAATTTTATTTTTTTCTGGATGGTCAGCCAGTTGTCCCAGCACAACGTTGTGTAGTGAATGACCTTACAGGCTGAGATGTCACCTTCATCACATTCTAGATTCCCATGTATATATGGTGGCCCTGCACTGTGAATGTCCACCTGACCACTTCCAGTTTTCTGACAAGCCAGGCAGATGGGCAAGAAGCTGCCCTGGCTCCCAGGCCTTTAGCCTCCCATGCCCTTTTCAAGGTGGGCCTCCATTCCCAGAAAGCCCCTTTGAAGTACCACAGTGAGCCAACATGTCTCCATAAAGTGGTGTTGCCAAGATGGGTAAGTCACCACCTGGAAGGGTGTCTGGCCCGAAGCTTTACACCCCGTAGTCAGGCCACTGTACCCTGAAGGGAAAATGCCCCCTCACCCCAGTCCCACCCCCTCCTATCACAGGCATGAGAGTCCCAGCACCAGGGCCCAGGCCAGCTTCAAGCTGCCCCTGTAGGCTGAGGGAAGGCCACAGACAGAGGGAAAGAAGGCGGGGCAGGGGGGTTACCACACTCCCTCCTGGAAGGCCGGAAAGCAAACCGTGCTGCAGTCAGCCCCAGCTTCCTGCCTCCTGGCCTTCCCATCCAAGCCTTCCCCAGCCTCCCCCACAGGACCCCACCATTCACATTCAAGCAGCTGCTCTGTGCCAGGGCCTGCACCGGTGTGAACAGACATACCACACAGGCCTGTGGAGGCCCGTGTTCCACGGAGAGCAGGCATCGTGGCCCTGTGAGGGGCTGCACTCAGTCAGAAGAAGGAATACGTGCACTGAGCAGCAGTTGGGGCCCCCAGAACCTGGGGAAGGAAGGCCCACCACAGGAGGAGAAGGCCTGTGCAAGCCTGAGGCAGGTGGCAGCAGATGGTGCAGGACCCAAGGACAGAAGCCCAGGCTGCTCCCGACCGCAAATGCACCAGGAGCCCCAGACCTGGGAGAGCAGGGCTGCCGTCGGGGACCCAGCCAGGCTCTTGCCAGCTGTTGGGCTCAGGCTCCAATTCTGACTTCACAGCTTTGAGACTCTATTTTCACATCCATAAAATGGGCATAATGCTGTGACAGACAACCCCTGACATTGGTGAGAAGTGTCCCCCTAGACCCCATGAATCCTCAGACCAGCAAACACTATTTATTCAGTGGGTATAGACAGGGGATGGTAAACTGGGCCCATCCCCGAGTGGAGTCTCTCTCTCTCTCTCTCTCTCTCTCACACCCACACACACCCACACACTCAGCTGGAATATTTTCTAGGCATTTTACTAATTTAATCATCACAGCAACACCTCATGAAAGGTTTATCTCCATCACAAATTTCAACATCTCCTGTCCCTCTAGGATTTACCCACAGCACAAGATCCTCACACACCCCCTCTCCTTCCGGGGGATGCTCCAGGATTTGGGGTAAAAAAGTCAAATTGCACCTGGTAACCTGGAAAGGTGAGCCCCTCACTCCTGCTCCCAGGAGAGGTGATGGGCGTATATCAGGCCCTTGACAATTCTGAGCTCCCATGCACTCATTGCTTTTCCTGCAGAAGCACCCACCTTCTCATGATGCCCGGGTCCTTGCGCGGAGGGACCAGCCTGTTTGCTCAGCCAGGGAGGCCCTGTGTGTGTGTGTGTGTGTGTGTGTGTGTGTGTGTGTGTGTGTGTTGTGGGGAGGGGGTTGGTGCTGCCCCTTAGGTGCCCCGCCAACCCCTCTGTGGCCCTAGCAAAGGGTCCGAATTCAGAAGGCCAGGAGGTGGTTGCTTCTTACTGAGCTGCTTTAAATTATTTCAGCTGCACTGAGGTATTTGAGAGTCAGACCAAATAAACATTTGCATCTAAAAAAGGCAAAACAGGGTCATTTGAAATGGAGAAGAAAGCCTTTCCCATATCCGGAGGGTGTGGCCAGACTTTCCAGAGAAGCAGCACTGGGCTTGCTTTGGTTTTGTGTCTTTGCCAAGGCACACAGCTCAGACCCTGCTTGGGGAGGGAAGCATTTTCTTTTAAATAGAATGTGAGCCGATCTAAGTTTCCTTCCCCTGATCTGCTCTAAGGTCACCCCCGGCCCCCTGCAGCTGTCAGGACCACATCTTTAAAAGGCGTGCTTTTCATGGGAAGATGACCATGACCCACTTGATGTGAGCGACCAGTCAGGACCAAGCAAGGAGGAAGGGCGGTGCTCCCCAGGCTCCCAAGACTGCCCACAGCATCCTCCACACACAGTCTGAGGCATCTAACCCCTGCCCAGGACGCCTCCTAGCACCCCCTCCTCACTTTGGGCCCAGTGCCTAGGAGACGCAGGTCCACTTTTCCAAAAGAGTTTGGGTTGGAACAAAACACAGGCATCACATTCTTTTCCTTCTTCTTAGCAATTGTGCCCCCAGGGCTTAAATCCCATCCTGTAAATTAAACCCAAGAGGAGGAGCACCTGCTACAACACTCTGTGTGGTGTCCCTCCAGACCTTCAGCAGCATCTCCACCAATGCCAAGCTCCTGACAACAGCAGGGACAGGTCACCCGGGCCTCCCCTGACACACAGGTGCTGTCATATAGGTCGGTCTCCACATCTAAGCTGTCCACCACTTGCAGTAACCTCTTTTTGGAGAAAGTTGAAATAACTGTTTAGCCCCAACATGGAGTTTCTCCCATCTGGGGTGTCTCATCATTAAACCCAACTGTGGACAACTGAAAATGCTCTGTATTACCAGAAAGACCATGTGTCCATTCAGCCAGTCCCCAAATACCCAGGCAACTCTGGGCTCCAGAATTAAATTTCCCTGCTCTTTATTCTTTATCCTGTGAAGGCTTCCTGCCCTCTGCCCCATTTTGTGGTTTTCTGGACCCTTGGCAACAGAGACTGCCTGCTTCATGAAGTGGTAAATAAAGTTTGTATCCCCTCAATTGTCTTTAATCACTTTTAGCAATACAAACTCTGGCCCCCTCCTTCCCCTTCTGCTCAGGCACTGAGCCCTTGCTCACTCATTCATTCGAACATTGCAGACATTGGGCTCAAGATGGCTGATGAACCATATCCAGGTACTTCTCCCTCCCCAGATCCTCTGAAATACCAGAATAACTTTAAAAAAAAAAAATACTTAGAAGCCCTGGAAAACTAGGAAAAATGCCACTAGCAGATCAGAACACTGAAGAATTTCTGGAAGATAGAAAGCAGATGGGCTTAGATTAGTGGGGAAGCCCAACAGAGCAGAGGACCCCACAGTGCCAAGCAGATGGGAAGCCTTAAGCCCCATCCTAACCCTAACTGCCCACTCCCGCCCCCCGCTCCAATCTAGAAATGGGAGAAGTGGCGGCATGGAGAAGGAGTCTTGGGACATTGATAAAATGATTCCGTGAAGGGTTCCCCAAGCAGCTGGGACAATGCCCCATTTGCCCCCGGGATAAAGTCAGAGTGCAGCTTTATTTTTTTTTTTCTTTTTAAAGATTTTATTTATTTATTTATTTCACAGAGGGAGAGAGATCACAAGGAGGCAGAGAGGCAGGCAGAGAGAGAGAGGGGGAAGCAGGCTCCCCGCTGAGCAGGGAGCCCGATGCGGGCCTCGATCCCAGGACCCTGAGATCATGACCTGAGCCGAAAGCAGAGGCATTAACCCACTGAGCCACCCAGGCGCCCCANGCGCGGTGGGGGTGGGGCGCCCCCGGAAAGAGAAGCAGGACCCTGTCCAGGTAACTGCAGCCAAAGTGAGAGACAGAGGCCCCAAGATCAGAGGCCCTGGAAGGTGCTTTGTCCTTGTGCATCACTGTCTACCTTCATGACCCCAAGTGCCCAGAGGGGTCCAGAGTTGCTGTGAACAGAGTGGACAGTCCCTTACAGAGGGGAGGTCTGCATGTGTTGAAGATATCCTTCACCCAGCACGAGTAACCAGTCAAGACCAGCAGTTCCCATACATAGTGCACTCAGGACTCCTTTCCCCTCTTAAAAATGCTCGAGGTCCTCAGAGAAGCCTAATTTATGGGAAAAACCTATTGATATTTACCATAATAAGTTATAGTATGTAGAAAAATTTTTAATCTTTATTTTTAAATGATAATAAAGCCAATACATGTTAACATGAATAACATAACATTTATGAAAATAGATCTCTTTGTCTAAGAATAGCTTATTTAGTAAGATGAGTGACATGATTTTGCATTTTTGAAATTCTCACCAATGTCTGGCTTAATAGACCACTGGATTCTCACACCTGCTTCTGATTTCAATCTGTTATGGTATCACACGTTATCTAGACTCTGGAAAATGCTGCTGAACACTCATGAGAGAAAAACATGTCTTTGTATTCGTATTAAATAGTTTTTACCTTGTGGACCCCCTGAAAGAGTCCCAGGAACCCCCTTTAAGACCCATCATCCTGACACTCATTTATAAATGAGGTCAGACAACCAATAATCCCCAAACATTTGAATGAAACCAACAACTTACCAAGGAAGAACCAAAAAGAACCCTGGAGAAAACAGGGTAACACAGGAGTCAGAAGAAGACATTAAAATAAGTATAACTAATATCCTCAGAGAGGTTTGACAGGATATAATCATCTGTTGGCAGGTGGGCACAGAGCAAATACAAACAAAAAATACACTTCTCTGACATGCCCTTAATAACCAGGCAGGAGATAGCATTTGCAATGGCAACAAAAATCATAAATAATCTAGGCACAGGCCAAACCAAATTTTGGAGGACCTGCATGAAGGAGATTTTAAATTGTATAAAAGAACATAAACTAAGACACACTATTTTCTGTGGGAATCCTCAGTATTAAAACGTGGCAGTTACATGAGCTGCTCAGCAAGTACCCCTCCATGTTATACTGGATTGAGTTGGATTTCTATCACAAGTGTCAAGAGTCGTAACCCATATATTCTCTAGGATGAAAGCCACCCAAAAACAAAATAAGGAGACAAGTGATTAACAACAAGAAAATATTTGAAACACGAATAAGAGCCCAAAGGCTAAGGTAACTAATTGACAAAGTTCTTGGGGAGTAATATGAAGAAAAAGAACCTGAAGGTGCAGGGGCGTGTGTGTGTGTGTGTGTGTGTGTGTGTGTGTGTAGATGTGCATGCAGAGAGAAAGATTTTAACAAATTGACTCCTGATTGTGGAAACTAGCAAGTCCAAAATCCTCAAAGAAGGCTGCCAGAGATCCCAGCGAAGAGCTCATGTTGCAGTCTGAGCCTGAAGGCAGTCCATGGGCAGAACTTCTTGCTCAGATGTCTTGCCGTTTTTTCTCTGAAGGCCTTCAACTGAATGGATGCAGCCCACCTACATTATTTTGGGTAATCTGCTTTCCTCAAAGACAACTAACTGAAATATCAATCTCCCCAACAAAATACCTTCACAGCAACATCTAGAATAATGCTTACCTAAATATATGGGCTTTGTGGCCCAGTTAAACTGATATATAAAGTTAATCATCTCAGTTTCTTTCTCAGATTACAGTTCTGCGAGGAGTACCTGCTCTGCTCTTCATGGTCACTTGGGGCCCCAGGCTCCTCTGCTCAAGTCGTCACCCTCCGGCAAGGCCACTGCTCCACCACAGCTGGGCTGCTGCCACAGCCAGATTCCAGGCAGCTTGGAGAGGACACAGCTACCCTTCGAAGGCCAAAATACAGAAGTGACTTCTATCCCAGATCTCCTCTTACTCTGTTGGTGGGAACCTCATGAGGACACACCCACCTGCAAGGCAGCCTGGGAAATGTAGTCCAGCTCAGCAGCCTGGGAAAGGTAGTCCAGCTCAGCACCTCTGCACTGCTACAGCAACTGTTATCCTTCAAGGAGAGAATGGATTTGACTTGAAGTGAGCAGTTTCCACTCCCACCGCCCCATCATAAGGAAATAGCAATTAAACCCACGAAACTCTTTTCCTTGCCTTATTTTCTTTTTCCTATCAGACTGACAAAAATTTTAAAGTTTACAAATCGCCAGTCGTGGTGTGTCAGTCAGGGGGTTCCTGTGCTACAGCAACAGCACCCCCTAAATGAAAATGGATTTTATTTTAAAGAGTGCTCCTAGAATCTTGAGGATGCTAGAGGAACAGGCTGGTAAAATGAGCAGGGGTCAAGAGGCCTATGCAGACCCATGGTAGCAGAAGAAGCCTTGTTCAGACCCTGCAGTCACCATGTGACATTGATGCCACCGCTGGACCGGGCCACAGCCAGGCCATGCTGCTAGCGTCATCCCTGCACACCCTTTTCTAGACGTGGCTCTAGATATGCAGCACCCCAGAATTCTCTGCCGAAATGGCACCACTCCCACTTCCAGGGCCTGTGAACATCTTCTCCTGATCTGGGGACATCCCTCTTCCCTAGGCCCTGGGCTGAGGGGGACAAAGTGTTGGGTTTGTGGAGGTTAAGTGTGGAGCCTGGACCTGCAGTCTGAGTGTATCACAGCCTCTGTTTCAGAGCACTTCACTAGTTATCTGTCAAAAATCTCAAATGCAAAAGACCAGCCGTTACTCTTCTTAGAATCTTCCATTTCTTACAGAAAAGAACATAGTCTTAGTGGAAAAGCAACTCGTGGAACTGTATGCATAGGGAAGTTGGAAAGCCCAGTTGTTAACTTGCAGGCTCTGGGGCAGGGCCGAAATCCTGACTCTGTCCCTTAGTAGCTGTGTGATCCTGGGCAAGCCATTTGACCTCTGTGCCTCAGACTCCTCATCTCCGAATAGCAGAGATGACAGCAATAAACCTCAGAGGTTCGTGAGGATGAAATGAGATAATGTATGTAGAGGGCTGAGGCTCGTGCTTGGCATTTGGTGAACATTCATCATCCCTTAGCACCTCTTAGCATATCCTGACCTTGTATCTGTGCAAAGCAAATTCCTATGCGTCCATGCATGTTGGTGTGTGCCCAGAACTGCACACACTCAACCATCACCGGTGGTTACCTGGAGGGGGGGCGTAGGGAGGAAAAGTGTCCACACAGATGTTCTCTTGTGATAGGTCCATTTATGAATTCTTTTAGTTTTCTCTAGCAGGTAGTAACACACGTGAACAGGGTAGAAATAGGTAGTGGGAATACAGACTAGTAAACAAGAACTAAGCGGGCAGAGCCGAGGTCCTGGGACTGAAGGACTCTCCCAGGTGGGGGGCACCTGGAGGTAGGAGAGAGGTCAGCTAGGTGTACCTCCCAGGGCAGGCCAGACAGCTAGCATTCACCACTCTCCTTCCTCCCTCTGCTTTTGTTGCATGAGGCTGGGGGCCAGAAGTCCCCCAAGTAAACGCGATCATTTGCTGAACAGGGGTCTCATCTAAAATTGCACAGCCTTGGGTGAGGTCCAGGGTCCATTAACCTAGTTTAGCGTGAACAGCAGCCTAGGAGCTGTGGAGGCACAATGGGTGTGCTGAAAGAAGGCAGGGAACGGGAGTCAGGCAGGAGGACACAAAGAAAGGGGGAGGAGGTGTTGGTAGAGCCTAAGTCCCAGACCCTTTAGGCCCGGGAGGCAGATGCACGCATGCTTCACCCATTTCAACATCTCCTGGGGGTTGGATTGGGCCCAGGAAACAAG
>LNAC01000755.1:601789-622276 GCA_002007465.1 Ailurus styani
CCGGCTCCCCTGCCCCGGAAGCCTGGTCGCGGTCGGGGGTGGAGGTGGGGCAGAGCTGGGGGGAGGGGGCAGAGCTGGGGGCGTGCAGAGCTGGGGGAGGCTGCGGCTCCCAGCCGCGCGCACCTGCCGGGTGGCGGCCGCGGGGGTCCCGGGCGGGGCGGGCAGGCAGGAGGGACAGCGTCCGCGAGCGGGAGGCGTCTTGCGCGGGTCACGCCCGGGACGGGAGGCGGGAGATGGGCGCCTGGCTTGGGGACTCGGGCATCATCCGGGGCAGGCATGCCCCCCTTCCTGCCCCGAGTCCTCCGGGAGGGGGCTCCGGAGGTGGCCCGTGCGGGGGGTCCGTCCACTCTGGGGCCAGCGGAGCGGGGACCGCCTTGCCCCGGACGCCTGGTCCGCGTCGCCCACCAAGCCCGCCCTTCAGACCCGGGTCCGGGGCGGCTCCCTTCTCCGGAACACCGTCCCCGCCACCACTCCCTGCCCCCTAGTGTCAGCCCCTGCCTCCGCATCTTAGAGTCCCCGCCCTAGAGTCCGCCTTCTAACATTCCTCCCACACTGACCCAGGTCCCCGGACCCCCGGGACCACTGCCCGTCTGCCTAGGTGCGGGAGCCCTGGTTCTCCTCCAGGGGAGCCTCCGAGGGGATGCCAGGACGCCCCCTTGCCTCTGTGCTCCTGTGGCAGTCCTCCTGCCGGTGGCCCTGCCGGGGGCTACCCTACTGCCCACCCGGCGCCCACCTGGCACCCTAGCAGTCCCAGCATGTCTGCCCCTGTGGGCTGTGCACAGGTCACTGTCCTGGTGCAAGACCTGGCCAGGGAGCATAGAAGTGATAGGGCCTTCCAAGCATTGGCCCTGGGGTCTCCCCGCAGCAATCTCCTCCAGGGGGCAGATGTCAGGGGGAAGCGTTTGCATCCTTGCACTGCCACACCTTGTCCTCACCCCATGAGCCACACAGGTGGGTGTCACACTCTACTGTCCCTTATCGCTGTGAACTCTCCTACTTTGGAGCTTCTGCTGGAGCTGAACTGGTCCTAAAAAGCCATACCCTTTGGTCACCTGACCAGTGCTTCCCCTTATCCCTCCCAGAAGCTTTCTGAGTCCCTCACTGAAATGCTCCTCCATCCCCTGGTTCCCACTGTAGGGCCCGGATCCCTTAGTGCCCATGCTGGGCCCAGGCCTGTCTGCTGCCCCTGGGAGGCTGGCGTCCCTGAATGCTGGGGCTGAGGGTATGACCTACATCATGGCTGGTGCATATCCGTGTGTATTCAGTAGTAGCACACCACCACGTTGGAGTCTGGGGCCACCCCCTGAGTGAGGCTGAATCCAGATCCCTGGAGCTCAGCTGACTGGCCAGTGTTCGCTTCCCACCCCAGGCTTGTAGATGGACTACCATTAGCTCAAGAGCCCTCCACATATACTATAAAGACAGTTGGATGCTTGGAAGCCTCTCGCAGTGGCAGGATTTCGTGCAGGTGGGTGTGGGGAAGGGAGGGCTAGGAGAGGAAATTGGAAAAGGGATATTTTTTAGCACCTGGGCAAGAAGGAACTCTGGCAAAGCCAGTCAGGTGCTGCTCTCCCAGGCATCCAGGCTTCAGGTCAGCTAGAATTACAGATGAGGGGGCCATCCTTCCCCAGTCACAGCTCTCTCTGGGGTGGGTGGGGACAAGAGGGTCCCACCAGGCGTCTCCAGGCAGGCCCTCAGCCAGTCCGCACGCAGGTCAACCAGGCACGGCTGCTCCAGAGTGAAAAGAATCTTAAACCCAGTGGGCACGGGACTCCCAACCTCCTCACCATCCCACCTGCAGACCCCCTATTTGGAAAACTCTTACATAGTAAATGAATGGCAGTTAAATAGAGAAAAATGACTTGATTTCTGAGTGTGACCCTTCGGGGGCTGAGAAGGGGTCCTGGAGGCCCATCAGGGAGAGAAAACTGGGGGCTCCCCCATTGCCTCCCAGGAGACTCCTATGTATTGGTGCTTGTAGGGTGTATTCCAACACTGTTTACCAATAAAACAAGGGTGGCCAATTCCTGCCCATCTCTGCCCTGAGTGACAATGCGGGCCGCACAGAGCTCTACCAGCTGGCTCTAAGGCTGGGCAACTTGAGAAGAATCCTCAAACACAAACCCTGTGAGTCTCTCAGTAAACTCAAGGTGCTCGAGGAGATCAAGGCAGACAGAGGCCCTGCTCATCTGGTTATGAGAAAGATTTCAACTTAGTTTCGCTTTGTTTTTATTTGACTTTTTGGCCACAGGCCCTGCTATCACCTTTTAGAATCTTCCTTCCTCCCTCTAAACGCCGGCTGAGGTTCAGAAGTTCTCAGGGAAACCAACATTGTATAATAAGACCTGGAAGGGCCTTTTTCATGAAGAAATCCTTCTTTAATGTCTGTTTATGGCTGGGCGCTGTCTGCGGCTTTATGTAGCAACATCTGATTAAAAGATGCCCAGCATATCCCGGGGCAGGAGACAAATAATTGCTGTGCTTAATTTTCCCATGTGATGATTAATGAAAGATTTGCTCATTTTGTCCGTGTGGGAAAGAGGCAACGTTAATATCCTTGGACTTGAACACTCTTCAGAATTGCTATCCTGACACGGTGTGACACAGGGCTGGCTGTCCCTGCTGTGATTACTCTAGGCATTGGAAAACAGAACAAGCTTTTGGTGCCAAACAGCACAGCAGGGCGTGGAAGCAGGTATTCCCAGCCTCTCTGTTATGTAACCTAACACATATACATGGCAGAACCAATATTTCTTCCCCAAACATTAGATAAACAATGCACCCCATAAATGAAGATCATTTGTTGTTAAGTCTCTCACCATTACTAAGGTCTTAGACCTGCCGCAAGGCTTTATCTCAACTCAGAGAAGAAAATATTCCTACCTGTACTGTCTCTTCTATGGAACTTTTCTTGCCTCTGACCTCTGATCAAAAGGGCCTGGCCCAGGAGACAGGAGAATGTTTAGTAATGAATTTGACTATGACTTGGCTGTGTTACTTCGCAGATCTCAGTGTCCCTCTCTGAGAATCAATTAGTTTATACGTTAATAGGGAGAAGAATAAATTTCCTTCCTTCTTTCCTTCCTTCGCCTCCTTCTCCTTCCTTCCTTCTTTTTCCTTCAATTTTTTTATTATGGAAAATTGTCATTCCAGACATAAATGTAGAGAGAATAGGAAAATCAACCTCTGTATACTCCTCGCCAGCTTCAACAATGATCACCCCTACTCACTCCACCCCCTAAAGCCGATCCCTAAACATCAGTAATTTCATCTGTAAATATTTAAGGATTATAGTGCTTATCTATTTATGCTATCTAGTTGCTTGAAACAGCAATAATCTGTTATATTATGATTCTATGGGTTGTCAGTTTGGGCTTGGACCAGCTGAATAGCTCTTCTGTTGGTTTTGTCTGGCTCTCTCATGCAGATGCAGGTAGCTTGTGATTTGACTGGGGCAGGACAGCCTTTGATGGCCTCACTCACATGTCTGGCAGTTGGTCAAAGTGCCTCAGTTGTCTCCATGGCCTCTCCAGCAGACTAGCTTGGACTTGCCTCCATGGTGGCAGCATTGCGAGACTTTCCAGGGCAAGAGAGGGCAAGCCCCAATGTGCAAGTACTTTTCAAGCCTCTGCTTGTCTCATGTTTGCTAATATCCTATTTTCCAAAACAAGTCATGTATCCAAGCCTGGAGTCAATGTGGGGGAGGGGATAGAAATGTACAAGGACATAGAAGCAGGAGGAGAAATTCACTAGGACCCATTACTGTGGCAATCTACCACACGAATACATTCCTAAAACAGAAGCCCCTCTTTTTAACATATCCATAATCTTATTATCACAGCCTACAAAATCAACTACCCATCTTTGTATTGGCAATATCCACTCAGTCTCTAGAATTCTCCAATTGTCATATAATTATTTCTGTTTTTGTTGATGTTACTTGTTTATAGTTGATTTGTTTGAATCAGGATCTGAATCAGCCTACACTTTGTAGTTGGAAAAGTCTCTTATGTCTCTTTAAGTCTGTAGATTCTCTGTTCTCTCTCCCTCTCTTTAATGTTACCATACTTTATTGAAGAACTTGGGTTGCTTTTCCTTTTCCTGAAGAATTTCCAATATTCTGGGTTATATTGTTTGGTTCCCTTGGTGCTGGTTAGCATGTTCTTCTGTCCTCTGTACTACCTGTTAGATGCAGGTCGTTAGATCAAGAGAATCCGTCAGACCCCAGTGAAAGTTTTTTGGCAATGTTTCATAGGTGATGTGATGCATTTCTACCAGCAGATACATAATGACCAGTTGCATCTTTCCTAGTGATGTTCAGATTAACTAGGGAATTCAACATTTATTTTCAACAGGACCCACTAGGTTCCATTCAATGACTGCAGTCAGCAGTAATCATGGCCTGCATCCATTACTTACTTAGGGATTGCAGTGTGAGATTTTCTGGGATATAGATGATAACATTCCATTCATGAGAGTTTTAATACAGTTGTGTTGGCATGCAGTATAAATTTAAGGTGTGTGGGTTACTGATTTGAATTACACACATCATGAAATGATTATCACAATACAGTTAGTTGTTATCCATCAACTCATAGTGATACAAAAAAATTAAAAAAAAATTTTCTGGTGGTAAAAACTCTTAGGATCTACTCTCTTCACAGATTTTATATACACCATTCAGCAGCATTAACTATAGTCATTGTGTTGTGCATTATGTCCCTCATTCATGAGTTTTGAAATCATGTCAGTAGGGCATAAGAAATCAAAATGTGACTCCCAAAGCACAGGAAATAAATGAAAAAATAGGCAAATTGAACTATACCAAACTTGAAAACTTCATTTATCAAAGGACACAATTAACAAAGTGAAAAGGTAATCCACAGAATGGGAAAAATATTTGTAAATCACATGTCTGATAAAGGGGTAACATCCAGACTATATTAAGAACTCCTACAACTCAACAACAAAAAACCAAACAACCTGTTTAAAAAATGGCCAGAAGACTTCAATAGACATTTCTTCAAAGAAGATCTACAAATGGCCCATAAGTATGTGAAAGGTGCTCAATATCACTAATCCTTAGGAAAATGCAAATCAAATCCTCATGAGATGCCACCTCATGCTCATTAAGATGGTTACTACCAACAAAACAGAATATAACAAGTGTTGGCAAGAATGTGGGGAAATTGGAACCTTTATAAAGTGGTGGGAATATAAAAGGGTGCGGCTGCTGTAGAAAACAGAATAAAGTCATTTCTTAACTTTAAAGTTATTTTTAAGTATTGTTTGTGTGTGACCATTGTTCAGCTTGATGTGTGATATATACTGTTTATTTATCATCAAAAAGGTTTTGCAAAACCTGGTTTGGTTAATCCCAAATATAATTTTGGGCACCAAGATTTTGTAATTCTGTTTCCTGTTTAGAGAGACATGTCCTTGGCTTTAGGGACAAGCCCACCTCTTCCAATGGTGAAGTTCTCAGGCATCAGCAGCTCACCTTCCTTGGCATTCACCTGTCTCTAAGGCAAGTGACAGTGGAAGCAACAAGAGCTAAAAAGCCCCACCCTCTGTTTGGCAGGTCCTTCCTTGTCAGTGGTTTTATGTTAGCATCTGGGTATATCTGCTTCCAGAAGTTCCCTCACCTCTGGTCGCTCATCAATACTGTTGGGGCTACCATCTAAGCATCTCCAGAGAGTCCTGGATGGCCAGAAGTGTTCCACCTCAGAAACCCCACTCAGAGCTCACTTGGTGGCCACAATGTCCTACTGACTAATCTGAAGTATTTTCAGAATTCTTCAGGGATATATTGGCTGCACCAAGCCATTTATGGAGGCTTAGTCACTCCCATGTTTTCACGTGGACCATGCAAAATTCTTAAAACACTGGGGGATGCCTATCCCCACACCTTTGCCCTTCTGAGACCAGATCCACTGGGAACCAGGACCCCCAAAAAAGAGTCAAAAGGGTCTCAGCTGTTGTGCTTTCCTGTGATTGGTTCAGGGTGGGCGTGTGACTCCAAGACCCAGAAAGGGAATGTTTCAGGGAAAGCTTTCCTTTAATAATGAGAAAAATACACATTTCCATCCCATGAGGGTCCTGTGGAGTGTGGAATGTTGAGGGTGCAGCCCCCAGGATCCATGGAGAGGAATTTGGGATGTGTTAATGGGGTCCAGCAGATGATAGGGGAGACCCCACCTCAGATGGCATGGTTGAGTCCTGGCAATCACTTGCAGTTGCTCCCTCAAGTTTCTCATGAAGGGATGTCACTTCACCAACACCACCCATTACCAGATGTTCTGAGGCTTACAGCCAGTGGCATCTGACTGAGAGGTTCCTTCTCTTTGTTTGTAGATGGACACAAGCAGAGATCATGTTGGAGGCCTCTGGAAGGCCCCACAGTGTTCCTTCTTTGGGAGCTCCAAGGGTGGGAGAGATTTGGTGCCTGTCAGACACAGGTAGGGAGGAAGGATGTCCCATCCATTGCAGTGCCCATCACAGTGGGAATGAGAGAGGGTGGTGCAAGCTGCTTCTTTTGTAATTAGCAAAGGGGAAGAGGCTCTGTAGAAACTAGGGCAGCTGTAAGTTACAACCAAACTTTTGCTTTGGCCTGAGCACCCATATCCCATCATGATTTTATTGTCATTCATGCTGTCACCTGATTAGCTCCATTAAGGCTTCACTGAATTTTATTCTCTCAGGCGCTGTCATTTGTGCAGTAATAAGACTCTGAAGTCCTTGCAAGTAAATTCAATGGAAATACACAATTTTCCTTATACAATATAGGAATTATTCTCTAAAATATAACTCCCCTGTCTGAGGTCTTAATGACCACTTACCTAGAGTGCTTCCAGGTCTTGTAGAGTCTGAAGATTATACAGTTTTGAGATCCTTTTAAGAATTACCTGTTATAAATAAAAAAATTAGGAGAAAAGTAAATATTTAGAAAGAGAAAAAAATTCACAACAAATTACAAACTTGAAAGTGCTGAAAAATACCATACACATCATAAATCTAGAAATGTAACAGAATTTTTTATTAATTAACTGCCTGACATCATTATATATATTTATTTTCCTACATTTTTGGCTGGACTCTTTGATCACCTTTTTATATGGCAGTTCTTTTGTCATAGTTTCCATAAAGTGTATAAAAGACAATTCAATCTTTTATCAGGCACAGAGGTCAACAAACTTGTTCTGGAAGGACCAAACAGTAAATGTATCAGGCTTCAAAGGCAGTAGGATCTTTGCCACAACTACTCAGCTCTGCAACTGTTGCATGAAAGCAGCTCTAATTGATATGTAAATAAATGAGAATTCTTGAGTTTTTTTTAAAGATTTTTATTTATTTATTTGACACAGAGAGAGATCAGATCACAAGTAGGCAGAGAGACAGGCAGAGAGAGAGGAGGAAGCAGGCTCCCCGCTGAGCAGAGAGCCCGATGTGGAGCTTGATCCCAGGACCCTGAGATCATGACCTGAGCAAAAGGCAGAGGCTTTATCCCACTGAGCCACCCAGGTGCCCCAACATTCTTGGGTTTTAATATAACTTTATTTACAAAAATGGGTGCCATCCTGGAGGGTGACATTAGCAAGATGGTGGGGTAGGAAATCCTAGACTTTGTTCTCCCATAGACACAATGACTTAGCAACAATATATAGCCCAAAAAGTCTTTATTAGAATACCAGAAAACAACTGAGAAGTCATAACACCCTAGGCAAGCTGAAAGCTAAAAACAGTTGCATTGAAACAGGCAAGAAAAGCCACTTCATTTAAACCACACTAACCCCTCCCCCAGGGTGACACAGTTCACTGTCAAGAGCAAGTGCCCAACTCGAAGTTTCCTAACTCTCCTACCACAGATAGATACTGACACAGCTTATTATGATCAGGGAGAAATGCCTAGCTTGTGGCTTCTCCCTTGGAAGGGAAAAAGAAGAGTGAAACAACATTTTAGCTGTGGGGAACTTCCCAAGGAACTAGTTTCTGTCTTGCCTGACTCAAAGTGCTGATGGATCTAGTGTACCTTAGATGCCTGGGGGTCACAGAGAACAAAAGAAAGATCAGGGACTTGGTGCAGCTCCAAAGAACCTGCAGTCCTACAGCCAGACACCAGAGGGAGCAAAAGACTACAAGCTCCTGAAAAGAGACCAGCAAACCTACCTACTACAAAATTACACACACAAACCCCTAGAGGACACATCCCCACAAAATGCTTGAGAGGCTCTTTGAATGTCTAGCCAGGCTGAGTGGTGAAGATCTTCCCCTCTACGAAGTCAGTTCATAAAGACTGGGAGAGGTGACTGTTCTTTCAAATGCACAAAACACAACAAAAACTAGTAAGGCACAATGGGAAACTGGGAAACATGACTCGGTCGAAGGAAAAAAACAAATCTCCAGAAACAAACCCTAAAGAAACAGAGATCTATGAATTACTTGACAACTCAAAGTAATTTTAAGAAACTCAGTGCAACACAGGATAATACAGATAGACAACTCAAAAAAAAAAAACAAACAATAAGGAAAACAACACATGACAAAATGAAAATATCAACAGAGAAACTATTAAAAGGAAGCAAATAGAAATTCGGGCACTAGAGGAGATCAACAACAGACTTGATCAAGCAGAAGGAAGAATCAGCAAACTCGCAGACAGGTCATTTGAAATGATCAAGTCAGAGGAAAAAAAAGTGAAAAAAGTGAACAAAACGTAAGCAACATATGTGACACTGAGTGGCCCAATATTCACATTATAGAAGTTCTAAGAAGAGATGAGGGAGAGAAAGAGTCAGAAAACTTATTTGAAAAATAATGGCTGAAAATTTCTCAGTTCGGAGGAACAAAATGAACATCCAAATTCAAGAATCTTAAGAGTCCAACTAAGATAAATCCAGAGAGGTCCACACCATGACACCATGTAATCGAACTGTCAAAAGCCAAAAGAAAGAAAGAATCTTAAAAGCATGAATAGGAAAGGGACTTATCAAAAACAAGGAGTTCCCTGAAAATTATCAGCAGATTTCTTAACAGAAACATAAGCCGATAGGGAGCTGGATGACATATTCAAAGTGCTGAAAGAAAAAAAAAACCAAAATCCTGCTAGTCAAAAATCCCAATATTTTTTTCAGAAATAGGAAAAAAAAAACACTCTAAAATGCATATGGAATCTCAAAAGATCCCAAAAATCCTGAGAAAAAAGAAGAGCCCTCATACTTTCTCATTTCAAAATATATTGGAAAGCTGCAGCAATCAAAACAGTATGATAGTGGCATAAAAACAGACATACAGACCAATGGAACAGACTAAACAGCCCATAAATAAATCCTTATACATATGGTCAAATAACCTTTGCCAAGGACACCAAGACTACAAAATGGTGAAAGGAGAGTCTCCTCAACAAATTGTGTTCAGAAAACTGAATATCCACATGAAAAGGAATGAAGTTGGACCCTTACTTTACACCATATAAAAAAAAAATCAACTCAAAATGGATTTAAGACCTAAATGTAAGCCCTGAAACTATAGAAATTCTAGAATAAAACATAGGAGAGAAGCCTCATGACATTGGATTGGCATTGACTTCTTGGATATGATACCAAAGCATTGACAACAAAAGCAAAATTGAACAAATGGGACTACATCAAGCTTAAAAACTTCTGCATAGCTAAGGAAACAATCACCAGAGTGAAAAGATAACCTATGCAATGGGAGAAAATATTTGCAAGCCATGTATCTGATAAGGGTTTAATATCCAGAGTATATAAGGAGATCCTACAGCTCAACAGCAACAAAACCAAATAACCCAATTTAAAAATGGGCAAAGAACTTTATGGGGCACCTGGGTGGCTCAGTGGGTTAAGGCCTCTGCTTTCGGCTCAGGTCATGATCTCAGGGTCCTGGAATCAAGCCCCGCATCGGGCTCCCTGCTCAACAAGGAGCCTGCTTCCTCCTCTCTCTCTGCCTGCCTCTCTGCCTACTTGTAATCTCTCTCTCTCTGTCAAATAAATAAATAAAATCTTTTTAAAAAATGGGCAAAGGACTTGAATAGCTATGTCTCCAAAGAAGACAACCAGAGGGCCAACAAGATTATGAAAAGATACTCAGTATCACTGATCACCAGAGAAAAACAAATCTAAACCACAATGAGCTACCGCCTCATAACCATTAGAATGGTGACAATAAAAAAATAGAATATAGCAATCGTTGGTGAGGATGTGGAGAAGTTGGAAACTTTATGTATTGTTGGTGGGAATGTAAAATGGTGTAGCTGCTATGGAAAACAGGATGGCATTTCCTCAAGTAATTAAAAATAGACTTACCATATGGTCCAGTAATCCCCATTTGGTATATAGCCAAAAGAATTAAAAACAAGATCTTTTTTTTTTTTTTTTTAAGATTTTATTTATTTATTTGACACACAGAGAGAGAAATCACAAGTAGGCAGAGAGGCAGGCAGAGAGAGAGGAGAGAGGAGGAAGCAGGCTCCCTGCTGAGCGGAGAGCTGGATGCGGGCCTCAATCCCAGGACCCTGAGATCATGACCTGAGCTGAAAGCAGAGGCTTTAACCCACTGAGCCACCCAGGCGCCCTAAAAACAAGATCTTAAAGAGATATTTGCAGTCTCATGTTCATTGCAGCATTATTCACAATAGTCAAGAGGTAGAAGCAAACTAAATACCCATTGATGGATGAATGGATGGAGAAAATATGGTCTATAATACAATAGAAAATAATTCAGCCTTAAAAAGTAAGAAATCCTATCACATGCTACAATATGGATGAAACTTGAGGACATTATGCAAAGTTAAATAAGCCAATCACAGAAGGATGAATATTGCATGATTCCACCTATATGAGGCTTCTAAAGTAGTCAGGCTTATAGAAACAGAAAGTATGTGGTTACCAGGGGCTGGGGCTAAGAGGGAAAGGGGAGTCATTGTTCAGTGGGTATGGAGTTTCAGTTTTGCAATACGTAAAAACTCTAGAAATCCGTTGCACAACCCTATGCACATAGTTAACACTAGCGAACCATACACTTAAAAATGATTATGATGGTAAATTTTATGTTATGGTTTTTTACCGTAATAAAAAATATAACAGGTAATAGTCTGTGGGCCACAGTTGGCTAGATAGTTTAGCATTAAAAAAAAGAAGTTTTGTAATTGAAAGTTTAGAATATTCGGGGCGCCTGGATGGCTCAGTCAGTTAAGCATCTGCCTTCAGCTCGGGTCATGATCCCGGGATCCTGGGATCAAGTCCTGTGTTGGCCTCTCTGCTCAGCAGGGAGCCTGCTTCTCCCTCTACCTCTGACCATCCCCCTGCGCATGCTCTCTCTGTCTCTCCCTCAGATAAATAAATAAATAATTAAAAATAAAAAGAAAGTTTAGAGTCTTCACCTTCATAATCCACTGTTGGTAATATGTACATTTTTAAGACTCAAATTGACAGCTCCTGCGGCAGCTTTCATTCCTATGTGAACTGTAAGATTTCTGGGCATTTCAAGTTTTCTTGTGCAGAGATTCATCTTAAACGCTCTTTGAAGTGTGAATTCCTATTTATCAATTTGTCACTATTATTGGCATTTCACTTATTTGGTGGCAACTTTAGGTGCTGTTTCAACTGGAGGGATCAGACACTGTCAGGACAAGATGCATCTAAGACACTAAGACAATCTCCCATACAATGTGATGTATAAATAATGCAATGACACACACAGATGTCCTCATAGTTAGTAGTAATGCTACAAGCCTGCCCTATAAACCCAGCCATTCTAATAAATCCTACTTCTTGCAATTTCCAGCCCTAGGCCCACCCAGCTTGCAGAGATGGATGGCTGGGAGAGGTGGGGTCTTGGTGGATGCTGCCCAGTGTGATTGCTTGCCTGTTCCGTGAACCTGGGACTCACGTAGGAAAGCTCCCTCCTCCTGCCCAGAGCTCCACCACCTTGGTTCTGTTGGACTCAATGCTCCAGCCCTGAGTCTCCTGCTTGCCCAGAGGTAGCCCTTCCTTGAGGCCAAGCTGGGCGGCCCTTCCCCTCCTTTCACATGGAAGGAGCCACTGAGGCTTATCAGGGGTTAGAGGAGCCTAGGTTCACAACAATGGGAGGAAAACCTCATAGTACCAAATCCCAGCATGGAGAGCACAGCACATGGCACCATTCCGGCTTGATAATGAAACCCCTGAATGAACTAGCAATCCCTTTCAACAAGTCTGGTTCCCCCAAACACCTTTCTGATCCATATGTTAGGACGATTTCTCTTCCTTAGTGGACTCACATAGAAAAGACAGGATCAAGGGCAAGCCTCCGGGACAGTGACTGCAGAAGGACCTCTTGGCCACCCAGAGCTTTGGTTCTCTGGAGATAGTGACTCCCTGCTCTGTGCTGTTAGGGTGAAACCAAGACAAGATCACATACAGGGAAGCCTATGCTCCACCTTGGGCTCTGGCCTGTGTTTGTGCAGCCCCTTTGAGATGGGCTTCGTGCCCCCTGCTCCCTGCAGCCAAGTCTCCTGCATCCTTCCAGAAACCTCCCCACTCTCTACAGAAATCCACCCATGGAGCCAGGAAAGCTCATCTACCTGGGACGCTTGGCCCGTGATGGTCCATCCCTTTGGTGGGGCCAAGGGCTGGAGTTTCCCCCACCCACACCCAGCACATCTTTTGGGGTGACTTGCAGGAGGCATCTTCCTGACGTTTGTGCTAACATTCAAAACACAGGGTTCTCAGTGTGTGGCTTCAGTGTACAAGGGTCCCTGACAATTGCAGGGCTTTCTGTTTCTTGCTCCCTTTGTCTGGCCCTCTGTGAGGGGATGGAGAGCATATATTCAGCAAGCCTGGCTTAGGGCAAGGAGAGCAGAGTTTTATCACACCATGGGCTGTTATTTTGAAAAAGAGGCTTGGTGGCAGCAGCAGGGGCTGCAGAGAGAATATTGCACTTTATACTTTTATTCAGTCATAAACCACGCCATTTATGAATAACGGCCATGGTTCCATGGTGCTGGCTGAAAAGCCTTTGGTAGACTCCAGGCACCCACCCCCTCCTTCTTGCTCACCTGTGTTTCTCCCTTGCCCCGGGGGCCAGCAAGAAGCATTCATTGACTAGCACCACATTGTTCTGGACACAGAGTAGAATTTGTTGGGTAAGATTAGATTAAATTCAAACATTTGATTCCAACATGTCCGTTTCCACTGTTAGAATCCAGTCACCACATGACTTTGTGTGAGGTAGAGAAGAAAAATCTAACCCATAGAATTTACTTCAGGCAGCCCCTTCTTAGGGTCAAGGTCCTCATAACCAGGGAGCCCAAGTGACATCTCCATCCCAGGCCGGATGACAGGCCTTCCAGGCCGCCTCCCTTCTCCTGTCCTAGAGAAGCCAGGGGAGGTCTCCACCAGGGACCTGGGGTATAAGGATTACCAGGGGATGCTGGGTAAAATGGAAGGTCCAGGACGGTCTCCATGGGTGGGCCATGACAAGCAGGCTGACAGATGACCTTTCTCAGGTTTTTATGACACCTGTGTGGCTGGGGTGCAGGTGGTCATCCTGAGAGGCAGAGAGGAGACGAGAGTCAGGTCAGGCTGTCTGGTGACCCGGCTTTGCTGCTTTCTGGGTAGGTAACCCAGTCAGTCGGTTTCACTGGGCATTTGTTCTCTCTCCTATAGAATGGGGGTAATAATAGCATCTACTTCCTAGCATTATAGTGAACTTTGAATGAATTAATACAGGTAAAGCACTTATATATACTAATATCATGTTAGTGCGATGCATGACTGATGCGTGGTAAGTGTATCTTAGTGCTAGCATTGATATCTGGGTCAAAAGAGGCTAACTTCCAGCTAGAAGACCCACATTACTTATGGATAGTACTGATCCCTGTCACACCGCTCATGTCTGTGGGTCTAGAGCAATTTGGAGGGAGGGAAGTGTGGAAAACACCTACTCCCAGAACAATAAGGCCAACACCTAAATTTTGGGATGTCATCTCTGATCCAAGGGTGAGCCACAGAGACCTTGGAGTCTTGGGGGAAGTGAGAGGGAGAAAGAGGGGCAGCAGGCACATCTCCCAGCCAGCCTTCCAGAAGATTCCACCATGAACTAGCAAGGTGGTCACACTGTAGCATCAGCTGCCATTATTTCTAATTCCATATATTCATGCTCCAATAAACTATGCAGAAAGTGCACAAAGTTCCTTGCTGAATGGATCTGGTTCTTCTCAATGATTCTTGGTTGGATAACCTATCTCTCCCTATACTGACAAACCAAACTGGGCTCTCATCAAGGGATGGCTATCTGGGGTTTCCAGTTTAATGGGGGATAGTCCAGCCAGCACTCAGCCCAGAACCTGTGTATGTGAGGGAGTGTGTGGGGGTGTGGGAGTGGAGGAACAGCTGGGAGGAGAGAGAACCCAGGCTGGAGGAGGATGCAAGCCAGAAGAAACGGGGATGGGACAAGAATGACATCATGGGGCCTTGCTGCTAGTCAGGACCCCCACCACCACTGCCACCCCAGTCCACCACACCCACTTCTCAGACCCTCACAGACATGGCAGCGTGGTCCTGAAGGAGTTGGGGCCTCAGGTGGCCAGGACAGTACCGCCTGGGCTGAGTCCATCTGAGATATGGCCCATACACTCAGGCAACATGGCTCATGATCTGAGACCTGGGCTCTCAGATGGGCGCTGAAACATTCCTGTTACAGGACACAGACCAAGCCAAATCCCTTCAGATCAAGGTTGACTAATGTATGAAGTCAGAAGGCCCAACCCGGGGCTCCTGGAACAGAAGCGTAGCCCCAAGTGAAAGCATGGCTCGGGGGCGGGGGCCAAGCGTAAAGTTGATTTCCAGGCTCCCTTCTCCCCCAGCAAGCTCTGCATGAACTCTTTCCAGCTGAAACCCTGGCTCTGTCTTTCAGGCAAGAAACATCCAGGGCTGACTTGCCGAGTCTCTTGTCAGAAACTGGCTGACAGGCCCCACCTGCTGGTGACAGGGCGTGGGGCTGGGAGGCCATGGCTGAGCGCGAGGGGCTCCTCTCGTTGGGGGCGCCTCCTCATCCACAACTCCAGAGGGCTACTTTTCTTCCCCCTGTAAGTCCTTTTGTTTTACTGATTTCAAAAGTCACTTACACATGCACGCACGCGCGCGCACACACACACACACACACACACACACACACACAAACTTCAAAAGAAACCAAGGCCAATTTTTGCTCAGTTTTTTTTTAAGATTTTATTTATTTATTTGTCGGAAGAGAGAGCACCAGCAAGCAGAGAGGCAGGCAGAGGCAGAAGCAGGCTCCCTGCCGAGCAAGGAGCCCAATGCGGGACTCCATCCCAGGATCCTGGGATCATGACCTGAGCTGAAGGCAGCTGATTAACCAACTGAGCCACCCAAGCGTCCCAATTTTTGCTCAGTTTTAACTGCTGGTAAGTTATGAGCTCACTTAATGGCAAGAAGACTCTGAGAAGCGGTGACCGTATGTTCCCAATGTTTCTAAGTGAGCAGGAGGTAGTGGGAGAGGCCCATAGGACAGGGTGCCCTGCTCTGTGTCTTAGTCCCCGGCAAGGGGCTGGGAGTAGCTGCTCCCGCCTCATCCTCAGGGGCTTGGCCAGCAAAATGAGGGGGCTGCTGTCAGCGGATGATATTCCCCTCCACACCACTTCTCCTCCAGGACCTTCCCGCCACCTTCCGAGAGCCAGGAGCCCAATGAGGCCAAGTGGGGCAGCTCACTGCGAGGTCAGCAGCTTCTCCTTGTGCCAAGGACTGAGACTAGGATGTCACAGATGTGGATCAGGAGTGAATGGAGCAGAGACAGGATGGAAAAGGCAGGGGAAATGGATGTCCTCTGGTAGCTGCCTCAGGGTGGAGGCCAGCAGTAAGCGAGGCTGAGGCCCAGGTTCCCCCAACACAGCTCCAAGCCCACTTCACTTGAAGACACTTTGGAAAAGGGGCTTCTGGGCAAGGCCCTCAGAACCCAGGTCCCTAGTTTCCCCTCCTCATGTGACCTCAGGAAATTTATAGCAGGAACTGGGGAGAATTTCCCATCCGGGCAAGGTAGGTGAGCGTTCTATGCTACTCCAGCTACTACCTGAGGATACCAGTCAGACTGACACCTGGGTCTTCACTTTGCTGAAGGAGATTTTATAGCTGAGAGCCAGAGTTAATGGTTTGGCCTAAGGAATAGGGTTCTGGAAGCAAAGATGAAAGAAGGGGGTAAGGCAACCAGAAGGCAGAGAAGAACTTTGAGAGGCATGTCTAATAGGGTCTTCATGAAGGGTTTCTGAGAGGTGTGATACCAGCTTCACCCAGCATCCTTGAAGAAGTCGGGAAAACCTGCCCACCTGGGCTTTTCTCAGTATGAGTTGGATGCTGGGGGGATGTGCCAAGGTACCAAGAATAATTCAAAGGGTGCAGAGTGAGCACTGGTGGCTGGCTCCTCACATTGAGCTTGTTTTATAAGAAACTCATGGGAAGTGCTTGAATTCCTGAATGTCGCTCACACACCAGAAGCAGGTGCACCCTTCTGGGCAAACGACGAGGAAACTCAATGTGAGGGTATGGCAACAGTGAGTTTGAGGGGACCACTTGGTACACAGCTGTTGATGTAGGAGCATGTGAAGGATCCTGAGGACTCTGTCAGTCAGGACGGGGTAGGCTCAGCTACAGGAACAAATGACTGATGTCTCGGGTGAGGATTCAGTATGGTTGGCTGGTTGGTGGTTGGGGAAGTCGCAGAGGGTAAGTAGCTTCCTTGAGTCCACACTGGGGACTACTCCCCTGTTAGACCTCCCTCCCTCATCTCCATTTTTGGAGTCTTGCCCATTGGATTTGGCCCTAGGAGGTAGTTAATGACTTTGACAAAGAGCTCTCTCTGGGGAGAGTTGAATTCCAAAGCTCACTCTAAGCAAGTCAAGGAAAGTTACCAGCAAGATGTGGAGCTAATAGGTGCACAGGGAAGGGAGTGGAGGAAAGGGCAGCCTCTGGAGCATGGCTCAGCATGGGGCAAAGCCATGGACACATGCTCATTGCTTTGTTTGTTTTATTTACTTTTAAAGATTTTATTTATTTATTTGACAGGGAGAGAGAGAGAGAGAGAGAGAGAGAGAGAGAGAGAGAGAGAGAGAGATCACAAGTAGGCAGAGAGGCAGGCAGAGAGAGAGGGGAAAGTAGGCTCCCTGCTAAGCAGAGAACCGGATGCAGGACTCAATCCAAAGACCCTGAGATCATGACCTGAGCCGAAGGCAGAGGCTTAACCCACTAAGCCACCCAGGTGCCCAGTTTGTTTGTTTTAAATGCTGAAAACCCTGAGTGTGTTTAAGCATAGGTAGAAATGATTTCATAGGGTCAGGGTAATTAAACAGTGTGAGGAAGGATAATCGTGGGAATGAAGCTCTTGAGGAAGGCGAGAGGGAGGGACACAGAGGGACAAGGGAGGGGCTGGCCTTGACGGAAGCAGAGAAGAGAGAATGGCTGATGGCAGGACAGGGGAAGGGAGACAGATTTCCGGACTCTTCTGCCTGCTCTGCCAGCTGGGATGCAAGGCCGCCAGCTGAGAGATGGCGAGAAGAGGGTGCTGGGTATTTAAAGGTAGAAGGCAAGGTAGAAATCCTTGACTAAGGGAAGAGCGAGGCAAACATACCAGGGAAATGTAGGAGGAGTCCAGGCAAGTGAGTGACTATGTGAGGCCAACTGTAGAAGCAGACTGATTCCACCACCCTTGGTAACCTGCACCTAAATTCATTGAGTCATCACAAATGCTCCCTAATTGTGAGAGGCTGGAGGAGGAATTAAGGCAGGGGGAGAAGGGAAAGGGGAAGGAAAGCTACTTTGACCAAGCCTTTATGGGGCGCTAGGAGCCAGGCAACGCTTTCACTATGGCAACCCAGTGAGGTCAGAGTTGCCCCTGGCTCCCAGGGACATGTGAAAACCAGACTTGGAGAGACCGAGAAACCTGCCCCACATCACACAGCCCAGGTCAGTGGGGGGATGGGGAAACCAGGTGATGGGCATTAAGGAGGGCACAAGATCCAATGAGCACTGGGTGTTATACACAACTAATGAATCATCGAACGCTACATTAAAAACTAATGATGTACTATATGTTGGCTAATTGAATTAAAAAAAATCTCAAATGTGGGGCGCCTGGGTGACTCAGTCGGTTAAGTGTCTGCCTTTGGCTCAAGTCATGATCCCAGGGTCCCAAAATCGAGCCCTGAGTTGGGCTCCTTGCTCAGCAGGGAACCTGCTTCTCCCTCTGCCTCTATGTGTCGCTCTCCCTGCTCATCCTCACTCTCTCTTGCCCTCTCTCTCTCTCTCTCTCTCTCGCTCTGTCAAATAAATAAAATCTTTAAAAATACAAAATAAAATAAAATAAAACTCCATTGCTCTGGCATCCACTTTAGAGAGTATCTTCTCCTGGAAGTTTCCTGTCCCCTTCAATTCTCAAAAAATCCCCCAGACTTGGTCACAAAGTTTCCTTGATAAGAGGAAGGCAGGTTTCTGCCATTGCTGTATCCTGCCATCAAAGCCAAGTCCAACATAAAGGGACACTGCTGACCTTGTGTCCCCTACAGGGACATGTGGCCCTGAAAGGGGGAGGTCCCCACTACCTGAGACCAAGTTTGCCAGGAGCACTGCCCCCGCTGTGCTCCTCACCATCACCCCCCTCTCCACAGTCAGCCTCTCAATGAGACAGCTTCCGGGACCCCTTGAGCGCATGTCTAAATATACAAGAGTCAGAAATTGAGCTACTGTGTGTAAAACTCTAATTTTTATGTAACTAAAACTTGGCAAAGTATCACAGATGGCTGAATTTAATTACTCTGCATGTCTGGGTGTGCTGCTGATGGATTGGCACTGTTTGCATGAATAATAAAGTCATAATTCATAAACTGCTATTTATTCCATAATATCTATTTTTCACACCTTTATTTCAGCAAAACCACTAATTATTTTGATACAATAAGACTCTCACAGATTTTACATTCAAATGATAAGCTGCCAAATGAGACAACCTTTCTGGAGTCAAATAGTTCTCGTTAATCCACTTCAACTTGGAGACAACTTCACTCTGCTCGGGTGGTAGCAACTGGAATTATCACTCAATTTCTTAAAGTAATGCTTAGATTTGGAAACCAATTGCAAATTTTACAAATTATGATAAAATGTTGTAGGGGGTTACATGATAAGTTTTTATTAATGTGGAAAACATCACAAAACATTTTTTAAAAGATTTTATTTATTTATTTGACAGGGAGAGAAAAGGCAAGAGAGGGAACACAAGCAGGGGGAGTGTGAGGGGGAGAAGCAGGTTTCCCACTGAGCAGGGAGCCCAATGTGGGGCTCAATCCCAGGACCTTGAGATCATGACCTGAGCCAAAGGCAGATGCTCAATGACTGAGCCACCCAGGTGCCCCCATAAAACTTTTTAGTACTTTAATTTTATAATGAAAGTTTTCATCACTTACATAGTGGTTTTCACTCATGTGTACTGTTCTCTTAAAGCTGTATCTAGATCCAAAACCAAGTGTACAGTGAGTAACCAGTATTATACATACACATTTAGGAGGAGAGGTTTTGTCTTATTGTCTCAAGGTTTCGAATGTTAATCTTCCTGTTTTTATTTTTTCCCTTACAAGTCAGTTATATGGTGGATAGTGTTTCTGTGTGTTTGCTTAAAAGAAAAAAAAGAATGAAAAAAAAGGAAAAGAAATTATTGTGGAAATATTTTTTTTTCTGCAAGAATTTTTCCATTTGCCTCTGCCATGCACTGCAAAGATATCTCCTAATTGGGACCAATTATATGTGAATCTTGGGGATTTCCACAACACAAGCCAGGTACAAATTCAGACTCCAAACCCATGTGTAGTGGGATTTTAAGATGGTCCCCGGGATCCACACCTTCTAGTAGAAATTCCCTACTATATATCTTTCCCCATGACTGTGTGCAGAGCCTGTGAATATAATAGGATTTCACTTCCAAGATTGGGTCACTAATCAGTTGGCTTTGAGTTAATCTAGAGACAGGCTTTAAAAAAAATTTTTTTTCAAATAAGGGAGAATATCAAATCAAGGGAGAATATACTGGGTGGACCTGACCTAATCAGAAGAGGCATTAAAGAAGGTGAAGCATCGGATAAAAAAACAAGACCCATAGATATGCTGTCTACAAGAAAATCATCTTACACACAAAGACACCTCCAGATTTAAAGTGAGGGGGTGGAAAACAATTTACCATGCCAATGGACAGCAAAAGAAAGCCAGAGTGGCAATCCTTATATCCAATAAATTAGATTTTAAGCCAAAGAATATCATAAGAGATGAGGAAGGACACTATATCATACTAAAAGGATCTGTCCAACAAGAAGATATAACAATCATAAATATCTATGCCCCTAACATGGGAGCAGCCAATTATATAAACCAATTAATAACAAAATCAAAGAAACACATTGACAAGAATACAATATTAGTAGGGGACTTGAACACC
>LNAC01000755.1:626129-725036 GCA_002007465.1 Ailurus styani
GTGGGGGGTAGGGAGGGAAAAATAATGAAACAAGATGGGATGGGGAAGGACACAAACCATAAGAGACTCCTAATCTCACAAAACAAACTGAGGGTTACTGGGGGGTGGGAGGGTAGGGATAGGGTGGATGGGTTATGGACATTGGGGAGGGTTTGTGCTTTGGTGAATGCTGTGAAAGATGTAAGCCTGATGATTCACAGACCTGTACCCCTGGGGCAAATAATAAAAAAATTAAAAAAAAAAAAAGAAGGTGATGCATCAGAGAGAGAGTCTTCTGCTGGCCTGGAAGAAAGCAAACTGTCAACCTGTGAACTGCCTTTAGGGTCCATGTGGCCAGGACCAAGAGTGAGTTCAAGAAGTTGAGATAAGTCCCCAGCTGGCCCATAGCTAGCAAGGAAATGGGAACCCCAGTCTTACAACCCCAGGGAACTGAATTTTGTCAACAGCATGAATATGCTTGGAATAGAACACCAAGCTTCAAATGAGTGGGTGATACCTTGATTATAGCCTGTTGAGACCCTGAGCAGAGGACTCATGCTCAGACTCCTGACCCACAAAAACTGAGGTAAATTTGTGTTACCTTTTTTTTTAAGATTTTATTTATTTATTTGACAGAGAGAGATCACAAGTAGGCAGAGAGGCAGGCAGAGAGAGAGGAGGAAGCAGGCTCCCTGCTGAGCAGAGAGCCCGATGAGGGCCTCGATCCCAGGACCCTAAGATCATGACCTGAGCTGAAGACAGAAGCTTTAAACCACTGAGCCACCCAGGCGCCCAAATTTGTGTTATCTTAAGTCACTTCATTTGTGGTGCTTTGTGACACCACAAGAGAAAATCAATATACCACTTGTGGTTCAGGCTGGGGTTTCTGTTTATTTCTTTGCTTGTTCCCCCAGGTCCTCAGTAAAAGACTCATTCTCTATGCCAATGAAAAGAATTTCCACCACCCTGTTTCCCTGAGGCTGCAGCCACTAACCAGAGACCTCAGTGAGGGCTTCCTGCCTTCTGTGTGTCCAGCTCCATCCCCTCATCTGTGCCCATCCCCTTACCCATCCATGGAGCATGAGCCCCTTGACCTTTCTGGCCCTTGAGTGTTTCCCTCTTACTCTTGACTGCTTCACACCTTACTTAGGCTGGTTTCATCTTGGTTATCCAGCACTGGTCACACTGGTGGTTTTCAAGTGTGCCCTTGGCCCACACTGACCTGTGCTGAGCTCTCTTGCTCCTGGGGAGTAGATTCTGGAAGGGTTGGACAGAAGGTAGGGAAGAAGCCCACATGTCAATTCTTGGAGAATCCTTCCCAGGCCATTTCCCTGAGGGAAAAGAGAATGGAAAAGGGTTCTCCTCTGGTCTGCAGAAGCCCTGGGCTGCTTTCAATCCCAACATAACATCAGGGCAGAGTCTCATTCCTGCCAACACCTTTCCTCTGAGATCATCTTACTGAGCCCTCTCAACTTCTGGGGTTATTGTCTAGAGTTACCTGCTAATGTGGCCTGCTGCTCTGGCCTTAGTCAGCAACTCCCACCCTCTGACATCCAAGCCTCCTCCTGACGGCAAGCCAATGAAGATGGCTCCTTTGGGCTGTGCCAGGCCAGGCTGGAGCTGTGCCCAATGTGTTGTCCTGCTGAGCAAAGGAGGAAGGAAAGCAGAGGTCAGAAGCTGGTTCCAGCCACTGCCCCAGTCTCTGGGGTTCAGTGTAAATTTCCTCTGAGAATTCTTCATAATCCCATCTCACGTTCTTTCCCCTAAACTCCTAGGCAAAATACATCAGGTTCAAATTATGGCCTTGTTAGTCTCTCAAAGTACATTTCAAGGGAGGACCCAGGTGTTTAGGTGATTTGTATGTTTCAAGAAAATTTTCCATTTCTTTTAGGTCATCTAATTAGTTGGTATACAATTATTCATGGTATTTCTTTGTAGTTACCAGAGGGATTACATTTAAGTTGCTAAAGTTATATCAACCTAATTTGAATTCATACCAACCACTTTAATAGCATATGAAAACTTTACTCATATACTCTTGTCCTTTCTTTGTGTTATTGATGTCACAAATTACATGTTTTATGTTGTGTACCAAGTATGATTGATGAATAATTGTTCATGCCTCTGTCTTTGAAAACATGTAAAAACAAAAAGTGAGTTACAAACCAAAAACTACAATAATACTAGGTTTTATAACTGACCATGTAGTTAACTTTATTTCTTCATAAGACCTCAAATTACTGATCAGGGGAAACAAACTGAGGGTTATAGGAGGGAGGGGGTGGGGGATAGGATAACTGGGTGATGGGCATTAAGGAGGACATGTGTTCTGATGAGCATTGGGTGTTATACACAACTAATGAATAGTTGAATACTACATCAAAAACTAATGATGTACTATATGTTGGCTGATTGAACATTTAAAAAAAAAAGCCCTTTCACTTCAACGTGTAGGACTCCCTTTAAATTCTTGCAGGGCAGGTCTAGTGGTAACAAATTCTGTTTTTGTGTATCTGGGAATGCCTTAATTTCTCCCTCATTTCTGAAGGACAGTTTGGTAGATAAAGAATTCTCAGTTGGCAGGGTTTCTTTTCTTTCTTTTCTTTTTTTCTTTTTTTTCTTCTTCAGCACTTTGAACACATCAACCATTGTCTTCTGGCCTCCAAAATTTCTGGTGATAAATTGGCTAATGATCTTATTAAGCATCACCTGTGTCAAGTCACTTGATTATTTCAAGATTCTTTCTTTGTCTTTGTCTTTTGACTGTTTGATTGTGATATAATTTGGTGTGGATTTCTTTTTCTTTTTTTTAATTTTTTTATTATTATTTGCCCCAGGGGTACAGGTCTGTGAATCATCAGACTTACACCTTTCACAGCATTCACCAAAGCACAAACCCTTCCCAATGTCCATAATGGTGTGGATTTCTTTGAATTTATCCGAAATGGAAATTTGCTGAGTATCTTGAATTTACAGATTCATGTCTTTCATCAAATTTGGGGAGTTTTCAGCCATTATTTCCTCAAATATTCTTTCTGTCTCTTTCTCTCTCTCCCTCTGGGACTATAATAAATTGATCCTCTTGATGATATCTAATTGGTGCCTAAAGATTTATTCCCTTTTACTCATCCTTTTATCTTTCTGTTCCTCAGACTTGATAATTTCAGTTTCCTATCATCTGGTTTGCTGATACTTTCTTCTGCCAGCTCAAAACTGATTTTGTACCCCTTTAAGTGAATTTTCACTTCAGTTATTGTATTTTTCAGCTTCAGAATTTCTTTTTGGTTCTTTTTTGTAATTCCTATTTCTTGATTTCTATTCTCATTTTGTTCATATATTTTTTCCTCTTGTCTTTGTGCCTATCTTCTTTAGCTCTCTAAACGTCTTTCAGGCAGCTGGGGTTTTTTTGTTTTGTTTTGTTGTTTTGTTGTTTTTAAAGATTTTATTTATTTATTTGACACAGAAAGAGAGATTACAAGTAGGCAGAGAGGCAGGCAGAGAGACAGGGAGAGGAGAAAGCAGGCTCCCCGCCGAGCAGAGAGCCCAATTCGGGCCTCGATCCCAGGACACTGAGATCATGACCTGAGCCGAAAGCAGAGGCTTTAACCCACTGAGCCACCCAGGCGCCCTAGGCAGCTGTTTTAAAGACTTTGTCTAGTGAAGTTTACCATCTGTGCTTCCTCAGGGACAGTTTCTGTCAATTTATTTTATCTTTTTGGATTGGTCATAATTTCTTGCTTCTTCATATGCTTTGTGTTTTTTTAATCGATATTATTTTTTTCTGTTCAAAACTAGACATTTCAATCTTATAATGTGGTAACTCTAGAAATCAGCTTCTCTCTCTTTTCCAGAGCTTTCTGTTTATGTGTGCACACTTTATGTTATAGGGTATCTCTTTGCTGGGAATCAACCTTAGATGAAATCTTAAGATTGTCTCAGGTCTTTTCTGAGCCTGTGCCTTTCCTTGAGTATGCACGGTAACTTTCTAACCCCCACATCCCATAGAGTTGTTGTTTTTAAATGTTCTGAACCTTCAATATCTGGAGCCCAAATGTGAGAAAAAGAAAAAAAAATCAGGTCATTTTCCTTTAAATCCCCTGAAAACCACTTCAACTGGTAGGTTTTGAAACAAGGATGGCCACCCTCCATGCCCACACCTCAGTAATCCAATACATTAGCCATTAGAACACAGAACTCCCATATATGGAGGACAAGGTCTTTATTGCCTACCCTAGCTCTAGCAAGCCACACCAGGAAAGCAGGCTGGATTAAAGACTGAGTAGCTGATATGCACTAAATGCTGAAATTGACCCAAGTTGACCACAATTTACCACCCAAGCTTTCTCCTATAAGCTGCATATGTTCAAATAGACTCCAGAGTTTGAGAAAAGTTACTTCAGAAGGCTGCTGCCAGTATAATTATTGTGTAGGTGGAGAGATGGGTTATTGGTGACTGTTACTCCACCGTCTTCCCTTAATCTTTTTGATCCTTTTTTATTACTTTTGTTTCTTTGCTGACATTTTCTACTTCCTCATTTGTTTCAAGAGTTTTGTCATTAATTGTTGAGTCATTTTTATGATGGCTATTTTAAAATCTCCACCAAATAAATCCAGTGTCTGGTTCTTCTCGGGATGGGGATCAGTTGATTTTTTGTTCACATTTAAGACCCGGTTTTCCTGGTTTTTCACATGACAGGTGTTTTCTGTATTCTGGTATTTTCAACATTTCGGCTATTGTGTTAGAAAGCTCTGGGTCCTATTTCCAATTTTCACTTTAGTAGGCAGTCACCCCGTTTAGCAATGCAAGTGTGACCTACTTTTGTGGGCTGCAGTTCCCATGACAATCTGATTTTCAGAGCTTTTGTCAATGCTTTTTTAGTCTGCTTGGTTTATCTCATGTGACTGGAGCTCTTACTGGTCCCTACTGGTCCTACTGGTGCTACTGGAGGAGGCAGAAGGAATTTCCTCAGACCAGACCGGTGGTTCCTCTAGGTGAGGGAAGGGAGCCTCCAGTATGTAGGGCAGAGAGTGTACCGGGTCTGGACATTTGTGGTGGCCGGACAGCATTTTCCTTATGCCCAGATTACCCCTCAACAATGCCACCTACTGCCCAGTATATATGACTCTGTCTCAGTTTGGAGAGACACAGAGGCTTCCCTAGCTGAGTATTTGTTGTGGTGAGCTCCTCTTTGATGATGCCTCCAGGTTGCATGGTCTCCAGGTGTCTCCAGGAGGGGAGTCTTGGATCTGGTGGGGGAAAAAGAGTGCTTCTCCTGATCACTTACTATCAGCTAAGCTTCTGATCAGTCCCCCTTTCCATTCTGCTGGACTGTCCTTGTACTGGCTATTGGAATTCCTGTTCAGACCAGGAAGGAAAGAGCCTACTTGGGCACTTTCTATTGCTACATTGCTGGTCAGAAAACACTGGACTTATGTCATCTTTTTCTGCTGGGAGAAATGGTCATAGAATGCCCCACCCCTATGTTATTTGTCCAATCCTGGGCCATTGACCAATTTTCTTTCATTTTACAGCCACTCAGAATTCTCCTTTGGTTTTCTTTAGTGTTATTTCCGGGGTTTATGATTGTCCTTGGTAAAGAGGAAGAGAGAGACACAAGTATAAACCACCTTGTCTAGACAGGAAGTCTGGGTCTGATTATTGTTTTAAGCCACTAACTTTCAGGGCAATTTGTTGCATAGCCAGGGTAACTGGAAACTCTTTAAGAAAAGATTTCAAAGTATCTCACTTTTATAGATTTAGTAAGCAAAACCATGTGAGCAGGGGGCTAGAGCCCTTCCCAGGGCCTTGGGAGGGTCGTGGGCAGGTGAGGGGCCCGGAAGCTGAAGGTTCATCAATTTCCTTGTAGACCACTGCTCTGTTCCTCATCTTTGAATAGCAGCAGTGAGTCCTCCTTCCCAGGCTTCTTGTGAGGCCTTGCAGATAATGTACAGGAAGCACTGGCACATGGATGATCCTTGGCAAGTTATTGCCCTCTCTTTGGCTCCATGCACTTTTTTAAGTCTCTCGGCAACGTGTAATTAGATATTTTATCCATGGAGTACGTTTTACAGCTCTCATGTAATTCCCCATTTTCATTAAGTCCAAGTTTAAGCTGAGATCAGTATCACTAAGTGAGAAAGATCAGGGGCTCATTTACAGTCAATGTTATGTGCTTCTAGTATACTTTATATCCCTATTGGGTAACATCTTTTGTGAAGAAACTTTGCTCATGTTTGGTCAAGCAAATCCCAGATGGGGATTATTGACTGGAATTGCATTTGAAAGCCTGCATATAAAAGAAAACTGGAAAACAGTGACATGGCAAGTGGGAGTACTTTTCTCAGTAAGTAGAAGCCTGGAGGTATGTGGCCCAAATGGAAATAGGGGCTCTGTGACATCCTCAGGGACCCAGGCTCCCACTGACTCTTTGCTTCCACCATATTTAGTGAATAGTCTTGATCTTCACATTGACAATTAGCTTCCCCACCTTCAGGTGGCAGTTTGAATGTGTGCTCTAGGCAGACAACGGGGGAGAGGAAGTAGAGGAAGAAGGGCACCTTCTCCAGAAAGCAAGAGTCCCTGCCCTCCCTCTCCCTTCTCCAGCAGACTTCTCTTTATGTTATATCTCACTGGCCAGAAAGGATTCTCTCACATCATCCTGCATGGGAAGTGGGCACTTGCTGCTCCAAACATTTGTTCCATTCTGTGATAAAAAGAAAAAGGAGAGCAATGCTAGGGAGGTCATCAGCAGTTCTATGCAGCTGGCATTGACTGTCCCTTTTAGGGCCTAATGACTTAGACAGTCTTGAATCCTCCAGGCCAAAGACTCATATAGGTCCTTGCTATTCAAGCATTGTCCAAGGACCAACAGCATTGACATCTCCAGGAGTTTATTAGAAACTGAATATGAAGATCCCCAGGAGACTCACATGCACAGTAGAAACTGACATGTACCTGTCTACCTCACTTTATCTTTTGCAAAGAATGTTATGGTGGTGGCAGGGGTGGTCCCTGAAATCACAGATCAGGAGCCTCCTGCTCTGGCTGCCCTGGCCTCCTGGAGTCCACACTGAATTCATTCATTGATCCCCACTTGAATCTATCTTTTTGGAGCAGTAGAGTATAGATGGTAGGTTGAAGGCAGTAGGTGTAGACAGTAGGGTATAAATGGTGGGACACAGGCAGTCAGTGTAGACAGTAGAGTGTAGATGGTAGGGTGCAGACAGTTGGTGTAGACAATGAGGTGTCAGTGCAGGTGTTACTGTGAGGGCCAGTGAGAATGGATTAAATGCTGACAAGATAGGGTCCCAATGCTGGGCTGTATACTTTACTGTCATTACATTTTAAATGAATGATTATAAATAGAATTATTAACAAATTGAGTCTCTCTACATACTCTGGTATTTGCCTTCATTCCTTTTTATGTGACCAGCTGAGTAAGTGTGGAATGCCATTGGACTGTAATTGGAGAGCTGGCTAATTATCCAGGGTAATATTGGCTAAGATCACAAACAAATACTGCTTCCCAGAATAGTATAATTACCTTCTTTTGTTCTCAATGCCGTCCGTGGGTTTCACTGATGAATGTAGAGATTTCGGACCTAGGTCTCCCTCTTCCTGCTCCTTAAAGTCACCTATAATAGCAACCAGATGCCAGGAGTGTGGGGCCCAGTTTGGGAACTGAAACTCACCAGTGCTTCTGCTGGCCATGTCAAGGACCCATGAAAGAACCTGGGGTAGTTGTGAACAAGACCAACCTAGAGCATCAGTGCTGGGCTTGGGCCCTGATTAAACTCTGCTACCCAGACCTACAGTTGTGTCACTGGACCTCAAGCCTCCCCGCGTGGGGGATGTCACCCCACTGGCTACCCTGGGCCAGGAGGCAAGAGTGGGGCAAGGGAGGCAGGGCTCTGAGGATCAGTCCATGTCGGATGCCCCCAATTCAAGGCTCACTTGGTACTGCTATGGATGGGGAGATTATGGCCCTCCTTGGGTCATTTGCTCAGAAAATGGACACCTTGCTCCCTCTTGGTGGTGATTCTTTTCCCTCCTTCTCTCTGGGTTTCTATGCATTCGAAGACATGATGCTGTTTCTAAAGTTCCAAGTTTTGGAGATTTGGAGTGTTCACAGACATGCATGAATTCTTCAGTGAGTTCAAAGAAGAAAGTCTATTGACACGGGTTTCTTCTGTAAAACGCCCATTTCAAGAACCTTCTGGGATTCTATTTTTCTCCCCCGATGCAGAACAAAGCACAAGGTGCCAACAATCAGATGTCACTTAAATTATGCCATGTCTTTAAAATGAGCTTTTTGAGGGCACCTGACTGACTCAGTCAGTAGAGCATGCAACTCTCAATATCAGGGTCATGAATTCAAGCTCCACGTTGGGCGTAGAGTCTACTTAAAAAAATGCATTAAAACTTTATTTTTTTTAAAAAATGAACTTTCTTGCGCCCTTCTTAACAGAACACAATTAGTAAGATCTGTCAAAATTCAAAGGGGTGTTTTCATGGATTTTGCATAGAAAGAATGTGTTTTTTTTTTTTTAACTATGCAGACCTCAGGAAGGAGGAGAAGCAAGGAGAGATGACTGAGCCACTCTGAATCACTGCAAGTGTCACCAGGCAGCTTGACGACCCTGTATTTCCTGATTCAGTGGGACCCACAGCACCCTCTTGCCAGGCTCTTGCCAGGCAACAGAGAAGCCCCTTGGGGCCATGGACCACCTCTCAGACTCTTGAGTCCATCTTCCAGCACTGTTTGCGTTGGCATACAGCAGGTGCACAGTGAACACTTATACATGGAGATAAGCAGAGAGGTTGCTTGCTCCTTGCCAAAACAAATTTGGGAGGAAGTACAGCCGCTGCAGCGAATTCACCTTGCACTGGGGGCCACATCCACAATGGTGGGTTTACTCTGGGACCAATGAAGCTCAAATTTGGGCTTTTCTGAGGTATGGTCCCAGCCGAGGCTCTGCACCTAATTATGCATTTGTAAGTTTATAGTCATCTCCTTCAAGAGGGTTCCCCTAATTGCACAAGCTTTCGACCTCACTAAACCCAGACCTGCCCTTACAGATGCACCTAGAAACACAGGGAAGGGAGGCTAAGATGAGCAGCAACACTGCTGGGGTCTGATTAGTTGCAGACCTGGATGTCATTGCAAGTGTCCCTGGGACTGCATGGGCCCTGGCTCTCTCAGGATGGGCAGGAAGGAGGATACACTGACTGGTGGAGGACTGTGACAAAAGTGCCTTGCAGAATTCCCAGCTGTGGGTGAGAAAGTGAAAAGAGAGAGTCGGGGTGGGGGAGGGGAGGGCTTAGGATGAATCCATTCCAGCAAACCAGATCCCCAAGTCCCTGCCCAGGGCCTTCCCATGGCACCACACACCCACCTGAGCTGCGGCCAAAGGGTCCTGGCAGAGGGCCTGAGAGAGAGATCTCAGTGGCAGCTGGCCTATTTTCTAGTTCCTTATGAGAATAAGGAGGGGTTTGTCCACAATCCTTTCCATTCTCCATGGCAACAGATGATAAAGTAAAACAGCAGCCTTGTGGGCTAGTATGAGTGGGAAAATATGATAGGGTATGATCTGATATGATTTATGACATGGTAAGATAGGATATACAATGTGATATGATATATTCTTGGACATGATGTGTTTAGGACAATGGCAATGTCAGTACCATGTGGCCCTTTCCTTTGGGATTCCCTCTGGTGCTGATCAACCCACAAACAGACCTGGAATCCAGGGCAAAAGAGGGGCTCATCTACACTCCCTCCTTTGTACTGGGGTCTTCTGTCAGATAGTGTGATGGGTTGAATTGTGTCCCCTCCAAAATTCCTATGCGGGAGTCCTAACCTCCAGTTCCCCAGAATGTGACCTTATTTGGTGATGGGGTTTACAGAAACAATCAAGTTGAAATGAGATCACTGGAGTGGGCCCCAATCCAATGTGTCTGGTGTCCTTATAAGAAGGGAAATTTGCACACACACACACACACACACACACACACACATAGAATGCCGTGTGAACATGAACGCAGAGATTGAGGTGATGCTTCTACAAGTTGAGGAATCACAAAGATGCCCAGCAAACCACAGAAATTGGGAGCAAGGCCAGGAACATCTTCTCCCTTCCAGGCCCCAGAAGAAATTGACCCTGCTGACACCCTGGTCTCGAACTTCCAGCCTCCGGAACACATGTGCTGTCTAAGCTTTGCTATGGGAGCCCTGGGAAACTGAGCAGGATGGGGACACAGCGTAGAGGTGTCAGCCCTGTTGTGTCAGGTGAGGACAAGGGGTCTGGTGCCCCTACTAGCCCATCCTGCTGAACCCCCAAGCAGTTGTGAATCATTTCAACACCTTGCCTTCCATCCACACCCGCATGCACCGAGGAGCAGCCTCAAGGATGTGCCGATTGCCTTTCTCCTGACCTTTGTTGAATGCTTCCCCTGGTCAGCGCCCCCATGTTGGAAGTTACAGGTGCAAGGTCCATCCCCTCTCGGAGTCAGGGAGAGAGGACGATGTCCTGTGTCAGGCTCCATGGATGCCAGACCTGGCCTGGAGGAATGCAGGTTCTGGGCAGGGCTGTGAATGGGAACCACGTGGGCCACAACAGAGAGGCAGAGCACACACAGCTGAGCCAGGGCGGCCTCTGTGCCGGTGAACCTGGCCATTGGCCCCCCAGAGGTGACTACCCCCCCACAGCAGGCCCAGGCTCTATCCCCACGACAGGCCGAGTGTAGGCGTTGATCCAATCTAATTGGGGTCCTTATAAGAAGAGGAAAGTCAAACACACCAAGAGACACTGGGGTGCTTGTATGCGGAAGGACACCCGGTGAGGCCCAGCAATGAGACCGCGACAGACTGCAAACCAAGGGAGGAGGCCCCAGGAGAATCCACCCCTGCTGACAGCGTGATCTGGGACTGGTGGCCTCCAGGACGAGGAGAAGCACATTTCTGTTGTTTAAGCCATAAGGTCTGTGGTATTTATCACGGCAGCCCTCGCTGACAGACGCATGGGCTGGTTCTGGGAAGGTCTCATGCTTCCAGGGAAGGCCTGGTTGGGGGCATGTTCCGGTAGAAGGAAGAGGTGTGGGAGTGAAGCAAACCCCCACCCAACCCTGGGCTAACTCCCACCTCTCTAGACAGCTGTGTCCACGTGGATAGACATGCCCCCCCTTGTGCCACATGAACCAGTGTTTTCTGCCCCTAAGAACTGACCACCTCTCCTCACTCTGTACTCAGTAACCAGCCTTTTCGCCCTCAGGAGCCAGCAATATCATCTGAAGCCTCCTCTCAGTCACTCTCTGTTCTCACCACCCCAGACACTTTCTAGAGGTGTCAGAGGAAAATGACTTTTTAAATATTTGCAGATGATAAGGTGCCTGGGTGGCTCAGTCAATTAAGCATCTGCCTTCAGCTCAGGTCATGATCCCAGGGTCCTGGGATCAAACCTCAGGTCGGGCTTCCTGCTCAGCAGGGTGTCTGTTTCTCCCTCTCCCTTTGCCCCTCCCCCTTGCTTGTGTGCTCTCTCTCTCAAATAAATGAATAAAATCTTAAATATATATGTATATATATATGTGTGTGTATTTGTAAGTGTGTGTGTGTATACACCCAGGTGTCTTGAGTCGTTTTACTTTTTAAAAAACCCACATTTATTAGAAAAATTTAAAAACAGAAAGATACAGAAGAAAAGGTGTGACTTCTACCACCCAGAGATTAAGTACCACTATAAATTTGGACTTGATTGATTAATTCATTGACAAACTAATGTATATATTAATTAACAAATTAACCAATTTTTAAAAATTAATTACTATACATCTGTGTACTTGAACCTTGACCCCTTCTCCAGGCCGGAAACTCACACACAGCCCCATCAGAGTGCTCTTGTTGATAACCTTGATAGATTGGCCTGCCCTCCCATTGCTGAGGCTGTCCAGGGCCTTCATCCATGTTCAACAGATATCTGTTGTCAGGCTCCGGCCTGGCTCTGTCACCTTCCCCCCAAGCCCAGGAGTGGACAGGGGACCACAGCGCTGAGTTCTGTTCCAGCTTTGCCTCTGCTGCTCCCACAGACTCTCCCATCTCCCCAAACCCCTCTGCTCCCTCACTTCGTCTTATTCATGAAAGTCAGCTCTGCCCACAATATGTCATCTATCATTGGCTCCAGGGACACTGTGGCATCCACCTTGCTTTTCTCTTCCTTTCCCCCACAGGTACCCAGCAAAACCCTCTGTTCTTTGCAAACATCACCCTCAACAAATAAATGTTGAAAACGTAAGGATGAAGTGGCCCACGCTTGTCACCATGGAGACAGCCGACCTCAAAGCCTTGACGGTAGCAGTGAAAGCCTGAAACTATGGAGTGGTCCACAGTTTACAAGAGACCTCCACGTGTATTTCAAGGGCCTCTTACTCACACTGGGGACTACATGGGCTTTTCCGGCTGTGGGAAACCGACGTGCTCAGAGTCCCCCAGCTACTATGTGGGTTGACCCCAGGGTGGTTGGCGCAGAGCAGGCAAGGCTCTCAGAGCAGGAGCATCTGTCTCCAGTCCTGTGACAGGGGCAGGTGCGTGGCCAGATGGGCCACAGGGATGACAAAAACCTCTCCTGCCCCCTCAGGCCACTCTCCTGTACAGGTGATGATCCTCAGCTTCCATTTAGGGGCTCAGTTCTGACCTGGCCCCACGTGCTTGCCTTTAATCCTGATTTAGAATACTCCCAAATGCAGGACGCTTAAGCCTAGGGAATGGGGCCGAAGTAATAACATTTGGGCTTAGCGTGAAGTTAATTCTTTCCACTCTTTGGGGTCTGAAGACACTCAGGGAATGCAGGTTCCTAATGGCACATCGAACGGCATGATCTCTCATGCTCTCTGTGTTTGCAGTGTGTTCCCAGGCCACTGACTTTCAGATGCGGCCAGCTCTCCGCCCCGGGGAGAACCTTCTGCCAAGCTCTCCCAGCCTTGATCTCGCGCCTGGTGCTTCTGCATTGAGACCTTTCTCTTCATTGGTCCCAAGCCAGCGAAGACCTTCTTCTACACATCCTGACAAACTAATGTGTACGCTTTTAAGGAAAAAACTAAAAATCTACAGAAAGAGGGAGAAGGAAGGAAAAGGGCAGAGAAGCATAAAAGAGAAAATAATAGGTAGAAAGAGGAAGGGATTTAGACACACACATTAGCTGGCAAAAATGAGGTCCTTAGTGAAAATTAGGGGCTGCTGCTGACACCAGACACCCAGACATGATGAACAGGTGGATACATTACAGACATTGCTGATCAATTCCACAGTTCATCTTAGTGCCTGACTTATTTCAGTTATCTTTCCAACACAGAGACCAGGTACTCATGACCATCCACTTGGCAGGAAATTCTATCAAAGCAGGGATTTTATTCTGCCTGGTAAATCTTTCCATTTACTTCCCTGCTGGCAAGAAGGTAAGCTCCTTGAGGGCAAGGATCATGTCTTCGGGAATAAAATTGAGCTAGTAGTTTCTAAAATTGGAAGACATCAATCACAAAGGCTCATTCTTTCTGAACCAAACCCTCTTGTCCGCACCCCAAGCTCAACAGCTCAGCCCACAGATTCCTGGTGCAGAAAGGTGAGACTGGGGGGCCGAGAGTGAGCAGGGAGGCAGGCAGAGGCAGCCCCATACAAGCCATCGAGGATTTGGGTCAGTCCTAAGCCCTGAGGGCTTTAAGCAGAAGCATTACATGACTAGATCTGCACTTTTAAAAGATTACTCTTTTTCACATAGGTTCGGATGGAAGTGGGGGCAGGAATGATCCAAGAGACCCAATAGGGGCTGTTTGCCAAGTGAAACTTCATGGAGTTTGGACCTGGTGTTGGGGTGGAGAGGAGTGGATAGACACGCATGTCCTGGGACTGCAGTATGGGGCCCCAGGGAACAAAGGTGTCCCAGACATCTGGCTTTGTATCTTTCTGCTGAGGTGCTATCACTAGGCGGGAGACCTGGAGGAAAAGATAGATCTGAGAGCCACAGGGGAGATGCTGGGCCGAGCTGCGTGTCTTGGAGCTGTGCAGATGGGGAGTCGGCCAGGAAGCTGGGCACAAGGTGCAGAGACCAGCGGAGTAGACAGTATTCCAGGGCACCCTTTGGGGATTATCCTCCAGGAAGGAAGCTGAGGGCCAGGATGAGCCTGCCTAGGGCCAGAGTGAGAAGGGAGGTGTGGGCAGCACAGCCCAAGGAATGTAACAACTGGGGTGCCAGAGCCCAGACCATCAGGGCATTGAGGCTTTGCCTAAGGACGAGGACAAAGTCGGACAACGTGGGGATGCAGCATCCAGTCCTTCCCCAGTTAGGTTTAGCACCAAGGAGGCCTAGACACTTTCCCCTAATCACTCCCACCCTTGGCTTTTCCACCTCACTCCAGACAGCTCTACTCTTCCAGCAGCCCCAGCCTGAAGCGTTGAACTGCCCCGACTTCTGTCCCATCCTCCACATCCTGTCCTTCAGCACATCCTCTTGCTCTTACCTTCACTGTCTCCCCAGGGTCAGCACGTGCACCTCTCTGCTGCCACCGTCCCGCAGGCTGGGGTCCCTGCTTCTGCCCTGGCACCCCTAGCTAGTGCACCCCAAGAGCCACGGTGGTCCCTTAAAAATGCATGTAAGGGAGCGCCTGGCCGGCTGAGCATCCGACTGTTGGTTTCAGCTCAGGTCATGATCTCAGGGTCGTGGGATGGAGCCCCGCATCATGCTCTGTGCTCAGTGCAGAGTCTGCTTCACATTCTCTCTCTCCCCCTGCCCCTCCCCCTGTCCATATACATATACATATATGTATATGTGTGTATGTATATATGTATATATGTGTATATGTGTATATGTATGTATACACACACACAAATATATATATATAATTTTTTAAAAAAATACTGCCTATCAGATCATGGGCCGGACAAAACGAAGTCCCCCATCTCGCCTCTTCTCCCTGTTCTATTTTGCTCCCTGATACTTACAGTGTCTACTTCCCCTTCCACGAGGACAGCTCCAGGAGCACAGGGCCTCTTGCCTGCCTGTTCACCGTTGTGTCTCTGGCATTAGGTGTACACAGTACACAACCCACAGTAGAGGCTCAGACAACATCTGTTGAATGATTGAAAGGGTGGGAGCAGAGGGCTGGCCCAGCTGTGCATGGGGCAAGGGATATGTTGGGGAGAGGCCAGAGCTGGGACTCTGAGAGCTCCTAAGCCAATCCCCCGAGAGGTGCCATTGGTGGGTCTGGGGTCAAACCGCCTCCTGGGGCAAGAAGCCAGAAAGCTAGGGGGACTCCAGTAGCTTATCTCTTATTTGATTGACTTAGAGCCTGTGTGTCCTTTAAAAATTAACACATGACCTTGGGAATGTATCACTGTTCTCTCTGAGACTCCATCTTTGGGTGCAAGAGGCCGGACCACCCAGGTCTGCAGGTTGCAGGTGACACCTACCCACAGAGGAGACAGGTGGCTGGGTGACAATGACGGCAGGCTCGGCATCGATGCATGAGGATGGGGAGCACAACCGCACAGAGCAGTCCTCCAGGGAGCACCCATCATGTGCCCACAACAGAGCGGCACGCCAAGACCTTGGATCGCACCTCCCTGAAGGAAGTGAATTCTTTTGTAGCGGGGAGAGGCAGACACTCTGGAAACAGAAACGACAGAGCTGCACGCACAGAACAGTCAGAGAATGCGTGCACAGAACCGACAGGTCATCCAACACAGGAGGTACACGGGAAACACATCAAGCAGGGAGGCAGCATACACCGACAGCCTGGACAGGACGGAGCCGTGACCCAGCGGGTTGGGGCTTCAGTGCCAATTTTGCTCCCAGACTCAGGAGCGTGCCCAAGCGGACACGGGACCTCTGAGAGTCTAGACGCTGTTCTCCCAGCAGGCTCAGACGCCAGCTGTGGGGCTCTTTGCTCTCGAGATGTGCCTTTCCGGACACCCAAATCCTTCCATTTGACCACCCTTTGCAGCCACCACTTTCTCAAAGGAGATTTACTTTCAATCGCCATTTGCTAAATCTGCCCCCATAAATCTGTGGGGGTTGGGGTGGAGGGATTAAGCCTGATTACAGATGTTATAGAAGGGCCCAGGAGCGCCCGGGGGTACGAGTCGGGCAGGAGGAGTGGCTGGAACCGACGGCCGGCCTTGCCCCAGACTCCGATCTCCTGGCCGGGCCCTGTGGGGCTGTGGCTGCCCTCGCTCTGCCTCTGCCCACCCAGGGACACGGGAGGCGGGTTCATGGGCTCCCTGAGGAAGATGAGCAGTTCCTTCAAGAGGGGCTCCCTCAAGAGCTCCACATCGGGGTCACAGAAGGTGAGTGAGCTTTGCCCTGCAGATGGATGGAAGGACAGAGGGACACTCATCTCCACGGTACCAACTGGATGGCTGGACAGTGGGCTCTTGGCCTCCGTAGACCATGGCGGGGATGGGGTGTTGGGCGTTCAGAGCTCCGGTATCAGGACTCCTTCTGGGGAGTTGGCGTCCCTTTCCTGTCCTCTCCTGGCTGTTTCCACCTCCTGTATGCAGCCCAGGACACACGTGAGGCCTGTGGGGGTGTGAGCTGTGCCAAAGGGGTGCTTCACAGCTGCCCCCACTGCCTCAGCAGCTGTGAGATTTCAAAGACACTTCCCCTGTGAGGAGGCCGCCCCCTTAGCTCTCTGCCTCTGACCTCTAAGCTGACTGCTTGTTCTTCATCACCTGTTTGTGGGAGCCCCGGTGGGCTATGGGGACCCTCAGTGAGGACCAAAAGCACCTCAGAGGAACTGGGGAGGGCCAGTGGTTCCCAGGACTCCAAGCAGACTTTGAGGAAGTTGTCGTGAGGCCTGACCCCATCCCCCCACCCTTCTCCCCACACCTGCCAATGGCCCCTTTCAGGGCCTTGCCAAGTATGTGCTGATTTGAACCCTAGATGTACTTTTTCCAGATGAGTGGAAAGTGACCTTGAGCACCCAGGGCTGCCGTAGTTGACCTTCTGAGCATGGGTATCCTGGACTGGTCACCCCCTCACCCTTCTGCCCTGACTGGTGCTCAGAGGATTGGTGAGGGCCAGCCAAATACCTAACCCAGGCCACACCGGTGCGGGCATTGATCTCCATGCTCATTGACGCGCCCCTGGGAGAGTCAGCATTGTTTTCAGAGACAGCCCATACTCTTGTCTTGTGTAAATTAATATTTGTAAATCCACTGCAGCATTTGGCGGGAACTGGAGACTCAATACACACAGCGTGAGGCCACAAGGCTCCATGTGACCCCTCCTCCCCAAACAGAGCTGGCCCACACTGTTCTTGCTGATCAAGTCCAAAAAGGAACAGGCTTTTGTTGTTCTTAAACTTAAAGTCCCCTACTGACCTGTGCCTGGTATCCCACCTTATGTGTGGGGTTGCAGAAATTGAAATGGATAGGGTCTGGGAGCAGGGAATTCAGCAAGAGAGGAGAGAGGGAAAAGCACTTAAACTTTGATCAAGGCTGAAAAATGGCATCCCATTTATAGATACACTCACAACCATCCCTCCAGGACTACTCACTGTAAATTACTTCAAGTCTAAAGACGAGGACGATGACCACCACCCAACCCCCACTCCTTCCGAGGCGACCATGCCAAATTCCTACAAAAGCTGCACACAGTTAAAAGTCTTAATGGCATAGTTTGCCCTGAGGTCTATTTATAGCCAGCCCTCAAGCTAAGAAGTAAAATTGCTAATGCAAGAAGGAAAGACAATAACTGTGGCTTTTAAGGAAGCTATGCTTTAAGGAGGTGCTAGGAAGCATCCACAAAATCACGTGGGCAGCAAGCGAACTGTTTTCATTCTGTTTTCTTGCACACTTGGCTGTCCTTTGACATCACTAGCTTGGTGCCATTTCCTGCTTCCTAACCCAAAGCCACGTCTCTCTGCCCAGTGTTTGCTGAAACAGACCAGCTGCCCCTGTGGGAAAAACCCAATACAAGTTACCTTTCACATAAGCTTTCCAAGGGTCATGTTGTCTGGACCTGTAGGCGTCAAAGGTAGATTTGGCCCTTGTCCTCTACTGGTTGCCTCTTCCTACCTCTGAAGTCTTCCTTTGGTCTCAGATGGGAATGCCCAGCATGGCGTCCTGAACCAATGAAGCCAGCGGCCTTTGGATGGAGCTCCATCCTCAGCCTGCTGGCAAAAATAGTCCCTCTTTCAGGAAAAGCCTCGGTGGAAAATGTGACCGTGATTCTTTGTGTAGCTCTTTCATGCCTGTCTACCTCTTATTTTGCTAAAAGATAAAGTCTGGCATCCATGATCAGGGTCCTAAGCAAAATGAAATAATAGTACAGCCCAGCAATTATACCCTAGGGTCTACCTTGAATAATTCTAGTACATGTATCCAATGAAATGTACACAAATGCTCATGTCAGCATTGTGTGATATAGAAAACTAGTCTACAAGGATCTAGATAAGCTTGTGTTTATTCAAACAATGGAATACTACACAGCACTTAACACAAAGGATCCAAACCACCTGTAACTTGTTGAAGAAAAAAGCAAGCCCCCAAAGTGCACTATTTATAGAAAATTTAAAACATACAAGAAAATCCTACACAAATACATATATTCCTTCAGAGCAGAGGTAGTTATCTGTAAGCTATATCTCTAATATGCTCGCGCTCTCTTGTTCTCTCCCTTTGTCTCTCTCCCTCCTCTTAAACACCGAAGAAAATGTGAAGGACATGTGGAAAGGTACAACACCTGTGACAACAGAATTGTGGGGCTTCACTTCCCTGTTGTGTAATCTCGTTGCTGACTTTGACAACAAAAGAATGTTTTCATAACTTAAACATATTTTAGTACTTTTATTTTTTAAAAGATTTTATTTATTTATTTGAGAGAGAGCACAAGCAGGATGAGGGGCAGAGGGAGAGGGAGAAGCAGGCTCCCCGCGGAGCAGGGAGCCCAACATGGGGCTCAATCCCAGGACCCCGGGATCATGCTGAGCTGAAGGCAGATGCTTAACCGACTGAGCCACCCAGGTGCCTCCAAAATGTTTTAGTACTTTTAAAGTAAGCCAGGGCAGAGTGGGGATGAACCCAAGTGTCCTGCCATGGGGGCTGCCCCAGCTCCTCCTATGCAGGGTGAATTCTCACTAAGCTAATAGTGCATTAGAAAGTCCTACAGAGAAAGGTGTTGGCAAGGTAGTGTTGGGTTATCTGAGTTTCCACCTCTCAATCTGTTTGCCCTAGAGCTGCAGGCAGGGCTCAGTCCACCAAGCTCGCCCTCCGCAGCTCCACCACCCTTCAGAGCCCAGCTCAGGAGGTTGGGGGGTGGTTCTCACCTCGACAACCTTCCTCACTAGAACCAGATCTAACTCTCCATGAGGTAGTGTCATCCCCACCTCTCAGAAGATGTTGCTGGAAGCTAGGGCAGTCCCGCGGATACTCACACATATCCTGTGTGGGGAACCCATTCGAATGCAGAATTCCAGGTATAAATCCAAGACAGTCTTTGTTCTGAGGAAGGAGTAGATGAAACAGTTTCCTCATTTCCCTGCTCTTTGGGACATGTCCTGAAGGTAACAGATCCCACCGCACCCCCCACCTGTTTTTCTCTCTCTCTGGCTTCACTGTCACATGTGGAATGAAGTCCGAACTCTGTCTGTGGTACACGGCCAGTTGTCTCGTTAACCTGTCAGTCCATCAAAGACCGATACTTTCACGGAATGCAATGAAAAGGAATGACTAAAACATGAACTTCTCAAAAAGTGTATAAAATCCAAGCCGTAGTGTTGTCTTTTTATTTATTAAATTCCACAGACATCATCGATTCCTTCAAATTACTATGCTGGTATCCGAACCCCTGCCCCTGCTTTCTGCATTCTCTGGACAGGGACCCTTGGCTCACTGTCTGCAGGCCCTGTGCTCAGAACTTACTTTGGATACAAGGGTGCAGGGAACTCCGCACGTCCCCTCCTCATGGAACAGGGTCTCTGGTCTGCTTCCAAGCCGAGCAAGATTCTCCGAGGTGGGAGGCTTGCCCAAGGAGCCTCCATCCAGGCTCTGCTCTGGTTGGTCTCTTGCAAAGGAGCCTCATTCCAGGCGACCTGCAGAGCGCTCTGTACCAAGTCCTGGGAGAGCTCCAGCAGCCAGGCCTGACCCACCAGCCTCAGAACTGTGTGAACACAGGCCTCTGGGGAGCACCCAGGCCCAGGAACTGGCCCCAGACCCCATGCCCATGTCTGAGAAGCATTCTTTAGGCAAGAGTTCTCTGGGAGAAGTGGTATGGGGCCTGAGTGATGAGCTCAAGGACCCTTGAATTGACTTGGGGGTGTACCACAGAGGGTCCCCAGCTTAAGGGCAGGCCACTGGCCAGCAAACACTCCTTTCACCCACGGGATGGCTGTCTTCCTTGGATCTGTGTATCTAGCTCCTCTCTGGAGCTTGGTATGTCTTTCCCACCTACCAACAGGCACCAGCATCCTGTTCTCTTGGATTCCGTGCTGTTCCATATCCACCACTTTTAGCCTAGTGGCAAAAATATATTTACCTGGTTCCTCTGCTCTGAGCGGCAAAGGCCTCAGGCTAGGCCAGCAGGTGGGAGGCAGGGCAGGAAATGGGTCAGTGTTGTTTGCCCAAAGACACTGTCCCTTGAAGCACCAGAGAAGGAAGATGTGAGGTCGGATGTGGGAGGCTGCCTCTGAGATCTGTGTATGAAGGAGTAGGATATGGGGGAAAGCAGCCAGCTGGGAGGGGTGGGCAGGGTGAGGAGGGGTGAGAGGGGTAAAGTAGCTTGACAGCCCTAGGGGTCCACAGGCTGACAGCAGGGTCCGGTCAGCACTGAGGCACCACTGGGCTGGTCTGTGCTGCTTGCTGGCCCGGGCCAACACCCGGCCAGAGCCCCATGCCTCTGAAATGCCAACACAGCCTCCACATCTTGAGTAAATACTCAGGAGAACTGCTTAGGAGAACTGCTGTGTCAAGGAGCTGCATGACCTTGGACAGCCTATCCCCCAGGCCGAAGGATGCAAGGGGAAACCCTTGAAAAGAGACAACGTCAGGCAGAAGGCAGCCCTGTGAATTCTGGGGAGGACTCTGGCCAAGACAGTTGTGAAACATTCGGTGGCTTTGTTCAATTAGCCTGAGAGTGAGGGAGAAGGGACATAGGCTTGAGTAGAAATCTAACTAGTCGGGTGGGTGTGGCTGTAAACAAATGAGACATCCTCCTGCTTCTGGCCCCCCAGGAGGACCTTCCAAAGCCTAACACCAAGTGCATCCTGGAAACACCAGCCCCTGGGCATGTTGAGACCCAAACCAGAGGGACCACAGAGGGCCCTTTCAGAGATTCACAATGTACATCAGTCTGTTAAAGGCTCTGATAAGTCCTGCAGGAAAGATACCTTCATTTAACCCAGAGTTCCCTACAGAAACCCTTTCCAGGTAAAATGGGTCACCATTTCTGGAGCCCAGGTCTGAAATGCCACTTTAGGCTATGGGAAAGCAGAGTTGTGAGTTAGCACCTATGGATGAAATGGAAAATCCACCTCATTCCTAACTTTCTGTACAACGTTTAGCTGCCCAGGCCCTGAGGATGCTGTAATTGTAGAATATTGAAATGTTTGTTAAAGAAAGAAGGAAAAGTAGATTTTGCTGTAAAGTCACTGTGGTATTGTTGATGTCCACCAACAGAATATTTTCAAGTTTCAGAATTGATGAACTAGGCAGAAACTTGTCAGGAGGGAAGAGAGATTTTAAAGATGCCCATGACCAGCCTTAGTAGCCAGTGGACCCGCAGGGCTCTGGGTGGCTCCTAATTTATTCTCAAAGTCTCACAAGAACAGCATTTGGTTCTAATGCATGCTACAGTACACAGAGCCAGTGAGTTACTACCGAAATACTTACAAAACCCTAGAATAACAACCCCCCACACTTTATCTGAGCTGGAATGCTCTTTTCTTTGGGATATACATGTTGTAACTTGTGCATGTAGCTAGATGTGGCCCCTCAGAGACCGAAGTAACTCTCACGGCTGGCAGAGATTTCTAAAAGCCACCTTCTCCTGTGCATCCCTGCCCCAAAGCCAGCAGGGGCCTCTGGTGTCCCTCTGTCTGCTCATGTGCTTTCCCATGTGGTCCAGAGATCCTTGGGAGCTGCAGTTTTACCCCATGCAGCAGGAAACCTGGAAGCTTCTGCATCCCCCAAGGTGTGCCAGAGCCCCGAGGGGGAGGGTCTCTCCTCTGGCGTCACTCTGGCCCCTCCCTCCATGCCCCTCGTCCCTCTTCTTCCCCTTTTCTGGAGCAGACCCAGCAAATGTTGGGATCTGCTCCCTGCCTGGTTTCTCCAGCTCTCATCCAGGAACTGGTATTGCCTGCTTCCATGACAGTTCCTCCCAGGCAGAACTTTGATGGCGGCCCTTAGGCTAAGTGCTTTCCCAGCATCCCCGTATGCAGGCCATTTTCCCATGCGGGTCCACTTCTCAGCCCCCGGGGGGTTCCCTCCCATTCAGGGGGTGTGCTTATGGGGGGTTTGTGTCATTTCTAGATGTGGCATGCAGGGCACCTGCAGGCTGCCCCCAGGGCTACAAGGAGGGAAAGCAGGAGACCCTGGGGTGCTTGTCCTGGGTGCCCAGCTCAGAAAGCCTCAGGGATCCTCAGGCAGCCCTGCTGTCTGACAGCTGACAACTGAGATTACGCCAGGGCAGTATCTGCGTGCAGGCAACCACACAGCCACCTCCCTGCTCCTCAGAGGTTTCTGGGGAGGATGGTTACCTTTGCTCCTAAAGGTGAGATGATTAGCCTCCTGCACCAGCATCAAGCCCGGGAGAGTTGTCCTCCCCTGCGTTGGATGACGGATGACTGGCTTCTAAAACTTACACAAGGACAGCCCTCACTAGCTGCTCTCTTGTCTTTCTATTGCCCTGCAGGGGCCTGGAGCCTTCTATGAGAATTTACTTCCCTCTTGGCTTTGGAGGCCCTGACGCACTGAAATTCACAGGCTCCTGGCTGTGTTCGCTTCTTGCACAGTTTCAATTTCCGCCCTGGAGAAAGAGGCTTCTCTCCTACACCACACAAGGTGCAGCTGAGTCCAAGCAGGCCACCCCAAGGTCCACAGCTAGAGGGTCTTCCCAGGACCTCACACTCACTGGGGCTTATTAGTGGGCTCTCATTCTTTCACCAGCATTTTGAAAGATCAAGAGGCCAGGGTCCTGCTGTCCTTGCAACTACTGTCAGACCCATTGCATCTTTGAATGGGGAAGCACCTTGTGGCTTTATATTTTGTTAGACCCTAGTGTTGGCCTGGGCTGTCCCCTTCTCCCCAAGAACATATTGTAAAGCTCTTGAGGAAAATTGAGGACACAGTAGACAGCCTTAGTGATCTCTGACCCTCCTCCTGCTTCTGGCCACTGCTGTCATTTTTTTTCACGGGTCCTAGCAAGTCTGCCAGCACCCTAGCCCGGGGCAAGCCTTCGACACCCAGCAGGTCAGACACCATAAGCCCAGGACATTAACCAGGCCCACTATCTCTAGAAGGCAGTTTGGCAGTCAGTCACCCCATGGGGTCTTGGCCCCTCATCTCTGCCCCTTTTCAAAGAAGCTCCCTCCTCAGGAGTATTCTGAGGAAAGTTATTGTTGCTTTCCACATCAGTCCATTTGTGTCCTCAGAGACGACCCCTCATGTGAATGCAGGTATATACCTAGTGAAGGCCCATGTGATGCTGAGCAGGGTCATACAGTCTGCCGGTGGGCTCACCACCATGCTGGCACCCCCATTCTCAGCTCAGGGACTGCACCAGCCGCTAATCTGAGAGCAGCTTGGAGTGCCAGAAAAAAAGCTGAGAAGGAAATCTTCAATCTAACTCCCAGCTCAGCTGTGTGACCATGGGGAAGCCACTCAACCTCTCTGGGCCTTGGTTTCTTCATCCGTAAAAAGAGTTGGCCTCACTTGTGCCTTACTTTCTACATATTTTATGCCATAAAGAAAAAAAAATTGTAATAGGTCACAGTTTTCATTTTTTGAATGCGGACTGAAAAGCAAACAAAATCCTACTGTTAGCCAGTAAGTTGTTGGTGGGAAATGTGGCATGCTTCCTTGTTTTTCTCTGTAAACCCACCATGGGGTTTTAATAAAAAACAATGCAAACAAAACAAAAAACAACAACAAACCCCAAATGCATACCATCATTCACCCAGCAAGCACACTAAGCACAGCCCTGTACTGGGCAGTGTTCTTGAAGCTGGGGATCTAGTGACAACAAATCAGAAAACAACACTGTCCTCATAGGCAGACGTCCTTTCCGGGCGGGTCAGCCAGACAGTAGACACTTCCAAGGAGAATAATGGGTCAGCAGAGGGGCCAGAACCTCAGGGAAGGGGTTACCACTGGACTTTGGCCCCAGGGAAGGAGGCAATGAGCAAAGACCTAAAGGAGGAGAGGAAGGAAGCCATCTAGATGCCTGTGGGAACAGCATTCAGGCAGAGGGAACAGCCAACACAAAGGCCCTTCAGCAGGAGTGTGTCCTGCATGTAGGAGGAGAATTGAGAGGGACAGAAGCACGGTGGGGGAGGGGAGAAGAGCGATGCGGGGGTGGGCAGGACCACGCCGAAAGGGAGAAGGTACTGCAGGCCCCCAGCTCTGTAGGCCGCCGTACATCCCTTTACTGCAATTGGCTTTGACGTATTATGAAGTTTATTGATTCAACTATAGAAGAGAGGTTGGCCAGGAAGGCTGAGCTTTGAGATTTGGGGGAGGAGGAGGAGGTTGAGCGAATTGTTACTGGATTTGGCTGGATTTCAAATTGCACAGGCTTGGAAGAAATGCTTGTTTGAGCAATACAGTGCTTCAAATGCCTTGTAGTTGTAAATGTCGCTGTAACACGGACAGTCCCTGTGCTCAGACAGCAAATGTGGCAAGGGCCGGTGGGGAGGGAAACGCACACGGAGACGCGACACCCCACAGAGTCCACATCAGTGCCCCTCTCGGCCCGTGTCCAGAGGAAGCGCCACAAGCCCCTAGGATAACCAGGAAGGGGCCAACGCCCCCGCAGGCCACACCTTGCTTATGTCAGCTACACACACAGACCGATGCATATACACACGGAGAGGGGCAGGGAAGGGCATCAAGTCCCCAAGTTGGTGGACTTGTCTAAACTGCAACAGAAGTACATCATTGTCGTCACTCTGCAAATTAGTGTTCCACTCACGCTTTCAGGGGTATCCCTAAAAATCAGCAGATTTCCAGCCAACTCTGTCTTGCATTTTCTGGGTATTTCATCCGTTCCCGCCCTACTCAGTACTTAATATGATGGCTCTGTGTGTTTGTTTATGCTCAGTCTGGAGCACCAGCTCCCAAAAGCAGGGTTCTGCCCACATCGTGTCCCAGCGCCCAAACGCTAGAGACTGAGGGGGCCGCTTCCCCTGGTCATCGAGGCACCACCAAGGGAAAGCCCCTCATGGGGTCGGCCTTTGCATCCTACTCAGTGGTATTCTTTTCCTTCCATTTCCCCGACTGCAGCCCAATTCTCAGCTCTCCAAATCCCCCTCTGGTTAAGGAGACTATCTGAGCTGCTCTGAAACAAAAACCGAGCAACACGTATCTGCGCTTGATTTCCCTGGTCCACTGGGAGCCGCTCAGAGTAAAGATGGCAGAGGTCTCCACGTGGAAGGGTACTCTGCAGAGGGCCACCGCCCTCCCTGGGGCCTCTGAAGCCAAGCGCTTCACGATACTGGTAATCATGGTTGATAGCAAAAGGCATATCTGCTGAGGGAGTGGGGTGCATGCTCGGCTGGGTAGCCAGTGGCCTCTCCGTTACAGTATTAGTTAGGGCTTACTGAGGAGTCAGCAAAAGAAAATGTGCCTGGCTATTTACCAAGTGGGACTTGGCAGGACCCAGTGGCCACAGAAGTGCTGAATCAGCTAGTCCTGCATTCGGGGTGCCCTCAGGAGTCACCATGGGCTGGGCTGAGAAGCAACTGCCCAAGCTGCTTCAAGGCCATGCCAAGGGCCTGGGGCTGAGCTCACTGCCCACGGCTCTGCCCAAGGAGCAGCCACCTGCTGGCATTCCTCCTCTTGGCTCCTGAGGTGCAAAGTGCACCTTTCCCGTCTGCTCCTGGAGCCCACTGGGGCGCCTGCCTGTTTGCTCCTTCCTGCAGAGCCCCTGGCACACCTTCCCTGCAGTTATCAGACTGGCTTCAGTAACTCACTGCAGGGAGCCGCGTGAACAGAGGGAGAGGCGCCACTCCTGGGGCTACGGAGAGGGCAGAGGAGCAGGAGCTTGGAGGCCCAGGCACCTTTGGGGGTGGTGGAGCTGCCTGACCCCTCCCCCACCCCCCACCCCCACCATCTCCTCTCCTGAGCTGCATGGTATCCTTCAACCCAGGGATGAGGGGGGAGGGTGCAGTCCAGGATAATCCCCATAATGGCCCAGGACGCAGTGCAGCAGCTGGCCTGGCTAATGCTCCTTTAATATCTGCTTTCATGTGATTAATGGCTGTGGATAAAACCTTGAACCCGGGGAAAGCAGGCCCGGCTGCTAAGCCTGGCCAAGAGCATCACTTTGGGTTATGTTGATAGCAGGGACTTGTCTCAGCGATTTATATTTTAACACAACTGTTTGAGGACAGCTGCCAAGCGCCATCGCTTTAGAATGAAAGGAAAGTAATAGAAGAAACAGGGAACTGAGCTCACGGAGAATGAGAGGAGGGCCAGAAGGAGATAGGCTGAGCCTGGTGTTGGGCTGCGAATGCAGCTGGGGGACCGAAATGTCCTCTCACTGCCCCCCCATTCTCACTGCCCCTGGGCCCCTCCCCGACTCCTCCAGGCTCCACTAGTCATAATACCATGAGTATTCTGAAACTGTATGTAGTCTGCACCTCTTTTCTCTGCATCTGGTCACAGTGGCTTCTCACCAGGACCGTGTAAACTGCAGTATCCATGCAGAAAGTTCAGACACCAGGCAGGGCACTGGCAAGGGTCCTAGGGGAGCCGGATGTACCGTGAATTGACTCAGCAGTTGCCTGGTCACGGTGACGTGCCCAGAGTCGCAAGGGAGGGGTGGGACCCCCAGACAACTACGGACAGTGGCTACTTCCTGACCTATACAGAAGCATCCCAATAGGTTTCCATCTGGAAACGCATCCCCTCTAAAGACCAGCCCCACCTGTGACATGGAAGAGGCAGGTGTTTTGGTTCCTAAATCACAGGTGGGGAAACTGACTGAATTTCAAGTGAGTTCCCTCCTGCCAGGTTAGCTCGCCAGAATCTGGGGCATTGCCCCACCGAGGGTTCTGCCCCACCGAGGGCTCTGCTCCCACAGCAGGCTTTCACTATTCTCCAACATTCTGTAACCTCTGGGCTAGGAGAAGCACCACACACAGGTGTCGGATGCCCCTGATCGTCTCTCCTCACAGGAGGAGGCAACGTCTCTCTCTCTCTCACAAGAACAGTGGGCTGCATGGGGATGATGGAGGTCTCCCTCCCTTCCCTGGGCAGCCTAGTTTGTCTCTGCCAAGCGCCTGATTAATGGCTGTGGTTGCCAGCTGCCTGCCCCCCGTCCAGTGTCCTCTGGGTCCATCTCCCTTCTCATCTTCCCTGGGCTTCCCTGCTGTGCTTTATTCACTCCCACAGGCAACCAGTTCCTGGGCCAGCACCCAGGGCTGTCCCCACAGGCAACAGACACAAACTATCCTTTGTGACATGCTTTGCATGTGCGGAAGTTATTTGCTGGGATTGTCCTTTATTCACATGTCTTTTACTCCTTTTTGTCCCCCAGTGCCTACTTGTAAGATGCTTCTGATCAATTTTATTAGGTTGAACCATTAAAAAACTCCCATTTGTGTGAGTCTAAAACAGTCGAATAGCAGCAAGGTCATACATTTTTTAGGAAGTTGGCAAACTAGAGCAAACTCTAGGAGGTCAGGTTGGTTCTGGAGGTGGCCAGGTGGGGGCAGCAGAGAGCTAAGCTGACGGAATCCAGGCTCACAGGTGGGGCTGTGGAGAGTCAGGTCCAGAAAATGGCCTGTCGGGATCTTGCCGAAGTGGAGAGGGCCAGCCTACCCGGGACCCCTCTGCTGGACAGAACTGAAGGGTGAGCACAGGGGTAGGCACTGTGAGAGTTGCACCAATAGCTCTTGGGAGGGGCTCTCCTGCCCAGTCCAGTCTTACTACCCTCAAGACTGAGACTCTGATCAAGGGAGCTCCAAGCCCCTGGGGTTCTCCCTGACCAGAGTCCACAGTGAAGAAACGACCCAGTCAAAATCAACAGCACACGAAGCTGGGAAGGCTGATCTCTGCTCATCGGCCAGTATTGGATGCAGACTCTCTTGATTTGAAGCAGGAGGGGCTTTTGTCAGTAATGCGCACAAGATCTGCTGGGTCCCGGGGCAAAATTAAAATGCTGGCTGACCCTTTGCTCAAAAATGATTAAGAATTTTAAGTTGGCAAAGCAGAGCATAAGACTAAGCCTAGAGCCCCTTTGAGGACAGGGCGCATTTGTCAGCACAGATGGCATGTCCATGAAGCCAGCCCTGGCTTTGTTCTTGTGCCTAGATCCTGTCTAGAGTGTGGTTTGGGAGGGGGAGCTGGTCTTCTGCTCATCTGCCCTGTGCCTGTGTATGAGATGCAGGTGGCTCTATGACTCAGGAAGCAGGGAAGCCCGGGCACAGGCTGGTCGTCATTGTCTAGTGCTGTCCTCCCCCCAGTTGTGGGTAGGAAGGGAGCTGAGGCACCTGAAATAAAAATGTCACCAAACTCCTGAGGCCCCAAAATGGTATGCACACCTTCCTGGTGAGATGGGGGTGTGCCGCAGGTATGCACCTGTGCAGTCAGCCCAGTGAGAACAGCCAGGATCCTTGATGGTCCAAGCCGAAGGAGCAGGGCAAAGACGGGAGAGTTCAGAACAAAGACAGCAATGTGGGGCACCTGGGGAGCGTGGTTGGTTAAGCGTCGACTCTTGATTTTGGCTCAGGTCACGGTCACAGGGTCCTGGGTTCAAACCCCATGTCAGGTTTCCCACTCAGCTCTCTCTCTCTCTCTCTCAAATAAATAAATCTTAAAAGGAAGAAGAAGACAAGCATTGCAGTTCCACGAGAGAAAGAGAAGAGTAGAGGAGGAGAGCTGCCAGATTTTAGGGCAGCTGGCTGAACAGCCCAGGACAGTGAGATGGTGATGCTATTAGCTGTTTCAGCTCCACAGCTGTTGCACTGTTGAGTACTGACTAATGTTGATGCAGATTGTTGAATACTGTAAACATTACTCCTGGATGGTGGCAGACCTGGTCCCCCCAGTGATGGGTCACCATTCCCAATGGACACATTCTGGAGTTCATGGAGAAGAGGGAAGCTCTCCTTCCTGTCTTCCTTGGTTGAATTGATGGTCAGCAGAATGGGGATGCGAGGCACAGGTCTGAGGATCTACAAATCAAAGACCTGACTGATCAAGATCCTGTTTGACTCCTGGCTCTGTCATGGACCAGCTGTGTGATGTGAGCCATGTCACTGCCTCCCTGGGCCTGAGGCTCCCCATTTGCAAAACAGAGGAAAAAATGCCACTTTTCCTTCCTCACAGGATAGAGACAGATGTCAGGTATAGACCATACTAGCCACAGGAGCCCCAACTTCCAGCCTCCAGGCATCACTTTAACACTTAGACCACATTGCTTCATTTCCCATAAGCAGCGAGGGCAGTGTCTGCCCCAACATGTCTGAGAATTCCTGATACTGCCTAGATCCCATTCCACAGTCAGGGCTGATTGCTAGAAATTCCCAATGCCACCCCCTCCCCCCCAAGGTGCTCCTGCAGCTCTCCTTGTCACCATCCTTACTTTTTTTTTTTTAAAGATTTTATTTCTTTATCAGAGAGAGAAGGAAAGAGAGCACAAGCAGGGGAAGCAGCAGAGGGAGAGAGAGAAGCAGACTCGCTGCTGAGCAGGGAACCCTATGTAGGGTTTGATCCCAGGACCGCGAGATCATGACCTGATCTGAAAGCAGATGTGTAACCAATTGAGCCACCCAGGCCCCCATCCTTGTCACCATCCTATTCCAAACATAGGTCTGAACCTTTTGTGATCCCCCCAAACAACCTAGCCAAGGCAGTTATATGAGGTCAAGTTGTAGTAAAGGTTTGGGAACAACTGTGAGACCAAAATGGAGTGTTAGCCTTGCTCTCTCCCTGTCCTGGGCTACTGTAGATCTGGCCCCTCTCTTACCTTCCCTTGCTCACCTGCTTTCACCTCCTTTCTCTTGTGGAACTGTATTGTTTATCTTTGTTCCGAATTCTCCTGTATAAGCCCTGTCCTTCAGAATTCTGCCTTTTACAGAAAATCAGCCAGTAGAATGACTTTCTGCTAAACTGAAGACTATCTGCCCCTGCCAGACTGGTAGCTCCAGAATCACATCCAGATGCCAGCTGCCCACAGGAGGTCTGGAGTAGCTGACACTCAGAAACATATCATAACCGACTGGTCATCTAAGGGGATTCTGTGAGATATCTTGAAGATGGCCCCTTCTCCCACTGTCTAAGTCAGGAATCACCTAGGAACCCAGGAGCGGTTCCCAGGAGTGAGAAAAACCAGAGTTTTAGCCTTGTAACCTCACACATCTGTTCCTTGGGCTAATCTCAATTCAAGATTAATGCATTTGTACAGCTATCAAAAGAAACAAAATCTTGCCGTTTGCAATGATGTGGATGGAACTAGAGGGTATTATGCTGAGCAAAATAAGTCAATCAGAGAAAGACAATTATCATATGATCTCTCTGATATGAAGAACTTGAGGGGCAGGGCGGATGTACGGTACAGCAGNTGATATGAGGAACTTGAGGGGCAGGGTGGGGGGTCGTGGGGGGTAGGGAGGGAAAAATAATGAAACAAGATGGGTTGGGGAAGGTGACAAAGCATAAGAGACTCCTAATCTCACAAAACGAACTGAGGGTTACTGGGGGTGGGAGGGTTGGGATAGGGTGGATGGGTTATGGACATTGGGAAGGGTTTGTGCTTTGGTGAATGCTGTGAAAGATGTAAGCCTGATGATTCACAGACCTGTACCCCTTGGGCAAAGAATAAAAATAAAATTAAAAAAAAAAAGAAAAAAAAGACTATGCTTAGCTCTGTAAGAAAAAACAAACTGTATTCCAAAATACAATATCCATAAATCATAAAAACTCTTCGTGAGTTGTCCAGATCTTTTGTTTCTGACCAGCAAAAGTAATTGTTTCTAGTGTTCCACATCCATGGTAACATTTGGTATTGTCTTTCTTAAGGTTTTAAGCATTCTAATATATGTGTGTTGGTATTCTTTGTTGTTTTAATTTGCAATTCCTGCTATTTCTGATAACATGTTTACTTGCCATCTGTATATCTTCTTTTGTGAGATGTCCAGATCTTTTGTCCAATTTTTAAAAAGATTTTATTTATTTATTTGACAGAGAGATAGGGAGTGAGCACAAGTAGGCAGAATGACAGGCAGAGGGAGAGGGAGAAGCAGGTTCTCCCCACTGAGCAGGGAGCCCGATGCAGGTCTCGATCCCTGGACCCTGGGATCGTGACGTGAGCCGAAGACAGCTGCTTAACCTACTGAGCCACCCAGGCTCCCCTCTTTTGTCCAATTTTTAATTGGAATGTTTGTTTTCTTATTGTTGAGTTTTAAAAGCTCTATGTATATTTTAGGTGTAAGTCCTTTATCAGAAATGTTTTGCAAGTATTTTCTTCCAGCTCTGGTTTGTTTTTTCATTCTCTTAACAGTGTCTTCCATAAAGTAGAATTTTTTTATTTTAATAAAGTTCAACATAGCAATTTTTTCTTTCATGGATCATTCTTTTAGTACCATATCCATAGTCATCTTCAAACCTAAGGTTGCCTTTCTTTGATTTCTCTCATTAGAATTTTGTAGTTTTCTCCATATTGATCTTGTATGTATTTTGTTAGATTTACTACTAAGTACTTCGTTTTTTGGTGCTAATGTAAATGGCATTGTATTTTTAATTCCAAATTCTAATTGTTCATTGCTGGAATATAGGAAAGTAATAGAATTTTATCTATTAATCTTTTATCCTGTAGCTTTGCTGTTATTGTGTATTAGTTCCTTTTTAAAAAAAATTATACAGTCTTTTTTGTTGTTGTTATTTTTACATAGACCATCATGTTATTTGGGAACAAAAGCAGTTTTATTTCTTCATTTCAAATATGTATGGCTTTGTTTCATTTTATTATCTATTCCATTAGCTATAATTTCTGTATGATGTTGAAAGGTGTAGTGAGAGGAGGCATCCTGGTTTGGTTCCTGATCTTAGTAGAAAATTTTCTGGTTTCTCACCCTTAACTGTAATGCTAGCTGTAAGGTTTTTGTATATGTTCTTTATCAAGTTGAGGAAGTTCTTCTTTATTCCTGGTTTGTTAAGAATTTTTATGATTTATGGATTTTGTATTTTGTCAAATGTGTTTTCTGCATCTATTGATATGATTACATGATTTTCCTTCTTTAAACTATCAATGTCATGGATTACATTAGTTGATTTTTGAATATTGGATACTCAGAATAAATCCCATGTAGCCATGATATATAACTTTTTAAATACATTTGCTAAAATTTTGTTGGAGAATTTTTGCATCTGTGTTCATGAGAGATATTGGTCTATAGTTTTCTACAGTTTGTAGTTTGGTATTAGAATAATGCTGGACTTGTAGAATAAGTTAGGAAGTGTTCCCTTTGTTTCTATTTTCTGGAAAAGACTGTAGAGAATTGGCATATTTTCTTCTTTAAATGTATTGTATAATTCACCAGTGAACCCCTCTAGCTTCCCATATAATCCATATAATTCACCAGTGAACCCATCTATATGATAATATGTAGTGTTGTCAGTTTATTAATTTTTTTTTTTTTTTTTTTTTTTAAAGATTTTATTTATTTATTTGACACACAGAGAGAGATCACAAGTAGGCAGAGAGGCAGGCAGACAGACAAGGAGAGGAGGAAGCAGGCTCCCTGCTGAGCAGAGAGCCCGATGCGGGCCTCGATCCCAGGACCCTGAGATCATGACCTGAGCCGAAAGCAGAGGCTTTAACCCACTGAGCCACCCAGGCGCCCAGTTTATTAATTATTGACTTGATTTCTTGAATAGATATAAGCATCAGTTTATCTATTTCTCCTGTATGAGTTTTGATAGATTGTGTCTTTCAAGAATTGGTTCATTTCATCAAAGTTGTCAAATCTATGTACATAGAGTTGTTCATAATATTCCAATATTCCTTTACTACTCTTTTAATATCCATGGGGTCAATAGTGATGGCTTCTCTTTGGTAACTGATATTAGTAACTGTGTCTTCTCTCTTTCTTCCTGGTTAACCTGATTAGAGGTTTATCAATTTTATTGATCTTTCCAAAGAAAAAACTATTGGGTTAACTTATTTTCTCTATTGATTCCCTGTTTTTAATTTCATTGATTTCTGTTCTAATTTTTATTTATTTCTTTTCTTGTTCTTGTATTAGATTTAATCTTCTTTCTCTAGTTCCCTAGGGTGAAAGCTTAGATATTAATTTTATATATTCTTTTCTAAATAAATGCATCAAGGCTATCAATTTTTACACATATAACCTTAAGCTGAGTTACAGTTCCTGTTCAAGCTGGTCTATTCACCTTTTTCCCCAGAGAGTAGCTCTTCAAGGTCCCAATACAAAGCAACACAGGGAATTTACCATAGTCTGAGAGTCTGGACCCGAGGATTGTGTTCACCATTAAGGAGAAAAGTCCCTGGCACAGGAAAGTTTCCATCCAATCCTCTTTCTCTAAAATTTTAAAACTCAAAAAATGAAATAAAATAAAATTTTAATTCTCGAAAAATAAAATAAAAATTTAATGCTTAAGAGGAAAATTTAGTCTAAATGTCTACCAAGAAAGTTATGAAGGAACAGAACAAGGGTAAATCCCAGCAGGATGGTGGTGTGTCCAACAGAGAGGCAGTGTGTCAGATAGGCTTAGAGCACAGCTCTAGAGCCTGTCTGCTCCATTTTTTTTCTGTAGTTGTCATTTACAAGTTGTGATGTCTTAAACAAGTTGTTTAATCTCACAGTGACTCATTGTGTCTTATGTGTAAATTGGAGATAATTATTGTATCTCCCTCACAATGCTCTTGTATCATGAGTTAATTTCCACTTCACATCCATTAGTATGGCTATTATTTAAAAACAACACAAAAAGAGAGAACAACAAATGTTGGCATGGATGTGGAGAAATTAGAAAACTTCTGCATTGCTGGTGTAAATATAAAATTGTGCGGCTGCTGTGGAAAACAGTATGGTAATTCCTCAAAAAACTGAAAATAAAATCACCATTTGATCCACCAATTCCACTTCTGGGTACATACGAAAAAGAATTGAAAGCAGGGACTCAGATAGTTGGACATACCTGTTCATAGCAACGTATTCATAGCAAAAAGGTGGAAACAAACCAAATGCCCATTAACAGATGAATGGATAAACAAAACATGATTTATACATACAATGGAATATATTCAGCCTTAAAAGAAAGGAAATTCTTTTTTTTTTTAATTTTATTTTTATTATTTGCCCAAGGGGTACAGGTCTGTGAATCATCAGGCTTACATCTTTCACAGCATTCACCAAAGCACAAACCCTCCCCAATGTCCATAACCCATCCACCCTATCCCTACCCTCCCACCCCCCAGTAACCCTCAGTTTGTTTTATGAGATTAGAAGTCTCTTATGGTTTGTCTCCTTCCCCATCCCATCTTGTTTCATTATTTTTCCCTCCCTACCCCCCACAACCCCCCACCCTGCCCCTCAAGTTCCTCATATCAGAGAGATCATATGATAATTGTCTTTCTCTGATTGACTTATTTCGCTCAGCATAATACCCTCCAGTTCCATCCATGTCGTTGCGAATGGCAAGATTTCGTTTCTTTTGATAGCTGCATAATATTCCATTGTATATATATACCACATCTAAAAGAAAGGAAATTCTTACACTTGTTACAACATAGATGAAACTTGAGGATTATGCTCAGGGAGATAAGCCAGTCATAAAAGGAAAAATACGATTTTTTTCATCCAAACGTATGATTCCACCTGTATGAGGTCCCCAGAGAAGTGAATTTCATAAAGACAGAAAGTATAAGGGTGGTTGCCAGGGATTCTGGGGGAGAAGGGCATGAGTTCCAGATCGAGATGATGAAAAGTTCTGGAGATGTATGATGGTGATGCCGACACAAAAATATGAAAATGCTCAATGCCACTGAACTGTACCCTTTAAAATGGTTAAAATTATAAATTTTGTTACATACAGTTTTCCATAGCAAAAAAATTTAAGTTTATTTGATTTAGAGTGCTTTATGGAAGAGTAAAAAGATGTGGTTATTATTAGGTGTTTTGACCTGGGGATAAAGAGAAGGAGGGGATTTCAATTATTACAAGGGAGTCTCAGGAGTATTCAAACTTATGGAGAAGCCACAGCTTCTCCTCATCCTTCCTCTTCACTATTTCCAGGTTAAAGTCCAGCTCATCCACAACAGTTTTCAAAATCACGTGGGCAATTTCCCACTTCCCTATGCCCAAGGATGACCTGACACTAGGGCAGTGTTTTCTAGAGTGGTGATGTAGACTCCTTAGAAACATTTCCATTCCTGAGCCTGTAGCCATATTTGCCTGCACTCACCATCTTTAGATGGTAATGAAATAAATCAAGACAAGTGTTACCAATTTTGGAGATGTGGAAACTGTAGAGAGCTGCCGGATGTGGGTGGAAGACTTCCCCAATAAACTTGCTTGGACTTTTAAGGTGTTTAAACCATATGGCTATATAAGCTGTTAATAGGTTAAATTAATCACAAATAAAAATGACTTTCATTTGCATTCTTTAAAAAAAGATACTATTTTGATGACATCGAATCTGCAGATTGGGACTGGTGTCTTCACTTAGTCTACATGTCTTAGGTCTCTCTGCAGGACGAGCGAAGGTAGGGGAAAGTTATTGACCTTTCAGCAATGAGGGGGGAAAACTCCGGTCCTTCCATAGCTCCCAGAAGGAGCAGAGCTGGGAACTGGGCAGACAAGCAAGGATGGGTGAGAGAGCCAGGTGACCCCCAGTGGAGCAGAGGCAAGGCAGTCAGGTGCGGGTAGAAACCCCACAAGCATAACCAGAGCAGAGGCTCCTGTGGGGCCCACTATGATAGGCTGCAGCAAATGCCAAACCTCCAGCATACAAAATAGGAAGCCTGGAGCTGTATAGCATGGTACAGAAAGAATGTCCACCCATGGGGAGCTGTGCAGATCATCTAACACCCAGTTGAACACCTACTAGGCACATGGGGACTCCTGCATTATGATGAGGCCTTTGGCAAGTGGGTCATGCATAGCAGGGAGCACAGGGCTGTGCACAATTGTTCCCATCTACAGCAGCAGGTGCTAGGACAGAAGGTGCTAGACAGCCAGAGAGGGCCACAGTCCCCAGGCTGGGCTGGCTGGGAAGGGCTGATGGAGATGCTGCCCCCATGTGGAGCATGAGTAGGGTACAGAAAGCAGGGTCCAAGTTTATCAAATGTGCCAGATAAAATGTCAAAGGCCAAGAAAGAGATGCGAAGAAGAAGGGCACGTTGAAGACCTCTGTACGGGAAAGGCAGTCAGCTAGTTTGGTGGATGTGGGACTATAACCACAGAGACCAGATTTTCACAGAAGGCTGTGCAACCAGGGGCCTTTGAGAGAGCCTTGGGTCCAGTGGTCACAGCCTAGTGAGGAGCTCAGGATGCAGATGCTCTCCCTGGAGTCTGAAAGGGTGGGGACAGGGGCAGGGATGCTTGTGCCCTCCTTCTCTTCCTGCTAATTTAGCTGGGAGACTCACTCCTATCAAGGACCATTCCCCAACCAGATCGTTGAGTCACAGTGGGAGCTACTTAGGTAGAATCCACATTGGGATATGATTCCATCTCACCAAAGCCAAAAGAGCCCTCAATAGGGACCATCAGGAACCATTCTTCAGACCTCTGAATGGGACCTCTGGGAATAAGTTTCCTCCAACACAGAATAGTTATGGGCCCCTCAAATGGTTAAGCTCATGGTTACCTGACTCTGGGGCTTCCCAAATCCTTCCTTTGGCTCTGAGAGATATTTAGAAGTATTTTAGAAAAAAAGAAGGACTCCAGGGTCAATGAATTTAGAAAATGCTGGACTCCATAATGGTAAAGAGGTTTCTTCATTGTATGACTTCTCAGAGCCTTTAACGTCCTAATATACACTGTGACTCTTCAAAAGGAAAAGAGACTATGCAGAACTGTCCCAATTTAATTCACATGGGGTCATTTTTTGAGAATGCCCAATCTCTTAAGAGCCGACTTTAGAAGTTTAAAGAATGTTGTTCCCAGGCAGAAGCAATACTGTAAGAAGCAGGATCTCTGAGGTAGGGACTCCTCAAAGCAGCCACCACTCGTCTTCATCCCAGTGACTTAAAAAATAAAAAGTATAATTTCCCCCTTGGGGGGGGAAGGAACTGGGCATGATGAGAAAGGAAAACCTCCGCCAAGCATTTTCCCAGGACAATGGAAAATTTGGGACTAATTACTAACAATCTCTTTAACCAAAGTGTTCCTTGTTTGCTTGCCTTCTGAGTCAACTGGGAAAGAAATAATTATCTTTAAAAAGTAGAATGATTCAGCCATGAGACAGAAGGAAATCCTGCCATTTGCAACAACATGGATGGATCCTGTGGGCATAATGTTAAGTGAGATAAGTCAGACAGAGACAAATACCATATGATTTCACTACTTGTGGGATTCTTGTGGGATCTAAAAAAGTTAAACTTTTTTTAGACTCTCAGAGAAACATAGCACAGAGTGGTGGTTAGCAGGGGCTGGAGGGTAGGGAGAAATGGGGAGATATAAACTCCTAGTTGTAACATTAACAAGTTTGGAGATCTAATGTACAGCATGGTGCTGATAGTAATAATTCTGTGTCATATATTTGAATGTTGCTAAAAGAAAGTATCTTAAATGTTCTTACCACAAAAAAGAAATGGTAGCTATGTGAAAGGATGGAGGTGGTAGCTCATAATAGGGCAGTAATCCTTTTGCAATTTATAAATGTATTGTACACCTTAAATTTACACAATGTTATGTGTCAATTATATCTCAATAAGCTGGAAAAAATAAATGTAATACAGATCCCTAGAACAAAAGAAAGGACATTAGAGAAAAACTAAGGAAATCTGGATTAGTGTTTAGGTAATGATGATGTATCAATATTGGCTCATTAATTATAATGATATACTATAGTATATATGCTACCATAGAAATATACACCACATATATATTCCTATTTCACAGTATAAATGTACCACAATAAGATATTAATAACAGAAGAGTGCAGGGTGTATAAGAACTCTCTATACTATCTTCTCAATTTTTCTGTAAATCTAAAACTGTTTTTAAAAAAATGAAGTCTCGAGGCACCTGTGTGACTCTGTCGGTTAAGCAACTGCCTTCAGCTCAGGTCGTGATCCCAGGGTCCAGAAATCAAGTCCCACATCGGGCTCACTGCTCTGCACAGAGCCTGTTTCTCCCTCTGCCTCTCTCTCTCTCTCTCTCTCTCTCTCTCTCTCTCTCTCTCTCTCTCTCTCTGTGTCTCTCATGAATAAATAAACAAAACCTTAAAAAATAAAAATATTTCCTAAAAAAATGAAGTCTATTAAAGCTGTTTAAAAAAATAGAATGCTGGAATCTCTCCTGATGTGTTCACACTTTGCAAAACTAGCCCTTAACAGCTGTAAGCTCTGTGCGCTCACACTTGTTACCCTTCTCCTTTGCAGCCTGCCGTGGCCTGCTTTTCGGAAACTTTTCAAAAGATTGTTATCAAAAGATTAAAATTCAAAGCCATTCTGCTAATTGAAACAAAGATTCCAGCAATAAGGGCACTCTATTCCCAGAACTTTTTGCTTAAAGCTTTAGTTAGATTTACTGGATGCTCCTAAATTTTTGTTTGGAGTGCATTTTTCCTTTATGGGTTATTGCAACCAAATTGGTTATCATCCAAATTTTAGTAGCTCTGAAGTATTACTCAAAAGAGATGAGTCTGGTAGGAAGTTATCTTGAAGACCATTAGGAGCTCTCCCTTTCCAGTGAGGCATGATGCATGAAATATAAATAACTTCTGTGCCAGGTGTCAAGGGAGCATAGTCTGTAGAACCTTTCCACATTCTGAGGCATCTTTCAGTGCTGATCTGTGAGAAGACACAGCTGGCTTCATGAGACTCATACACATCCTTTTATCTCCCAGTGATCTGTTCTTCTTATGCGTCAGCTGCTATAAAACAAGTCACAGAGAGGTGAAATAACTTCTTGCCATGGCTCCTGCCCAAAGTTCTTCTCAGGAACACAGATATCTCAAAAGAAGAAAAGGTCAAAGTGACTTTCACATAACTGGATTCACATTTGGGGAGATTTGCCATTGCTGAACAGTGAAGAGTAAGAAGCATGAGCCACAATATATGTTTGGAATTTGGAAGTACACCATTATGTCCCACCAGAGGGCAGAATGTTATATTCGGACTTGGATAGATTCCAGCACTGTGAGGTACTGCTCCTTACGTGTGGTTGGTGGACTGGTGGATGAATGAGATGTCAAGAATTTTGTGAGAAGGAAAACCAACTCAGATAGTGCTCCTTTTTTTGGAACTTCCAGAAGCTCCAGCCATGACGAGGCCCCTCTTAGCAGCTCCAGGCACACTGCTCTTCTTCTCCCAGACTGGCCATACCAGTTTCTGACATTTATGCCACTTCCACAAAGATTTGACATAACTGATGATTTTCACAGCAAAGTCACTAGCTTTATTTCCATTGTGGAGACTATTTTGGAAACTAAAAAATATTTAATGTTTGGCAGGTTTTTCACCCATGTGCTTGTTAGCTCGGCTCACGTCATCTGCCAACATTGCAACATAATGCACTGCTAAAAATAAATAAATAAGAAGAGAAAAGAGAAAAAAATGAAAAGAAAGTTGTCATGATCAGACAGGAAGCCACTGTCCATTTGGGATCCTCCAATTGATATCTCCATGGTAGGCTCTCTAGAGCCTCTGTCCTCCATTGCAGAATGACAAGCAATGAAGGCATGCTAATAACTCCAGCTCCTACAAGCCTGGAGCCATGTGGAATAGAGAAGGGTTGTATAAAGAGTTTGTTGTCAATATTCAACTGTTGATGGGGCTGGGAATCCTTTGGAGAATGGCCAGCATATTTTGACGAACTTGGCTCCTAAGACTAACCAGGAAGGACCTCTGCCTTCCAGAGAGTGGACTTTCCACAGCCTATGTTCCAAATGTTTGAGGGTCTTAGTTCCCCCAAGTCGAAAAACCCACTTTATCTGTCAGCCAGTGGAGAATTTATAGAGAAGTGGAAGCAGATTTATGGTGATTAAAAACACTGATAGACTTGTAGGTCTCTTAATCTAATTATTGTAGGTCTGCTTAATCTAATTATTCATTTATTTATTTTTATGACTACCTTTGATAACAATACCAAAAATTTTAAATTCGTCTCTCTTGCCTTCTTCATTTGCAGAGGCACTGTTCAATGAAATGTGAATTTAATTTACAAAGCAAATATATCTTTTTAATCTACCACCTCAGCTTCTCTGTTTCAGAGATTCTGCCAATTAAGTCATTCAAAAGCCAACATTATCTTGTTTTGTTTTGTTTGCCTTACATGAAGGTAGCACTTAACACAATCTTGTTTTAAAACATATGTAAACAATCCAGAAATAGGGAAAGTGGAAACTCACCTCTGCAGCCAATCCCAGGAGCAATGTGTTGTTGTACAGATACAAGTCCTACCCCAAATATGACTTTGAGAAAGAAGGTACTTAGAAAAAGACTATGAGGTCAGAATTCACAAAACTTCTGCTTGGCCAGTACTAGCCTGTGCCCTCAGCATCCTCAAATATCTCCCAGCTTGCCCTCTATTCCCAGCCTGGTCTTCCCCCTTCCCTGCTCATCACCCCTACTGGCCTGGGAACTATGCCTCAGGTCACAAGGTCTGCAGGCCTGCCTGAGGCCCTGCTTATCTCCCTTCCAGCTCTTTGCATAAATTGCCTCCTTTCCTCAAATCTGCCCTCTAGATTTCTACCCAAACATGTCCAGTTGGAGCACCTCTCCTCCTGATAAGTTCTCTCTATGTTTATATTTTCTTACTTCTTGGCAAGTCTGATTAGAATGCTTCCTATAGTCTGCCTTGTATTTCAGATGTGTTTGTATAGGCGACTTCTCCAGTACTAGCCTATGAACATTGGAAGTCATATCTGAGTCATTCCCACACCTCTCCACAGCACAGAAAGGGTGATGTCACATCTGATAAAGGGTTATCATCCACAATATATAAAGAACCTATACAAATCAACACCCAAAACAATGAAAGCTTGGATCACTGAAAAAAATTAATTAATTAAAAAAACAAAACAAATAACCCAATTAAAAAACAAGCAGGAGACATAAACAGACATTTCTCCAAAGACATACAGATGGCCAACAAACACATGACAAGATGTTTATCATCACTTACCACCAGGGAAATGCAAATCAAAACTACAATGAGATATCACCTCACACTTGTCAGAATCACTAAAATCAACACAATAAGCAATAAACAATAGGCGTTAGCAAGGATGTGAAGAAAAAGGAATACTTGTGCACTGACAGTGGGACTGCAAACTGGTATAGTCAGTCTAGAAAACAGTATGGAGGTTCCTCAAAATGTTAAAAATAGAACTACCTTATGATCCAACTATCCCACTACTGGGTATTTACCCAAAGAATGCAAAAATGCTAGTTTAAAGAGATACATGCACCCTGATGTTTATAGCAACTTATTTACAATAGCCAAGATATGGAAGTAGCCCAAGTGTCCATTGACAGATGAATGGATAAAGAAAATGTGATGTATATATACAATGGAATATATTTAGCCATAAAAAAGAATGAAATCTTTCCATTTGCAATGATGTGGATGGAGTTAGTGAGTATAATGCTAAGCAAAATAAGTCAGTCAGAGAAAGACAAATACTATATGATTTCACTCATATGTGGAATTTATGTGGAAACAAAACAGATGAGCAAAGGCGGAAGAGAGAGAGCAAGAGAGGGAGAGATCCAGAATCAGACTCAGCTATGCAGAACAAACTGATGGTTACCAAAGGAGAGGGAGGTGGAGGGATGTATTAAATAGTTGATGGAGGTGAAGGAATGCATTTGTTCTGCTGAGCACCGAGTGATGTATGGACTTGGCGAATCACTATATTGTACACCTGAAACTAATATAATGCTGTATGTTAACTACCTGGAATTAAAATAAAATTTTTAAAAAAGAGAGAAAGGGTGATGTCAATGGTGAAATAAATTGAATTAATTGATGAACTATCAATAGCAAGGAAGCAAGAGTCCAAGGCAAGTGAGTGAAGTTAAATGACAAGAGGGTGGAAAATATTTACCACTTAATCACAGTCACAAGTTCACCATTCTTATATGAACAAGCTTTAAGAATCAAGAAAAAGGTCCTGTTTTAAAAATGAGCAGAAGATGTGGAAAGTTCACAGAAATAGAAATGCAGATAGCGCTTAAACATGAAAAGATGCCCAACTTCACTCATAGTAACATTAATGCAAATTAAAACTACACTGACCTAAAAGAAAAACAAAACAAACAAACAAAACAAAACTACACTGACCTATAGACATCTAATACATCACCCAACAGCAGAATATATATTCCTCTTGAGTTCACGTGGAACATTGTCCATGATAGACCATATGCTAGTGCATGAAACCAGCCTAAATAAGTTTAGAAGGATTGAAATCATACTAAGTATGTTCTCCAACCACAGTGGAATTAAATTCAAAATCAATAACAGAAAGAAATTTGAGAAATTCACAATTATACATACACTTAAGCAATCAATGGGTTAAAAAGTCACATGAAAAATTAGAAACTACTTTAAGATGAACAAAAATGAAAACACAACATACAACAACTTATAGAATGCAGCTAAAGCAGTGTGCAGAGGGAAATTGATAGCTTTAGACACCTATGTTAATAATGAAAGACTGCAAATCATCTAACCTTCAACTTTACAAAACTAAAAAAAGAAGAGCAAACTAAACTCAAATCAAGCAAAAGGAAGGAAATAAGACTAGAACAGAAAGAAATAAAATAGAGAATAGAAAACCAATATAAGAAATCAATGCAACCAAAAGTTGGTTCTCTGAAAAGATCAACAAAGTTGACAAATCCTTAGCTAGATTGAAAGGGCAGGGGTGGGGGGGTGCTGTGAGAGAGAGAAGACTAAAGTTACTAAAATCAAGAATGAAAGAAGGGATACCACCACTGATCTAAGAAATAAAAAAGATTATAAGAGAATATCACACCAACAAATTGAAAATCCACAAGTAATGGACAAATTCCTTCAAAGACACAATTGATTAAAGCTGAGTCAAGAAGAAATAGATCTGAGTAGATCTATAAAACAAAAAGTAAAGAGATTGAACTATTAATTTTAAAACTTCCCACAAAGAATACCCCAGGCTCAGATGGTTTCTATGGTAAATTCTACCAAACTTATAAAGAAGAATTAGTACCAATCCCAGAAAAAAGAACTACAGACCAAAAATATGGAGACACCATTTCTTAATAAGATTGGCAAACATCCCAAAGTTTAATTATATATTCTGTAGATGAGGCAGTGGGGAACTTTCATAAAATGCTGGTGGAACACATAATGGTAACCTGTATGGAGGGGAACTTTGCAATATTAGAAAAGTCACATGTCCATTTACTGTTAATTCCAGCAATCTCTTTTCTATGAATCTAGGCTAAAGATTACTGGCAAAGCCCAAAAGAATGTGTGGCATGGCTTTTAATTGTTACAAGACCTGCAAAGACTGAAAACCACCCAAGTATCCATCCGGTTGAATCAATTTTCATCCATTCGCCCAAGGATTTAGGCTATACAACTACAAAAAGAAATAAGGAGTGGCTAAGTAATTCCCATAAAAAATGAAGACACAAAGTACTCTACCATTTATGTGAAAAAGAGGAGGAGGGATATACGTATACAGAAATAATATTATACACTAATATTTAAAATGGGAAGATAAAAAAATGTTTTACTTGTGTGAGGGAAGGACAAGGGTGAGAGATAGCTACAGTAGTCAGTTACTTCTGAATAAATCTATCTGCAGTTTTGGTTTTGCAATAATATAAATGTTTTATAAAATTATTTAAAAAATTAAATTGATAAACCAATTCCTAAAAATTCAAAGAAAATTAAATAAGTGAACCCAACCGTGTCTCAAGTTTGCAGAATAACCTCACAGACAAGAATCATTTTAAGTAATTTTAAAACTCAAATAGGATATACCTCAGGTCAAAATGAACAACAAAACAATGTTTGAAACTGCATTTAAGAATTGTATTATTAATGGTAATATTGGCATTGTTGCCCTGAAGCTGCAGCTAGGATAAAGTAAGAGACAAATTATGTTAATATCATTAGGAATAAGACTCAGCATAAGTGAAAAGAGACACAAATATAAAATCAGGACATTAAGTAAATTAGCTGTGTTTCTAAATTGGAATTGGAGCTGTCGGTATGAACTCATGATGGATTTTCTCTTCTATGTCTTATATCTTATATATAATTATGTCACATAATTAATGTATGTTACATTAATGTATTAATATAAATACATAATGTAAATACATTATTTGCAATGCATTAATAAAAATTAATGTAAATACACAATTTATGTTACAAAATAATGTATAATTATGTTACAATTATATATTGTACACCATATATATTATATATACATACACATATAAAATATCACCATTCTGCCAACTGCAGGGACTAGAAACAATTCAATTCAGAAGCAGATCCTGGTTTCTAAGGACCGTTTCCCACTAAAATGGAATTAAGAAATATTCCTTGGACAAATGATCACACCCAGGTCTAGGGCGAGAAATGTACCAGATGAGCGTGAAACATATTTTCATTCCAAATAGCAAGGATACTCTCAGAGACTCCTGATGTTGTGCCAGAAGGATTCAAGAGCCCATGCGAAATTGGGACAATTTGAACAACAATAAGGAAAGTTACTGCTGCGAACTGAAATCCATCAAGTGTGTTTCCATCTATGAATTCATACATACTGACACTCTGAAAAAAGAAACACATTAGTCACCTTGGGATCATGCCAGGGAACCAAGTCATTACTCTGGAAACCAAAACCTTTTGCCTTTCCTGTGTGAACCACACTAACCAGTTTCGTCAGGCGAAGTTTCTCTTCATAAGTGAATTCCAGTGAATAAATGAAGGAGGAAAGGCAGAACTGAAGATCACCCTTTCGCAAGTTCTAGTGATGCAAAGGCTCTCGGAGATCCCCCAACCTCACACAAGACAGACAAGTGGACATTAGGTGCCTCCTGATGGAAGGACACATGTCACCAGTGAGTCTTGTCAAAAAATCACTTCTGAATCCGAACAGGTCTCAAGATCTTATTATTGGCCAGGAAATACAAGGCACAGAGCAGCAAGAGAAACATCAAGGACCTGTCTTAGAGTCTCCTTTGAGGGGAACTCAAACCGAGACCCCAGAGACAGAGTGCGAGTGCCGACACCACCCCAGGTTCCTGGTTGCCGCTGTCTGGTTGCCGCCGCCTTCATGGGAGCCCACAGAGTTGACCACACAGGTCACTGTCCTAGCTCCTCTCACCAACTGTGATTACAGGCAAGTTGCATATTCCTTAGGCTCCTCCGCACCTTTATTCCTTACTCCGGGTAAGAAATGCACCACCTCCCAGGCTGGCATACCAATCGAGTAGGTCCCTACCCAAGTGGCAGGACCTGGCAGCAGTGAACTGCCCCGTGTGTCTTCCTTGTCAATAACATTAATGCTATTATCATTGGCTCAGACTGCTCCCTGGACATGTAATAATTCTCACCCACGAACAGCATGTCCGCAGGTCTCATGTATCATCTCCTAGCACCAGGTTCTTTCCAGAAGCCATGCCCAGAGGAGGAGACCTCCTGAATATGGGAATTCTGCTCAGGATCCCCTCCCTTCCCCTGCTCTGGCTCAGCGCCAGGCAACAGGACTATAACAGAAGCCGCAGCTGCAAGCCATAGACACCATTTTACATTTTCCGGTAGTCACTTTAAAGAAATAAATAGAAGCAGGTAAAAAAATTTAACAATACATTTTATTCAACCCAAAACATCCAAAATAGCATCTCAACATGTAGTCAATATAAAGTCTTGGCCATCTTGTGTGTTGTACATTCGGAGCACATCTCATTTCAGAATGGATGAACCTGGAGTTCTCCATGGGCAGCCACACGTGGTTCAGGCCACCATGCTGCACTTGACGGTTCTGATTGCCTGCCTCACTGGGCCACCACTGGGGAGGAGGATTGTTCACTTTTGAAAGGCTCAGGATCTCTCCATGTTGTCTGACCCCAAACCCACTATTGACTAGTGACAATAGCGTCCATCGGCAGGAGAGGCACTGACTGGCCCACTGAGATGGGGCTGCTGCTTGGCATGGAACACCAGGTTTCCATACTTTGTAGCCGTGGTGGAGCACGAGTCTGACACAGGGACGGCAAGACAATCACCCACCACAAGGGGCCTCCCAGCGGCTTCCTGTTTGATTCTTGATACCCCAGGAACACCCCATCTCCATAATTCTGTCTCAATCCATGCCATCCAAAATACTGTCATTGCAGATAAGCTCTGACCCCTGGAGGAACTCCTGCTAAAAGCCATGAGTCTATCTAGAGCCAACCATGAGTAGACAAGGGAAACAACCCTGGTGCTGGGCCAGAGCTGCCTCTGGGTGGGCACTACCCTGCCCCCAGGCTGTGTGCACCTGCAAAACATGGGCAAAGTCACACCTCACCCCCACTGGCCCCACTTTCCTAGGACAAGGTTGTCACCTTCTGGTAGGCACAGACCTGAGGGAAGCTGATGAGCAAAGGACAGACGCCATCCCCAGAAAATAGCCTGGTCCACCTGCACAGTCCGCCATCTACCTCTGGAGGTCAGAGGATCCCTGAGTCCCCCCGGGGTGTACTCCAGGTGTGGGTATGGTCTCCTGCAGCTTGTGGTCTCGGTTCAGGCTGTGCCCCCACCAGTGCTCAATGGGGAGAACTTACATCCTGCTCTACCTCCCGTGCTCACTCAGAGGCCTCAGTCTCCTCATCTGTGAAATGGAAACTGCCCTCGCTGCCCCTGCATCCAGTCTGTCTGCATCTCTGTCCACTCTTCTGGGAGATGGGGGAGGCAGCCCAGGAGACCCACAGGTGTGTGGGGAGCCCGGCCCCCTGCCTAGAGGGTTGCGGACAGGAGAATTTCTAGGTTTGGGTTTTCTCTCTCTTGCGAGTCTGAGAAAGCTTACTGGAAGCTGGAAAAACCAGGCACATCCTTACAGCATACCCCCCCACATTGGCAGTTTTAGGGGGACTATGGATACAGGTCATGCAGGCTGCTGGTAGCGTGGGGACAGTGGGGGTTAGGGGCACCCGGATGGGGACAGGAGTCATGTGGGACTCACACTGCATTTGCAGTGGAGTTCACCTCGACCTCTGGCTCAACCTCAGATGATTTGAGAAAGGATTATGGAAGATTAGTGCCATGTGCTGCCTTCTCCGGGCTCCCTGGGGCCCTGGCACTGCCCGCCTGATGAGGGGCTTCTGAAAGAACGATTATATCCAATTGTCTCAATTATGCAAACCATGCTGACATTTCTAGCAGGGGAAGGACGGGCTGGGGGGAGGTCACTTCAAAGGGAAAGTTCTAGCTCCCCCATCTCTCTCAGATCCCAAGGCTCCTTTCATGGGATCCCACACTGAGCAGCCTGGCCACATGGGGCCCCGGTTTCCTTTTCTGGCCTGGGAGCGAGGTCATGGGGCCATCGCCTCACCAGGATCATGAGGGCCCCGGCACGGGCGCTCACATGCTTCTCATGTGGACTTCTTCTCTTAAAGGGTGGGCCCGCCTCAGCCAGCTTCCTGCCTGGCCGGAGGAGGAAGCTGGAGAAGGCTGGGCTGGGCCCTCTCCACTCTGCCACTGTAGCAGGTAAGCCGAAGTGGGGGTAAGCTCAGGTGGGGGACTCTGCTTCCAGGGGCCTCTCCTGAGGAGGCTGTCTGGACAGAGGTGTATTCACTCTCAGCCGACAAGGCCTCTGGGATGATTCCCTCAGGGGACAAGCCCTGTGTCAGTCAGCCAACACCAGGCTCCAATGTTGCGGTTCCCTCGGAGCTGGCTTCTAAAGGTAGGTGCCGGGAATCTGCACAGAACCCCAGCTCCAAAGTTCAGGCTCCTTGCCCTCCTTATCATCTTACCTCTGCTCCCTTGCTTCCTGGAGAGTGTGCCTCTTCCCGAGAGCCCTTGCGGTTGGTAAAGTTCTTTGGAGTAGGGGGGCAGAGGTGGTACCAGCCTTCACCAGCTGATATTCCAAGTATTAGTTAAAACCTCAGGGAAAGATAGGTTCTACTACACAGGGCTGTGAAGGAAGATGGGGATTCCCTCTCACTGCCAGTGGGAAGTGGGAACCGGTTTTTGGAAGGCAGTGCAGGAATACGTACCAAAGTACAATTCTATGTGTGGAGATCCATTCTGAGGAAATAACCCTGAAGCGAAGTCAAGATTTACATAGTGTTGTTTACTGCAGTGAGACACAGGAACGACCCAAATGTCCAAGACAGGGGACTGGGTGCATAAATCATGGTCTATCCACAGGATGAAATATAATGCAGCCACTTGCAGAAGGACAGAGGAGAATGCATAATGACAATGTGCAGAATGGACATGGTTTTCATTAACACACACATACATATGTCTAATCTATTCACAGAAAAAAAGCCTAGGAATACACTGAAATTCTATCTGTTGTTATTTTAGGATAAAGGCCATCTGGGTGATGTTTATCTGTTCCTTGGTACATTTCCTCTTCTTCTTTTATTTTAATCATTTTCTGTAACAAATACGTTTTCCTTTTGTTACCAGAAATTATACCTTTTTAAATTCTTTTACCTTTTTTTAAAAACATTAGCAAAAATTAGCAAGAATAGAGTGGTGCCTGGGTGGCTCAATCAGTTAAGCATCTGCCAGGTGGTGATCCCGGGGTCCTGGGATCGAGTCCCAGGTGGGGTTCCCTGCCCAGCAGGGTGTCTGTTTCTCCCTCTCCCCTCCCCCTTCACCTCCCCTTCCTCCTACTCATTCCCCCCCCTTTCTCAAATAAGTAAATAAAGTCTTTAAAATTTTTTTCAGAAATAGGGAGTAGGGAGACAAAGAATGGAAATATTTACAGGAATCGTTCCTGGGTTGAGCAGGAATAGGAACTGAGAATGAAGGAGGACCAGAAAGGTAGGGAGGGAAAATAGAAGACAAATTTGCTCTGTCTGAATTAAATATTTAGGAAAGAATTAAAAAGGACACCAGCTTCTCTGGGAGTGGACTTCATACAGGTTTGACTTTAAGGAAGGATTGTCTTTGGCAATCTTCACCAACTATCATTCTGTACATTACCTCGCATGTTTTAATTCATGGCATTTGCGATGATATTTATAGCATAAATTGGCCACAGTCTACAATGTGTTTCAGATCCCCAGAAAATATAATTGAAAACATCGACTAACATAGAATGTGTTTGCTATAATTGTTTGTGTTTTATTGGTTCTTTTCTAGGAGAAGTCTGGAATTTTGTTTGGTTTGGCTCTTTGCATTCTCATTTATTTGCTTTGCAAAGTTGATAAGTACAAGAAACAGAATGACATTCAGGCATTTTAAGTGCCTAGTCATCTTCATTCTGAACTAAGTGAAAACAAAACACACTTTCTATTAACTTAAAATCCTCTTGCTTGGAGCAGTTAATATTTTTAGAAATCTCTCTTTTGCTTTGGTTGAAAATGTTTTCAAGAATGTCCTAGTGTGTGTGTGTGTGTGTGTGTGTGTGTGTGTAAATTCTGGATGCGGAAAAATAGAAGCCCTCATCCAAGGGACTAAGGGGACCCACTCCCTGATTCTCTTCCATAACCTAGAAGCTAACAGAGTGCAACATCTTAACACCTCCATTAAAAAGGCAGTAGCCAGAGACACGTTGACGTGCAAAGCACCCCAGGCAGTCAGTGGTTGGGATGCCCCTTCGTTCTCCAGTTCTACTGGATTCTGTAGTCAGTGAACAAATTATGGCATCCACTGGGACCAAGGTCCAGGAAATGGTTGGTTCATTGCCCCAGACACACATCACATACAGGAGCACTTTTCCCAGGCGTCCACAAAAAACATTTACTAGAATTTATCTTGCTATTTTCCAGAAACCATGCCTTCAATTGCTATCCATATCAGGGGGAAGAATGCATTTCCAGTGCTAGAAATGGTTTTAGGAAAACAAGCTAATGTCAGCTCACAGTGCTCCCTTCCCCGGCTTCCAGGCCCTTCTGCTGCTGTGTGTCTCCCCACCTTCCGCCACTGCTTCTGGATCTCACCCCGCCTGGTCTGCTCCCTGATGAATGTGGTGTGGAGACAGCCTTCCTGTGTCCGTTCCTTAAGGGTTAATCATGCTTACTATGCCCCAATGTAAAATTAATGCTGAAAGGGCAGGTGCCTATCTCCCCGGCCACGGACCCTCCCTGGAGATAGGGAATTGGGGAGGGCAAATTCGTTAGGCATGGTGAGGTGGAAAGCATGCAGCTAGGAATCATGGCAACAGCATCCTTTTCTGTTAATCATTGAAGAGATTACATACAAATACGTAAAGTTGTATAACCATGCAGAAGAGCCAAGGGGAGATCCTGGTTTACACACTTCTCCTAATCCCACCCGCCACACTGGGGAGCATGCTTATGGTTTGCTATCTACCTAAACGAGGGCACCTAGTCATGCCTGAGCCACAGACATAATTTTAAATTGTAGAGGAGCCACATTAAAAAAAAGGAAAGCCATGTTAAAATAAGAGGAATTAATTTTAGAACTTACTTAACTTCATATATCCCAATTATTATTTCAACATGTAGTTATAACAAAAAACTTACTAGTGACATATTTTATGTCCCTTTTTCTTTTGTCCTTCAAAATCTAGCCAAATACTACCCCCCACCCTTTTAAACTCTAATGTCAGACATACAAAATGGCAGCTTTCTGTCTTGTACTTGAACTCACAGCATATCTCAGTTAAGACTGGCCAAATTTCAGGGGCTTAATAGCCACATATAGCCAGAGACTATGATGTTGTACAACATAGCTCTAGACCTTTGCGTTTCAAGGTTTGTTCTTTTTTTTTAAGATTTTTTATTTATTCATTTTAAAGAGAGACAGAATGAACAAGAGCATGAACAGGGGGCAGGGTCAGAGGGAGAAGCAGACTCCTTGCTGAGCAGGGAGCCCAACATGGGACTTGATCCCAGGACCCCGAGATCAGGACCTGAGCTGAAGGCAGATGCTTAACTGACTGAGCCACCCAGGCACCCCTCAAGATTTGCTCTTGTATAACTGGATCATAAGAGAAAGATCTGACCATAACTTTTTTTTTCAATTCATAATAGAGATATTTACTCTCTAGAACTTAAAGTTCTTCTTTAGAGTGTCTGAGAGTCTGAGGGTTACTGGGGGGTGCGAGGGTAGGGATAGGGTGGATGGGTTATGGACACTGGGGAGGGTTTGTGCTTTGGTGAATGCTGTGAAAGGCGTAAGCCTGGGCGCCTGGGTGGCTCAGTGGGTTAAAGCCTCTGCCTTCGGCTCAGGTCATGATCTCAGGGTCCTGGGATCGAGGCCCGCATCGGGCTCTCTGCTCAGCAGGGAGCCTGCTTCCTCCTCTCCCTGTCTCTCTGCCTGCCTCTCTGCCTACTTGTAATCCCTCTCTCTGTGTCAAATAAATAAATAAAAATTAAAAAAAAAAGAAAGATGTAAGCCTGATGATTCACAGACCTGTACCCCTGGGGCAAAGAATAAAAAATTAAAAAATAAATAAAATAAATAAATAAATAAATAAATAAAAATAGAGTGTCTGAGAGTTGCACAGCCCATGATTCATTATATTGTCATTGGTTTAACCAGTCCCTGATGAAGAGGAAAAAAGGAATTGGAGGCATCTTTTTTAATTTTATTTTATTATTTGCCCCAGGGGTACAGGTCTGTGAATCATCAGGCTTACACCTTTCACAGCCTTCACCATAGCACAAACTCTCCCCAATGTCCATAACCCATCCACCCTATCCACACCCTCCCACCCCCCAGTAACCCTCAGTTTGTTTTGTGAGATTAGGAGTCTCTTATTGTTTGTCTCCTTCCCAATCCCATCTTATTTCATCATTTTTCCTCAGTTCAAAATATATTGCAACAAACTTCCATGTATGACCTGTGTACATGTAAAAGTATTTCCAGATAATATGCCCCTAGAAGTGGATGTCTGGGTCAAAGGTTATATATGCTTGACTCTGTGGCAGGTGCTTCTCAGCTCCCCTCCAGAAACATGGTGCCAGGAGTCTGTGGGGGGAACCAGATCCATAGCTAAGCAGGCTACCAGCTAGCCTTGGGGTTTGGACCTTGGTTCCCTTAGACGTAAAACCAGGGAGCTGGGCTAACCCTTCCTAAATGACTGATTCTATGGATCAAAGGTTGGTGGCACCAGCCCATTCCTTTTGTAGGAAGGGGTGCCTGGGTGAGAGCCACCAGCAAGGCAGATGAGCAAACACAACTCCACATGCCCTTTGTCTGACGTCAGCAGAAAACTCTCAGTGAAGACCCAAACTCTATTTTTTGTACAACTACTATTATACCCTTTTCTGTGAATACGGTATTGGCCCCAGCAGTCACCATAGGCCCTGAGGGACACAGTCCTTGCTCGCACACACTGCCCATGGTATGGGGCACCTTCCCAGGTCCTGGAAGTCTTGTTGGAGGAAGCCCTGTGGACAGGGACCTAGAGAGTGGCAAAAGAGCACGGAAAAGGAGAAGGTGCCCCCAAGGGAGCCAGGTGGGCATTGGGAGATCAGTCTTGGTCTTCCGATCCTCTCTCCCATGGGCACTGCTCTGTAGCTTTCCAGCCAGGGAAGACCAGACTGGGCCCTTCCAACATATCAGGAAGTCTCTATAAACAGTGGCTTCCCAACTTGCTTACCCTCTTCAGCAAGGCAACGCTGGCTGAACCAGGAAGGCAAGATGCCGAGGGGGTCCCCTGAGACCCTTGTGGCAATCCCTAAGTTCCCAACCAGGGAGGAGCTGGTGATGTGGGGAAGGGAAGAGTGGGGCACTCGGCCATCCCCAGCTGTGTGCAACTGAGGCTTCCCACCATAGACATGGGTCCACATTGCATTTAATCAGGTCTTCACACTTTCCTCCTTCGAAGCCTTATGGTTTTCAGTGTTCAGATCTTTTGCCTCCTGGGTTAAACTTATTCCCAGATACTTTCTTCTTTTCGATGTCATTATAAATGAGATTGTTTTCTTAATGAGATTATTTTCTTAATTTCCTTTTTGGGTTCTTCACTTCTGGTGTTTGGAAACACAACTGATTTTTGTGTAATGATCTTGTACCCTGCACCTTTGCCAAATTTGTTTAGTAGGCATAGCAGGGGTTTTTTATTTTTCGTGTGTGGACTCTTCGAGAGTTTTGCTATTGTTTCATTTTGGACTGCATCTGTATCCCTAAACAATACGTTGTTTAGCTTTGTCTGCTTTTGAACTTCGTATAACTCACACTGTGTGTGTCCTTGGGGACTTGTTTCTTTTGCTCTGTGTTATGTTTTGAGAGCCATTCACATGGTGTGGTTTGTCTCTTTCCATGGCCATGTCATGTTCCCTTGGGTGAATATGTGGTGACAGACTCGTTCCTACTGCAGCTGGGCGTCTGGGTTGCTGTCCGTTGGGGTTCTCATGAATGGGACCACGTGAGCGTGCATGGGGGGGGTCTTCTGGTGCACACATGCAGGAGCATATTTGGGGCAGGACGGCCGGATTCCAGCATGTGGCCACTCGGCTTCCCAGACAATACCAAAAGGTTTTCTCTCCTCTTCAAAGGGAGGAGATCAGAAGCATCTGCCCACTTTGGAGAAAACCTTTGGAATCAGCCAGAGGAGATAAATTTGTGAGGAGGGACAGGGCTGTGCAAAGCCTGGACTGGTGGCTTTTCTGTGAATCAGTCTCCCCTCTTGATGCCCATTCACCTCCCAGAGCCCCGACCAAAGCCCTGACCCCTCAACCCTGTTTAAAACCAAGGGAGGGAGCACATGCTGTCTGTAGACCTCTGCCGCCTAATGACCATGGCATCTCAGTTTTGTGCGACAGTCACAGTGATCTCAGGGGAAATGGGATCAGGTGCTCTGCTTTGCTGCTGCTGTTCCCTCTTCCAAGGGACCCTTTCCCCTTCATTGCTGTACCCAGGTAAATTCTCCTCAGGCTCTGAGGATGAGCCAAAGTCCCCCTCCCTGCTCTCCCCATCTCGCTGGTTCCTCCCCATAGAGAAGTACTTGTTCCTGCCCTGTCCCCCTACGCTGTGCACACCTTTACAGTGCCATGTGTCCACCCAGGAGCTCCCGAGAGCTGAGTGCACTCGCCTCACCTGCAACCAGCAGAGTCCACCAGGTAAGGGAGCTTCATAAACCACACCCATGAAACACACACCTGCTGGCTTTCTGTCACGTCACACAAGGTGATCGGGGCCTCTGAGGTCCTACTGAACTTTTGAAGATATATTTTCTCTGCCATAACCCTCACAAGTGTAAAATGCTGACTTGTGTGCGGGAACACTTATCTATAAATCCATGAGCAGCCCAGACACAGGCCTGAGTCCCGGGTCACTGCAGACCACATTGGTTAGCACTGCCCTAGAGGATCCTGGCAAAGGTGAACGGCATCTGGGATGCTCAGCCATGCCCCCTCCTCCACACCTAGCCCCCCACGCATCTCTGCACAGCCACTCCCACCACAGACTCCCTGCCAAGACTGGTCCTGCAGGGGTGCCCCTGTCGAAAGCAAAAAACTTTGTATTATTTGTTATAGGTAAGAAGACAGGGAGACGACTCTCAAACCACTGCCTTCCGTGGGGTCAGTACAGTGTATTAGGGGGCGGGGGAGGGGCTTGCATATATATTAAGGAACTTAGACATGTTCTATTACTTAGGCACTTTGGTTCCATTGCGCATGCCCAGTGTGCTAGGGCACACATTGCATATTTGAAAAGTGGTGGAAAACTCCACCCATAGGAGGAGATCTTAGTATCATAATGAGCTAAAGGTAACTTCAGGACAACTCAGCGGGGCTTCTGGGCAGGTCCTCAGCTCCAGTCGGGCTCAAACTGGCTCAAGTAAGGGGCTATCGGGGGAGACCCATCTAGCAAGGGGCTCTCAGGCGAAACACCTGGGGGTGGGGCGGCAGTCTCCTTGGCCAGAACTGTTGGTTCTACAAAACAAAACACATTCCTTCTCTGCTTCTGTTCCCCACCCCACCCCCATCTCCCTTCTGCTACTAACGCTTACTGCTCTTACTTGAGTAACTTCCATCTGCATTCTAGCTGACCAAATCTCTCCCAACCTGGCTCTCAGTTGCTCAGAGCTGGCTATTGCAAACTGGCCAATCTGCACAAACAGTACTGAAATATGAGGTGCTTGCTGATTAGTCCATGTACTGTGGTCCCCAGGAGCCCCAAGAAACTGACGTAGCATGGGTGATAATATCATCAGTACAGAGCTGTCATGAGGACAGAGAGGGAGAATACTGATGAAAGAAACCCCTGGAAAAGCGCAAACCCAGATTAATGTCTGACATTGTCAGGGCTAATGACTGAGCTGTGAGTTGGAAAGGGAAGAGTCTCTGGCTCATCAAAGTATCCCTGATCTCTGGGACAGCTGGTCAGGCCTGGGCTTAACTCTCAACCCCACCATCCCACTGGCCTCCTGCTTCCTCTACCATGAACCAGAGAATTAGGAGCAATGTGTTCCAATGTCCACCTGTCTACCTGACAGATCCTGGGCATTTAAAGGGAAGCTGAAATCTTACCCTGGATTTCCTTCATCCAGTTCATGCTCATTTAAGAAACTCAAAACCTGTTTACTGAATACCCATCTCTGGAAGACAAGGGGCTTGGAGGTTTTCACATTAAATTATATTTAATCCATACAACAATCTCACATAACAGGCAAGATAATCGAGGCTCAGGAAAGATAAATACCTTGGCCAAGGTCATAAATGCAAGAAAGGGTGAATCTGGGAGCTGATAGGTATGTCAAAATCCAGAGTCCTTTTCTTTCTCCCACACCTTTGATCGTATTTTTACTTTAGGGACCGTCTTCAAAGCCTTAACCCAAAGAAACAACTTCAAGAGTAAAACTTTCAGGCTCCAGTGCAAACCCACTGGGAAGATTCTCTTCAGGATGTGTCACCATGTAGAAAATGCCCAGAAAGTCATAGGATGGAACACCACTTAAAGGATGAGGAGGCTCTCTGTGCAATGGCTGCAGGCTGGCCAAGTCCAAACACCCAGTGGGAGCCCTGCAGGACCTGCCAAGATGGGTGGTGGCTTCATGCAGGAGAGAAATCACACACAAGCCAAGAAGAAGTGAGAGCAGAGTTTATTGAAGACATAGAGCAGATAGAGACAGAGAGTCTGGGAGACTCAGCAAGGAAAGGAGAGTGAATCTCACCTTCACTTGGGGTCTGGGGTTTTTCCTGAGGGTTGTCATCTGTTGTACACATCCTCTCAGGCTCTGGTCCAAACAAGGACAAGGGCTCAGGTGTCCTCCATAAGTCATTTATGTCCTGGAGCCAGGAGTCTTGGTGGCAAGGTGTCGTCTTGGAAAATGTATATGTGATCTCCCCAGTCACTCCTTACATGTTATGTGTGCTACTGGAAGACTCCAAAGAAATCATTAACTCCTTGACCTTTGCAAGGAGGACATACATTAAAACATGGGTGAGGTGAGTATACAAGTTCTAGCAGGGATAGAAGCGGAAAAAAAGCAGTCCTTCATGGCACCTGTTTAGTTTTCCCATTTTACAATGGCTCAAAAAGATGCCCACAAATATCACTAACTTGTCGTTTTTTTAAAAACTTTACCTATTTATTTGCCACAGAGAGAGAGAGAGAGAGAGAAAGCAAGCAGAGGAGCAGCAGGCAGAGGGAGAAGGGGGATCAGGCTCCTCGCTGAGCAGGGAGCCCAATAAGGGATTCGATCCCAGGACTCCAGGATCATGACCAGAGCCAAAAGCAGATGCTTAACCAACTGACCGAGCCACCCAGGCGTCCCAACTAGCCTGTCATTTCTAAGATGTTCTTTACAAGAGTGTGTGTGTTTGAATAAACAGGAGGAAATGTCTGAAGGGCACACTGCAAGTGCTAGTGGGCATTACTGCTGGCAGCTAGGGGTTGGAGGCAGAAGGAGGGAGAATTGCTTTTTAATTTAGACATTTCTCAATGTTTTTAATTTGGAGCACTTATTAGTTGAGGGATGCTTGTTTATTTTTAATTCTAAGCAAAGCCCATCTCCCCACCATCTCCTCACCCCACCCCCACCAGCCCATGGAAATGGCCACCCCCACCCCACCCTGTGCTCCAGGCATGAAACTTTGGGAGCGATTTCTTTAAGGAAAAGAATAGAAAACTGTGAGCTCCAAATCAAGTTTCAGGTCTTGGAGAGGTGAGTGAGGTGAGTGTGGGGCCCGTAGATAAAGCTTCTCCGTCCTCGTCGGAGAGCAGGGCCCAGGCCAGTGACCCCCATGCTTCTTAATGTTACAGAGTGACTCCCAGCCCTGCCCCGCCCCCATCCACTGTGTCTTCTAGAACGTGTATTATGATCTCAGGTCCTCTTGTAGCTCGGGCGCAAGGGTGTCAGAGCACCTGGCTCTGGGGGTCCCAAACAGGCCACGTTTGGCCACTGACAAAATCTGAAGGCAATGAGACTAGTGGTGACAAAATGAGAAAGGAATTTCTTTCAGTGAGGCCAACACTGGGAAGACAGCAGACCAGCTTCTCAAAAACTGTCTCCTAAGGGCTGAAAATACCTGTAGGTTTTTAGAAGGAGAACGTAGGACAAAGGTCAGTGGGTTTGGGCAATGGGAGTGAAGGTCAGGTGCATCATTATCTTGGGGTCAATCAGTGGAGTCTTGTGGCATCAGGCCAGTCACTATTACGGCTCCCGTCACGGGATGCTTTGCCCACTGGATCTTTTGCCTGAATTAAGAGATAATCTGGAAAGAAGAACTTGATTAGTTAAGAAGTACAGACTAAGGTCAAAATGGAGGCTGTCCTCTGTCACACTCCCCACAGGCCTTCCCACCGTCCCCCGGCAGCGGCCAGCCTGACGTGGTTCCCAGTGACCTGTTGTGGGCACCACGCTGAGCCATACTGGAGTCTGTGGGAAAAGGAACAATGAATGCCCTACATACGCTTACCAAAATATCCTCTCATGTTTGAACCTGTGTAGGAAAAGCGAATAAGAACTCTACAGTCAAAACACATGACTGTATGAAGGGCCTCCCACTGCCCAACGTGCTGGCCTACCACTGAGAACCTTTGCACACCACCCAGTGGATGCAGGCTGTTGGCACAAGAACTGTGAGCGGATTGGAAACAACCTTTGCACCATGATGCAAGGTCATGAAACAAGTGACAAGAACCCGTCCTTAAAATGTTGATGTTGTGTTCACAAAGGACCTTTACATTGACTTTGTTTTTTTAAATTTCATATGAATTATTTATCTTAGGGACTGAATTTAGGGCAACCTGAGGTGCGGGCCTGGCCCCAGTCATCACCCAAGGAAGGCATACCAGGCCCAATTGTGCTAAGCCTGCTTAGCATCTTTGGAGCACTGATTCCTTCCCTGGGTGTCCAGGTGCCAGGGCTGACATCAGAGGCATCCCCTCCAACTTGTCCCCATCTGCACCATGAACTTGGAGCTCCTTGAGCTGTCTGGCTTGGAAGGACCCAAACAGAGTAGCAGGAAGCTGCAGGCAGCATGGGCAGCAGATCTCAAAAGCTTGTTACAATAGAGATTCTCACGCCCTGATTCTGATTCTAAGGGCTGGAGTGGAGCCTAGATATCTGCATTCTTTAAAATCTATATTTAATTATAGTGAGATACACACAACATAAACTGCACCAACCTCACTATTTTTAAGGGTGCCATTCAATGGCATTGAAGACATTTACATTGCTGTCCAGGCCATCATCACCATCTTCTCCAGGACTTCTTCATCCTCCTAAACAGAAACTCTACCCATTAAATACGAACTCCCCATCTCCCCTCCTCAACCCCTGGCAGCCCCCATTCCACTGTATCTATGGATTTGATTGTTTGGGTACCTCATGTAAGTATTCATTCTTCTGGCTTATTTTACACAGCATAATGGCCTCAAGATTCATCTGCGCATTCTTGCAGGTGTCAGGACTTTCTTCCTTTTTAAGGCTGATCCTATTCCATGGTAGGGACAGACCACATTTTGTTCTCTCCCTCATCTGCGAAGGGACACTTCGGTTGATCCCACTTTTTGGCTATTTTGAATAATGCTGCTGCTATGAACAGGAGTGTACAAATATCTCCATGAGGCACTGTTTTCAATTCCTTGGGGTATATACTCAGAAGTGGAATTACTAGATCATATGATAATTTCAAATTTCATTTTTGGGGAACTACCAGACTGTTTTCCATAGCATCTGCTCCATCTTAGAATCCCACCCATAGTGCACAGGGTTCAGATCTCTCTCCCATCCTCACCAACACTTGTTACTTCCCATAGTTTTTTCACAGTAGCCACCCTAACAGCATGAGGTGATAGCTCACTGTGGTTTTGATTTGCATTTCCTTTATGATTAGTGATATTCAGCATCTTTTCCTGTGTGTGTTGGCCATCTGTAGGTCGTCTTTGGAAAGTCCAAAGAAGAAAGTCCTTCCAGTCCTTTACCCATCTTTAGAGCAGGATGTTTACTGTTGTTGTTGTTGTTTTTGTCATTGTTAAATTGTAAGAGTTTTTTACATGTTCCAGATGTTGATTCTTTTTTTCTTTTTTAAGATTCATTTATTTATTTGAAAGAGAGAGAAAGAGGACAAGTGGAGGGGCAGAGGGAGGGAGAATATCAAGCAGACTCCCCACTGAGCACAGAACCTGACACAGGGCTCGATCCCAGGACCATGAGATCATGACCTGAATCGAAACCAAGAGTCAGACATTCAACTGACTGAGCTACCCAGGCACCCAGATGTTGATTCTTTATCAGATATTTGATTTGCACATATTCTCTCCTGTCCTATAGTTGCCAGATCTCTGCATTTTTAACCACCTCCCCTGTACCATACTTTGAGGAACACTGGCACAGATCCTGGGGACCCCTGTCCTGAAGCAAGTTTCTGCACCAGGTTCTGTTGAGGAGAAGGACTCAAAGGGAGGAGGTAGAGAGAAGAGCTGGCTCTGCTCAGCACCCACTGGCCCATTCTGGGAAAGGCAGCAATCCTGACCTGAACACTCACCTGGTCTCTGACACCAGAAGAGAAGGCATGTAAGGTGGTACAGGTCCTGGCACCCAGAACCTGTAGCTTCCCCCCAGCTACAGAACAAAGTATTCTGCTTCAAAAGCATGATACTAAAAAACATGGGCCACTCCTGGGTCCAACGCCATAATGAGCAAGAGTGGCCACTCCCTTCGGTGAAGCACAGCTTGTGTTTAGAAGTATTTGTTGGGCTTACCCTTATGTGATCCTAGAAGTGGGGAGCAAAGGCATCTGATATCCAAATGGGCATGTGACTTGTAGGAGCTTTCTGCTCAGATGGCTCTGCTGGGGGTTGGGGCTAGAAGTTGATCTTGGCCACCTTCCCTTTTCTCCCTCCATCATCCCTGCCAACCCATCAACTTACCTGTGCTCTGGATAGCTGACCCCTTTTCTTCAGGCTCAGGGGAGAGCCCTCAACTGGAGTAAAAACCATTCATGTTCCTTGTGCATCGATCCTCATTCTTGACCTGACCAGCAGAGTTGTCCTGGGTGTGGGAGATTGGCTATCCCAACACATGACCCTTTGTTGTTTCCTCTCCTCCTTCAAATGGTCCAAGAAAAGTGGATGTGTGAGTTGGTCCCACAAGACCTTCCTTCCAGGATATCAAAATATCAGTCTGGGTCTGGGGTCTTTTGCAGCATCTGTGGGACCTGGAGTTCTTTTCTTTCAACAGTAAAAATGAGGAGCAAGTATTACAGACTCAATAGGCTAAGCCCAGCTGACACCTGCATGGCTGACCCAGCTGTATCTCTAAGTAGATACAGAAGAGCTCAGATGGGCTCTCATTTTCTTTTATTTTGCTTTGGTTTTTCTTCCTAATTGATGATTTGCATTTGCTCAGGGCTAACAACCACCCTGCATTCCACCCAGAGGTCAGCAACCCCCTCACATAAGGTGAGGCCCGCTTGGCAGGCAGCATGTGTGAGTATCTGACATCTGGGCAGCACCACTTTGAATTAAGACATTCTTATGTGATCTGACTGCATCAAGAATGATCAGGGGCACCTGGGTGGCTCAGTTGGTTAAGCGACTGCCCTCAGCTCAGGTCATGATCCTGGAGTCCTGGGATTAAGTGCATCAGGCTCCATGGGGTGTCTGCTTCTCGCTCCGACCTTCTCCTCTCTCGTGCTCTCTTTCACTCTCTCTCAAATAAATAAATAAAATCTTAAAAAAATGATCATTCCAAAAACAAATGGGTGTGGGCTCACATTTGAATGGGAAAACCCAAGTTTGATGAAATCCATTCACTGAATTCTGGCAAGACTTTTGTCTTAATCCATTCAGGCTACTGTAACAGAATACATAGATGGAGTGGCTCATAAATTATTTCTCACAGGCCTGGAGGTTGGGAAATCCAAGATCAAGGCACCTGCAGATGTGGTGATTAGTGAGAGCTTCCCAGCTCACAAATGGCTGTCTTCTCACTGTGTCCTTACATGGTGGAAGGGACAAGGGAACTCTCTGGAGTCTATTCTGTAAGGGCACTAATCCCATTCGTGAGGGTTCCATTTTCTTCCTAAAGTCAGTTATCATTTTCCTTAGAAAATTAAAAACATGATATGAGGGGCGCCTGGGTGGCTCTGTCACTAAGCGTCTGCCTTTGGCTCAAGTCATGATCCCAGGGTCCTGGGTTCGAGCCCCACATTGGGCTCCTTGCTTGGCGGGAAGCCTGCTTCTCCCACTCCCCCTGCTTGTGTTCTCTTTCTTGCTATGTCCCTCTCTGTCAAATAAAATCTTAAAAAAACAAAAACATGATATGAACAATGAAGAAATAAAAGGAAAACATTCTGCATCCCCTGCCACAAACACAACTTAACAAGGTCATAAATTTGCTTCCTTTTTTCCTGGCCTTATTCGGTACTCCCTCTAAAAAGAGAAATGTCTTTAGACCAGTGTTCTTTGCAATAGCCAGGGAGTGGTGACAACCCAGGTGTCCAGGAATGGCTGAGCTCCTCCAGTGGAATATTACTGAGGCATTAAAAGGAATGAAGCCCGGACACCTGCGACATACCTGCTACACAGAAAAACATGCCAAGGGAGAGAAGCCAGCCATATAAAGCTATACTTTGTATGATTCCATTTATGCAAAATGTCCAGAATAGGCAAATCTATAGAGACAAAATGCAGATTCACTGTCATCAGGAACTGGGGAGTATGAGGGGATGGGGAATGACTGCCAATAAGCAAAGGACTTTTCTTTAGGGATGACAAAAATACTTTGGGATTAGACAGTGGTGCAGTTACACAGTTTGGGGGATATACTAAAAAACACTACTGACTGCACCCGTTAAAAGGTGAATTTTAGGGTATGTGAACTATATCTCAATTTTTTAAAAAAAAATAAAAAGGTCACTTTCTGTGGCCTAAAGATCCAGCTTTGTTCCCAGGACTCTAGCCTGGAGGATGGTGTTATGGTGTCCCAGGGAGAGCCCCTGGATAGAAGAGGGCTGGAGATCTGGGATCTGGAGAAGAGGGAACCCCAGCCCAGGGGAAGGGGGCTCTGATGACCCCCAGCATTTTATGCAGGTCACCTCCTGTGGACTGTGCCGATAAAGCACAAGAAATCAGATCTTTTTTTTTAAGATTTAATTTATTTATTTGACAGAGAGAGACACAGCAAGAGAGGGAACACAATCAGGGCAAGTGGGAGAGGGAGGAGCAGGCTTCCCCCGGATCAGGAAACCCGATGCAGGGCTCGATCTCAGGACTCTGGGATCATGACTTGAGCCAAAGGCAGAAGCTCAACGACTGAGCTACCCAGGCGCCCCAGGAAATCAGATCTTGAAGCTCTTCCAAGTGTTATTATGGAGTCTCCTGTTATCATCCCCATTTTACAGATGAGAAAACTGAGGACTAGTGCCTGAAGGGCAGCCACACAGTGGGCTGTTACTTAGGGCTCCTACTGGTTCTCTTTGCTGTCAGGAGCATTGAGGCAGGGTCTATCTGGCCCAAAAGTCTCCCTGAGAGGCCAGAGCAGGAGTATTAGCCAAAACAACCCAGAAATGGCCTATTGGATGGGGCCCAAGACCTCCTACATGGGGGGGGGTGAGTGTGTGGCAGGTGGAGGAAGAAGGAAAAATTATGGAGTTTTAATCCTTGTGCACACAAAGATTGGTGGTTTGTGCCAGTGGTTTGGCAGGGAAGTTGTTTGATTCTTTGGGGTGGAGAGTTTCCAGGCATGCAGGTTCTACCGGGGTGAGGCACACAGGTGCTCCCAGAAGCAGGCAAAGGCAGGTCGGGGGCATGATGGGGACCCATAGCCACCTGCAACTGTGCAAGGATGTCCCCCGGTGTTCCCACATAGTGAGGACATTCCAGAGAAGCCAGAAGTTGAGATTTCCACATGTAATCCCTCTCTCAGTTAATAATGGCAGCTAATTCTTCTCTTTATACAAGGGTCAAACCAAGTCCACGTGTGGGCCTCATGCAGCCTTAAGATGAGTGTTTGAGGCATTTGCTTTAAATACACACAGGAGACAAGCAGTTTCTTTTGTCTAAATCATGGCTAAATCCACGAATCAGTCATTTCACGGTGAGGTTTGCCGTTAATTTTGGACCAAGAACAGGGCCATTGAGTAAACAGAGACTTGCCTAACAGTAAACTCGCTCTTTATATTTGGAAGTCACAGCCCAGGGTGGTCACATCTGTCCAGGCTGAAAGCCACTCCCTGTCCTCCTGGCCCTACCTCCTGCCTCCCCCTGTCACCCTGCCCCTCCCCTTCCTCCCCTGCCTCCCCCACGTTGTCCAGGCCCCGATCCCTCACCTTCTTCCCTCCCCACACTCAACCCCCTCCCCCATCACCCCCATCCAGCCCCAGCCTTCTCCCGGTTCCCCCTGCAGACTCCTCCTCCCGCCTGCACCTCTCCTAAAGTGTCATCCCCACTGTGTGCACATGTTCCAGAAAGTCAAATTCTCCTGACTCCTCCCAGCCCTCCCACCACTTCTGGGCTTCCTTGGAAACTTCTCTCGCAGGAACTGGTATCAGCTGTCTTCACGTCCTCAGGCCCTGCCCTCTAAATCTACATAAGAGTCTAGAGAACAGTCTGACAATGAGCATCTGGGTGACCACAAAACCCAGACTATACAAAGATTATCTTGGTCATGTTTACAGCAAGTATTTCTTTCTTTTCCTCCTTTGTTTACAAAAAAAAATCATAATAAAAAGCTGGTAGACCCTGGACACCCTTGAGAGGCTGGGCCTGAGATGGGATGATGAGGGTGCGGGGGTAGGGGAGCAGGGCCTGGACAACTTGGGCGAGGGGGGAGGTCCTGGGGCCCTGTGCTCTTGAGCCATCATCTGGCATGGCCTATCATGGGCACATAGTCCCCAGCAGAGAGGCCATAATGGCTCCTGTGCCATTGCCTCTGTCCTCCAACTCACTGGCCTTTCTTCCACAGCTCCCTCCTCTGCTCCTCAGGGCTCAGTGCTAGGCCACCTTTCTCTCTTAGATGTGTCGTCTTCTCTCTGCAAACTTGGTGATTCCCATTATCTTAGATAGCACCTATATAGTAAGTCCCAAACTTATGCAGCCAGCAGTTATGAGACACCCCTCTGCTGTACCTGGAAGTCTAAGGGGTCCATGGAGCCTGGGCTTTCCTCCCCGAATCCATTCTGGAGCCACTTTCATAAATTGCACCACTAGCCACCCAGTTCCAGAAAGCCAAGGGCCATTACTGGATTCCCCTTCCTTCACCTTTTTCAGCACAAGGTCCATTCCCTGCCCCTCTGCCCCCACCAACTATCTCCAACCTGCTCACCCCACTCCACCTTCCTTGCTCCCAGGCTAGTCCAGACTTCTAACATGTCTTGCCTGGACCACACTCCAGTCTTCCTGCTGGTGCCCTGTGTCCCCTTTGCCATCCCCAGAAGTTCATGCTACTCCTCTGTGTACCGGTTCTTGTGGCCTAAAGTCCCTGTAGGACATGGCCCACCTGCATCTCCAGTTCTAAGGCCTGCTGCACACCCAGTGCATGCTCCTCAGCCACCACCCCACCTCTGTCTGCTGCAGGTCCCCCCAGCACCCTAGAATTCTCCTCTGGTCTTTCATGTCTCCATTCCAACGTGTAAGCAGTTCAGGCAAGACTTCCCAACTTAACAAGCCCTCGAACCCACCCCTCATGCAAACCATATACTCTATCACACCTTCTTCTTTATCCCCTTCATATTCTTAGCACAATCTGCAATTCTCTGGCGTATCTGCTGCCTTGTTTGCTTGCTGTTCATTGTTACCTGACCACAATGGAAGCCCCACGAGGGCAGGGCCATGACTACCTGGCTCGCCTCTGCCTCCAGCCCATGGCCCTGAACCCAACCAGCCCCACACTGGCCAGGCGGGGGCACTCACAAAGCATGTGGAACATGAGTGTGCAGCAGCCTGGTTTCTACCTGCACTTCACTTCCCAAGAGAAGACCTCACTAAAACACTCATCTCACAGTGGGCCTTCTCCTGCCCCTTCACAACCCATCCCCAATCTCACCAGGTGAAGGGTGGCTGGTACAAGAAACCTATCCCTTCCCTTCCCTCCCCCTCCACTGTCCCGGGGCATCCTCACTCCCTCTGCTGTTCACATGCTGTTCCTCTCACCCCACGGTTCCCTGGCCCCAAATGTCTCTAGGCCACCTTTTCAGATCTCGCCTGTTCTCTGAGGTTTAGCTCAAGTCCCTTCCTCCCTGTACTTACCCACTCTGGACCCCTGCACCTGGTGGTTTTTGAACCACCAGCTGAAGCCTTGACAACATACAGCCTCTATTTCCTTCATGCATCTTACTATCCTGTGAAAAAAAAAATGACCAGGATTTCTCTTTAAATCTAGTACCTCCCTGGGGTGCCTGGGTGGCTCAGAGCATTAAGCATCTGCCTTCAGCTCAGGTCATGATCCCAGGGTCCTGGGATTGAGCCCCACATTGGGCTCCCTGCTCAGCAGGGAGTCTGCGTCGCCCTCCTTCTCTGCCCCTCCCCCCCCATGCTCACATGCTCTCTCTCTCTGTGTCTCAAATAAATCAATAAAATCTTAAAAACAAACAAGCAAACAAACAAACAAAAAACTAGTTCCTCCCAGATAGTGTACTAGTGTTATCCCAGGTGTTGCTCAAACTATGCAAACCAGTTTCCATCTCAGAGATGAAAAAAGTCACCGTTCAGGGGACTTGGGGAGCATGATGGTGGCATCATCTCTATGTCCCCTCACTCCATCTCGCAGACAGACTGTCCAGTGAGAGTGCACTCTCACAGCTCAGATTTTAATCCCCAGTGCCAGTGTTCCTATGATCTTTCCCTAAAACATTTAAAATAACCATTCATGACGGGCAGGAATATTTTAGATAAGTGGACAATGTCTAACCTAACAGGGGGATCTGAAGGGTTTAGAAATGAACCATAAGAGGCTCTGCTCTTCTTCCATTTCACAAGGACGTGCTTTGCAAGATTCCCTGGCTCTTTGTTGTTACTTTGGCAGTCCTCAGCCCGGGTAGCAGAGGCTGGAGGGGAAGGAGGTATGTTTGACTCAGGGGTCCTCCACCCTTTGCCTTTTACCTGCATCAGTGCTGTGCAGCCACTCAGGAGGCTGAGCTCCTCCTCCACAATGAGCAGAGACTCTCTTCAAGCGACCTGGGTCTCCTCCCTTCAGCTCTCTGTGCGCCTGGCTGAGGCACCGTGGACCCAGGGGCCAGGGCTGCGGTAGGTGGTGTCGATAAGTGCTGAACAGCCCTGGCAATGTTCCATCTGGGCGATTTATTGACTCATTTAGTCATTACAGGGTATTGAGCACCTCCTCTCTGCCAGACACTCCTGGAGGCACTGGGGATAAAGCAGAGAACCAAACAGTGTTTCAGGAGAGGGAAAAGGAAAGAGAGGGAGGAGGTCGGTGGGATGAAGTGTATGAAGGACAGGGAGCAGGGCTTGGGGGTGAGATGGAGAGTCAGAAAGCCTCCCTGAAGAGGGGACCTTTGAGCAGAGACTGAAACAGTGTGAGAGATTGTGCGCAGAGAATGGCTTTTGTAATTTTGTTTATCCTCAGAAGATTCTAGAACATTTCTGGAGACTCAGCAGTAACTTAGAATTTTGAACAAGGATGTTGTTCAGGACTAAACTTTTAAAAAATCAGTAGTTAATAGTTCAAGCAAAGCACTTTTTTCCCCCAGGGAAAGTATGTTAGTCACATGCTAGCTTATTCATTAGGAGGGGAATAAAAGGATTTTTGGTGAAGCAGAAGGATAATGGGTTGAGCATGGAGGATGCCAGCTGTTGCTCTTGTCCAGAGCTACAAGCAAGGGCTGGGGCTTGGCACTCTGAAAAGGCCCCCTCCCAAGTTTGTGGGGTAATGTGCAAGCCAGTGCTCCCTCAAGGTCACAGATGTTCTGCACCTGCTTGCAAAGGACATGGTCGGGGGGAGCACTCTGTGATGGAGACATTTAAATGCTGCCTGAGAAAGAACAGACATTAATAAAAATGAGAGGCACATTACTGCTTTCCAAGTCCTTCATCCACCTCAGCATATTAAATCCTGTTGGGCAGGTGGCATTTCCCCTTTTGATGATGTGGGACATGAACCTAGTCTTCCAGGTACGGACATTGGTTTTCTGATTGCCAACTGCATTGTCACAGGCTGCCTAGAAATGACCACTGGCTCGTTTGTTATGCGAGAGGGGCTGAGAAGGAGGACCTATGGGACAGGCAAAGGGGGCGGGGCCTAGAAGGGGCGGGACCTAGAGAGGGAGCGAGGGGGGGCGCAAAGGGGCGGGGCCGAGACGGCAGGGCTGGGAGATGGGGGGACATTCCATGGTCATATGTCTATAACCTCTAGAACCATTCCCCAGTCTTTTCTCGACTTTCATGGCCTTGACATTTTTGCAGAGTATGGGTCAGTTATTTTGTAGGATGCCACTCAGTTTGGGTTGTCTGACAGTTTGGGTTGTCTGAGGTTTCCTCCTGATTAGATTCAGGTTATGTATTTTGGGCATCTTTATCTTACGTGCATTATTTTTTAAAGATTTTATTTATTTACTTGACAGAGAGCGAGATCACAAGTAGGCAGAGAGGCAGGCAGAGAGAGAGGAGGAAGCAGGCTCCCCGCTGAGCAGGGAGCCCAATGCGGGCCTCGATCCCAGGACCCTGAGATCATGACCTGAGCCGAAGGCAGAGGCTTTAACCCACTGAGCCACCCAGGTGCCCCTATCCTATGTGCATTTTATCGGGAGTCTCATGGTGAATATTTGTTCCGTTACTGGTGGTGCTCACTTGGTTTTAGGGGGTATTCACCAGAATTCACCACTGTTAAGCCGTTAATTTCCTCTTTGTCATTAGTAAATATCTGTGAGAGATACCGTGAGATTATGTAAGTGCCCTATTAACTCTTCAAACTTCTACCCACGACTTTCAGCTTTCCGAAAACATTTGTGATCTCCTGATATTCATGCCTTTGGAATTGTTGTGTTGGTCCCAGCCTATTGCTAGTGATGCTCATGGCTAGGAATACCTGAGGCACTTGCCAGGGCCTGCCTTACTCCCGGCAAGCCTGCACAGGTATTGCCCTCATGGGACTAATGCCGTGGTTGCACCAGCCCTCGTCATTCTTATCATGATTGCCCAATGCACTTCTGCAAAAACCAGCAGGAAACTTTGAAGAACGAGATTTATTACTCAAGCTTGGAGGGTATATGGCACACCCAAGGACCACACAGCAAGGTCACAGATAGAGATAGAGTGCAGACCTAGAACTCTACCTTTATTACGGTGCAAAGGTGGGGTGTCTGGGATTTTGAGGCTTTACTCAATGGCTAATTTCAAGCATGAGAGCAAGAAGTAGGGCACAGGAAAGGCAACGGTCAGGTATTGAGGTCACCCAGGACTTTCTGAAAGAGGGAACTTCGTGAGTGGGGGGCAGTCTAGTTCTTCATTTGGTTGTTTTGCCAGTAGCTGTGTCACACACCTGGCAATATGTTTATTTGAAATGGATGTCTTTGACATGGATGCCCCAGCACTCAAAGGCTTAACGTCAGGCACTCACATTAGAATAGAAAAAGCTTAATGTCCACTTACACTACAGTAATCCTCTCCATCCGAGTGTGAGGGGCAAGACTGGGTCACTCTCTTCCAATGCATGGAATACAAAAAAAGTGATGATATATCACTTCAAATATGAGGTTATAAAGAGACTGTGGCTTTTGTCTTATGTGACTCTTACGCTCCCCCCTCTGATGGAGGTCACCTGCCTTGTTGTGAGGTACCCTGTGGAGAGGCTTCCATGGCAAGAGACTGAGTGAAGTGCTGGGCCCACAACCCTTGAGAGGAACTGGATCTTGCCAACAGCCATGTCGGGGAGCTGGGCGTGGGTCCTCCCCAGTGGATTTCCTTCGGATAGGACCACAGCCCCCATCCATAGTTTGATTGAATCCCTGAGAAAGATGCAGAGTCAGAAGCACCCAGCTAAGCCTCCTCTAATTCCTGGTCCACAGAAACTGTGGGATAATAAATTTTATTGTTTTAAGCCACCAAGTTTGGGGACAATTTGTTGTATTAAGTAACAGGTAATACAATATGTTGTATATACTCATCGTGTGTGTGTGTGTGTGTGTGTGTGTGTGTGTGTGTGTGTGTAGAATGGCACCACACACACCTATATCTATATAGATTTTTCTCTCTCTACACATTATAATGAGTTCATACTGATCATTTCAATTTCAATCTCCTGCTACAGGGATTTATTCTAACCTTTCCCACTTTACATGTTTGTAATCCTCCAATAGTGAGAAATCCAGCTCCCATTATTCACAATATATGGATTTCTTTGCTCTTTCCTAGAATACACAGAAAATGATTTCAGAATTGCTATCCTATGTCTCTGTGAAAAGCTAGCCTACTCATGGGAGTTCAATATTTATTAGAGCTCTTACTGTCTTTAATTGAAGGCATATAGTACAAATACTATGAACTCTATTTAAAAGGAGGGGGGAGTGCCCTCCCACCTTCTCTGGGAAGTGAGGAGGGACAGGCAAAAGGGAAAGCATATTTTCTTTCCAGACACCAAATGCTCTGCTTAGCTATTTCACACTGGATTATTAGAACACTCCACATGAGAAGGGTTGGGGTCAGGGTTTGCCACTCTGAGCTTTCTTCCCTGGGCTGATGTGGGCCACTTTCCCCTCATTAGCGATGTGGTTTTCAAGCAGTCATTAAATTATTTGGAGAGAAAGGTATACAGCATTTCTTTTTTGAAGACCACTGGGGAAGATTTTGAATTATAATCCTTCCTGTTACTCAAAAAGAAGCCAAGTGACCGGCTAACTCCACGATCTTCCCAAAAATGCTTGGGGCCCCTTAGGTCCCTCCAGAAGGATGAAAACCCTGATCAGTCTATCTCTGCATGCCTAAGACTAGGGCCAGAACTCTGTGGAGCAACAAAAGTGGCATTGGGTCCTGACGTGACCTCACTGGGGAGAGCCCCTGTCACACGTGGGTGTTATTGTCCCCCTCTGAGGAGGTGACATCCATGGACACGAGGGAACCCCTAAATCAGCATTGCTGCCCAGGTCGGTGAGGGCCACTAGACACTCGGGTCGCAGGTCACACTGCGACGCTCCCTGGAGACCATGGGACGGTGGCCAAGAACACGAGGCTCTGCCCTCCATGGTTTCTCTAAGATCCGGCTCAGGATTCTCCAGGTTTCACAAACTAGGCGGCTCCACTCCCCTGTACCTGCCAACCCACCGTCAGAGACACACTCATGTCATATACGCACCACATGACACACAGCACACATGCCACATACATGACACACACCACAAACATTGCGCATGTCACACCACACGCATATACCTATACACCATACACTCCACACTCATACACCACACACACATCCTACACACACACGAGTACATCACACAAGCACACACATCGCACATACACAAATGGCACAACACACACTGAGCCAGGTCTCAAGGAGATACAGAGAAGAATGCTAGCTCCCTGAAAAAGTGCACAGGTTTTCTTCCTGCCTCCCTCGGCTCCAGAAAGCCACCCCGTGCTGCCAACCTCCTTAGGAGCATGCGGGCATCGCACTGTCTGACACTGTCGGGGGCTGGTGACCCAGCTTGCCCTGGAAGTCTCCAAGCACTCATCACAGCACCTTGCACAAAACACATGTTCAACAAATGGACGTAGAAGAATAAGAGGTCGGCAAATGAAAAAATGACAGCACCCACCTGTTAGAGCAGCACCAGGGCTTTTCTCTTTTTAAAAACTTGCTTTATTTTACTTTTGCATTTCAGGCAAACTTTTTTTATTTTTAAATAGTTAATACATTTACATAATACAAAATTTTTAAGGGGGGAGAAACCAAAATTTTAAAAGGAAAACCTTAAGTCCACCCAAAAACCTGCACATAGGTGTTTATTGCATCTTTATTCGTATTTGCCAAAACTTGGAAGCCACCAGCTTCAGTGAACGGTGGCTCATCCAGACAATGAAATCTTCCTCAGCACGAAAAATGAAATGAGCTATCAAGCTATGGAAAGGCATAGAGGAATCTTAAATGCATGTTAGTAAGTAAAAGAGGTCAATCTGAAAAGGCTACATAGATATGATTTCAACTATATAAACATTTTAGAAAGGGAAAAACTATGGAGACAGTAAAAAGATGAGTGGTTGCCAGGGACTGGGCTGGGAGAGGAAGGGAGGAAGAGCAGAGCACAGAGGATGTTTAGGGCAGTGAACTCTGTATGATAGTGTGATGGTGGATACACGTATTTACACATTTGTCAAATCCATAGGACATACGACACCAAGAGTGAATCCTATGGTGAACCACGGGCTCTGGGCGATTATGAAATGTCAGTGTAGGTTCAACCTTGGTAAACCACGTACCACTTTGGTGGACAGTGCTGATCATGACAGAGGCTGTACATGTGTGGGAACGGGGAGTATAAGGGAACTCTCTGTACGTCCATTTCAATTTTATTATAATTAAAACTGCTGTAAAAAAATAAAGTTTTTTTTCAAGAATTTAAAAGAGCACCCAGTCTGTGAGTGTCTCCTCTTCATCCGTGTCCCCCAAGTTTCCAGATCTCCCCACCGCCCAGAGAAATCAGTGTCAGCTGCTCCTTGTGAACCCTTCCTAATATATTGTGTCTATCTCCAAGCAAGGCTATTTGCATTTACATATTTCTTCCCTGTAACAGAATGACAATACCCTAGAGATTATTCCATGTCTTGCTTTTTTCCCATACTATAGCTTGGTGATCTTTACCTATTGATACAGAGAGAAAGTCTTATTTTTCTTAATAGCCACAGAGAATTCCATGGATGACTCTTCCATAACAAAGGTAACAATCCCCTACTGGTAGACAGTAGGTGATGTCCAGTCTTTTGATATCATAAATAGTGGATGCATAGTGTGTCATTTTGCATGTGTTCACACATATTGGCAGAGTAAAATACTAAGGTGCCCAAAGGTGTATGCTTTGTAATTTTGATACTATTGCCAAATTGCCCTTGATAGGGATTGTACCAACTTCCAGCTGCACCAATGTGTTATATGAGTGCCATTTCCTTACAACCTTCAATATTTTAAATTATAAAAATAACATTCAGTGAATCTGAGCACAAGAGAGTCCACTTGTAAAATTAGTATGGTGTGTGGGTGCCTAGAAGCCCACAGAAGATGAGATTCTTGACAGCAAAACAAAGTCTTAATCAGAGACTTGCAGACTTTGTTGGCTGGATTCTCCAGTAACTCACATTCACACCAGAGCTTGTCTGGGCACTGACTTACTCCAGGGCGGCATCATGCCCCCTTTGCAGACTCTGATTTGTGCGCAAAGCCTACTTTTTGCAAGCCTATGGAAACCATGAATACATACTTCCAAGCCATTTCTCTGAAGAGGAACCAGAGAGCTAAGATCCTTGAAGAGTTGCACCCACCATTACTGAAGGTGTCTATTCAGATGTTTTGGGCAGACTTCTGTTAGTGGCACAGTGGTTTTATAAAAGCAAAAGAAAAAACTCCGACTAGAGTTTGGGAAGATATCAGTCTAATTTTCATTTCTTTCTCTTCCAGGGACAGAAAGCTTGGATAGAAAAAACCTTTTGCAAAAGAGAATGTATCTTTGTAATTCCCAGCACTAAAGACCCTAACAGGTAAATTGGAAATCACAGCTTGTCTACCAGGTGCCAGCAACTATTCTTGTGTTTGTAGGAGGGGGGAAAGGATACAAGAAGAATGGCCAGGATCCATTCCCCATGGGAGACATTAACTAGGGAATACTTCATCTAAAAAGCTTCTCTGTTAAGACGCAAGAAAGATTGCTGTCCAGCACTCATCCTAATCTAACGTGAGCTCTCATAACCAGATGGGCTGACAGTGTTCCTCCTGGTCTTAGGGAGATCAAGATGCTGACAGCTTTACACAGATTTCCAGGGTAACTTCATGGTCTCTTGTTAGAGATTTATAATGTTATTTAGATAAACAGGTACCCCCACCATGGGAAAGATCTGAGGGGTTAAGTGAATTAGCCGTAACTCTGTAAAAAGGTGGACTTTGTACAAAAAAGGTCGATTTCATTCATCTACATGAAAATGAGTCTGTTATAAATTAAGAAATAGGTCTTCTAAAGCTGTGAGAGTAACCAGAGATGAATTTAACTAAACAACCCCATCTCTGAGGACAATAGCTATGAGTGGAGTTTGGAGAGCCAGAGGGAGATGTTTTATCCATATGTTCACCCAGTATGGAATCCATGCAGGTAGGATCACTGACAAAGAGTGCACAGACTCTTAGAGATCAGCTGGGTCAAATTTGACACATACAACCTCAACCCTGCCATGTCTCCAAGCTTGTCCTTTCCACCACTCCGTAGATTCTCTCCCTGCTTAGACCCCAGTGATAACCTCCCAGGGCAAGAAATGTGCTTTAAGGGACAATGCCAAAGATCACAAAGTCTTCCTTTTGTTGCACATAAATGTCCCTCCCTATTTCAGTGGCACCTAGACCCTCTTTGATGGAACTACCTATGCCAGCCCTCCTGGCATTGCAGTGCCCCACGCAGCCAAGTAGGTAGGCAAGAGAAGAAGCAGAAAGTGCCTCAAGAACTCACACGAGACTCCTCTTTGAGTTGGATGTATTCTCTAGCACAGGCAAAAAACAAAAACCCTGGAATGAATAAACTACCATTTAAAAATCTCTGGAAATGGTCCAAAGGGGCAATAGGAAATAAAGAGATATCTATTCAAAAAAAAAAAAAACCAACAAAAATTCAGTAAGAAGGGCTAGAGTCTGTGGTATTTGAACCAAGAGAGCTACACCCCTTCCCTCTGGGCTTAGTAAGAGCAAACTAAATCTTAAGGAAGCAGAAGGAAATAATAAAGAATAAAGTGGAAGTTAATAAAATAGAAAATTTTGAAACAATAGAGAAAAATCAATGAAATCAAAAGCCAGTTTGTGCTAAAGATCAGCAAAATTCACAAACCTTTAACTAACTCGATGAAGAAAAAAGGGAACAAACCCAAATCTAGAATCAGAAACGAAAGGGCATTACTACCAATCTTACAGAAAAAGAAAAGTATATAGAGAAATGTTATTATTTAAATACCAATTACAATAAATTAAAAAACTTAGATGAAATGGACAAATTCCTAGAAAGATACAAACTACCAGATTAATTCAAGAGGAACTACACAATCTGAATAGACCTATAAGAAATGAAGACATAGGATTAGTATCAAAAACTACCCACAAAGTAATGGCTTCACTGCTGACTTTTACCAAATATTTTAAAAGAATTAATACCAATTTTTCACAAAAAATTCAAATAATTAAAGATTAGATAACACCCCCAACTCAGTTTCTAGTTTCATGAGGTCAGTACTACCTCGATATTAAAACCAGACAAAGACATCACAAGAAAGGAAAACTATACAATGATATTTTATGTGAGTATGGATGCAGAAATCCTGAACAAATACTATCAAACCAAACCTAGAAACATATAATAAAAAGAATTATACACCATAATCAACTGGGATTTATCCCAGGGACACAAGGTTGGTTTCACATCAGAAAATCAACTAATGCAATACATCACACCAATAGAATAAAAAACAAAAATCACATGATCATCTCAACTGACAGCAAAAAAGCATTTGTCAAAATCCAACCCCTTTTTTGATTAAAAAAAAACCCGGAAACAGAAATAGAACATCTTCAGTCTAATAAAGGACATCTATGAAAATCCATAGTTAACATCATATTTAATGATGCTTTTCCCCTAACATCAGAGACAAGACAAGGATGTCCACTCTCACCACTTCTATTCAAAATTGTACTAGAGGTCCTAGCCAAAGTAATTAGGAGAAAGAAATAAAAGGCATCCATAGTGGAAAGGAAGAAGTAAAGCTATCTTTATTGGAAAATGACGTAATGTTTTATATAGAATATACTAAGGAATCACACACACAAAAAAAACTATTGTAACTTAAAAGCAAGTTTATGAAGGTCGCAGTGTAAAAAAAAACAATATACGAAAATCATATGTATTTCTATCTACTTGCAATGAACAATAGGAAAACAAAACTAGCAAAACAATTTCATTTACAATATCATCAAAAGGAGTAAGATACTGGGGTGCCTGGGTGGCTGAGTCGGTTAAGCTTTGGACTCTTGATCTCAGCTCAGGTCTCGATCTCAGGGTTGTGAGTTCAAGCCCCACCTTGGGCTCCACATTGGACACAGAGCCTCCTTAAAATTAAAAAAAAAATTAAAAATAAATAAACAAAAGAATAAGGTACTTAGGAATCAACTTACAAAAGAAGTGCAAAACCTCTACTCTGAAAAATACAAAACACTGTTGAAAGAAATTAGCGAAGATCTAAATGGAAAAAATAGCGCATGTTCATGGGTCAGAGCGGGTTAATATTGTTAAGATGCCAATATTCACAAAAGAATCTACAGACACGGTGCAGTCCCTATCAGAATCCCAGCTCACTTCTTTGCAGAAATTGACAAGCCAATTGGGATGGAATTGCAAGGGATGCAGAATAGCCAAAACAATCTTATTTAAAAAAGAACAAAGTAAGAGGATTCACACTACTTGATTTCCAAACTTACTACAAAGCTACAGTAATCAAGCTAGTGTGGTAGTGACATAAGGATAGACATACAGACCAATGGAACAGAATCAAGAGTCCAGACATATCCATACAACTATGGACAATCAATGTTTCAGCAAGGTTGCCAAAACAAATGGAGAAGGAATAACCTATTCATCAAATGGTGCAGAAACAACTGGATATCAAGATGCAAAAGAATGTATTTACACCCCCACCTCACACCACATATAAAAATTAGCTCAAAATGTATCAAAAACCTAAATGTAGAAGCTAAAGCTATAAAACTCTTAGACAAAAACATAGAAGCAAATCTTCATGACTTTGGATTTAGCAAAAGATTCTTAAATATGATAATGAAAGTATAAGCAGCAAAAGAATTATATTCTCGATGTGTTTTAGGTAGAGAAGGATTTTACTAAGCAGCAGAAGGATTCAATAATATTGAAGAATCCTGGAAGGTCAACTCCATATCTGGAGGGCATGATTATACTTTGTCACAGAATGTTCTACAATTGATGCCCATATTGATGTTTTCAAGGCATCAAAATGAATTAAATATGTTCAGTAAGGAAGGACAACCATCCAATGTGTTTTAAACAGACTGGTATATAAATAGATACATGTTGGTTATCTCAAAAAGGCCATCATAAGGGGCATTTCTACCCCAACACAGCCTAAGTAAGGTGTTAGTCTGCCTCTATGCGGGTGCTACCCTTCTGTTTAGATTACTCATCTTAAGGTGGCAAATGTTATAGAAAGACTCTGTTTTACCTTTGTTTTCAGGTGCTGCTGTGGCCAGCTCACAAACCAGCATATTCCCCCTCTGCCAAGTGTAACTTCCAGAAAAAATGAAGAGGAAAATAAACAGGTGGAGACTCAGCCCGAAAAATGGTCTGTCAGCAAACACACCCAGAGCTACCCTACAGATTCCTATGGAACTCTTGAATTCCAGGGTGGTGGATATTCCAATAAAGCCATGGTAAGACGGCAGACACCTGGGTTTTCTTTCAGGCGTGTGGCTCAGACTTCCTAGACATTTCATTGCAAAGGCAAGAAATATATCTGCACACCCCTTTTTACTCATGAGATTTGGAAACTGAGCACTATTATAAAAAAAACATGTAGTGTCACTAAATTCATACCAGAGTTATGAATCCATAAATTATGTTCTGGCCCAAGTCTGCAACCATACTCATCACTCCATCTCCAGTGATGAGTGAGAAATTGCGCTATTTGTTTTTTGGGGTTGTTTGGGGTTTGGTTTTGTGTTTTATGACTGTGGACCTTCAAGCCCCCACTTCCCCTTAAATGGGTTAGGAGTGTCTGGAAATAGTTCCCTCTGAAGTCCATCCGCAGCCTCCCTGGGCATGCATTCAGTTGGCCCAAGAAGACTGAGGTCTTTCACATTTGCGTGTAAACAGGGAGTGCCCTCTGCCTTTCTAATGAGCCCTGCCAGAGAGGGGAGGTGTTAGCACTGTGATTCCTTTCAGCTAATTCTGAATAATACTCCCACATGCCCAGTCAGATCATTTTTGCAATTTCATTTTATTCCACTGGCCCAACGTCATTGTGCAAATAAAATTCATTTGTATTCCAAATAGCACAACATAGAGACTTATGGAATGGCATCCTACAGATTGGCATGGACACAAAGAAGTGGTTCATAGGGGCCAAGGCAGATATCTGACCATTAACCTCTTCTTCACCTTGGAGGGGAAGGTAAAGTCCAGAAGTGAGCCCAGGGTCCCCATTCTCAGCACCCACTTAGTGTGGCCAGCAGACCACTCCCTCAACATTGCCTTGTCCAACCTCTGGAGCCATGGTTCTAGCTGAGCCAGCTTTAGAATTGATTTTTTCAAGATTAAATGTTGCCAGGTAAAACATAGGACAGCCAGTTATATTTGAATTTCAGATGAACCACATAACTTTTTAGTATAAGTATGTCCCAAATATGGCATTAAGTCATACTTACAATAAAACATTTGTCAATGTTCACATGAAATTCAAATTTAACTGAGTGTCCTATATTTTTATTCGCTAAATCTGGCAACACTTCCAAAGTTCCCTTCCCTCACTTGGCCACAGACTCACACAGAGGAACAGAAAGCCAAGACAGCTTTTGCTTGGGACAAGAGCAGTAGCGCTGTTTCCCTGAGATACCAGAGGAAAATCAGAACAGTGCTGAGTGTCACATACTCTTTTACAGTATATCCGAGTATCCTATGACACCAAGCCAGATTCACTGCTTCATCTTATGGTGAAAGACTGGCAGCTGGAACTCCCCAAGCTCTTAATATCTGTGCATGGAGGCCTCCAGAACTTTGAAATGCAGCCCAAGCTGAAACAGGTCTTTGGGAAAGGTCTGATCAAGGCCGCCGTGACCACTGGGGCCTGGATCTTCACTGGAGGTGTCAGTACCGGTAAGAGCAGCCTCATTCCCTTGTAATAAACATACAAACCCAGAACTCATGGTCATTCCCAAAGAGCTTTTGAATAATTAAGATCAAAAAAACAAAATGCACTGCAACCTGACAATTTTTATGACAGAAGTGAAATCTTTATCTAGTAGCGTGTTATTTTGATATGATAGTGATAACCGTAAACCTTTCTGGCACCCACGATGTGCCATTCCTTGAACTGAGCCCTGTACAAGCCTCATTTTCATTGAGGACCCTTGACAATCCTTTCCACTGTCCTATGGGAGAGGAAACTGAGGCAGGGAGGGGTTAGGGGCATGCCAGGCAGTCCAACTCTCAACTTTAGCTAAATGCAGCCAGCGACTTCCAAAGTGCCACACTTACTTCCCTCTTTACATCTCAGAAATTTGTAAAGGAAGTCCATGCACCATTGCTTTGGTTTGGGATTTTTGTTTTCCCTTTTCTAGCAGCTAATGCAGAATGACTAGGTATATTGATCTCGGACTCTCAATGTACTTTCTTTTAACGATGAAGATCTATATACTTCAACCCTATTCCATAAGGAATGGAGTGGCTCAGAGAAGGGGCCCCTAAAATTCATAACTAATGGTATGATGGGAGGTATTGGGCCTAAAAATATGATTCATGGCTGCTTACAGGTGTTATCAGCCACGTAGGGGATGCCTTAAAAGACCACTCCTCCAAGTCCAGAGGCCGGGTTTGTGCCATAGGAATTGCTCCATGGGGCATCGTGGAAAATAAGGAAGACCTGGTTGGAAAGGATGTAAGTGTTTTCTCCCCCAAATATTGGCAATTTTTTAAAATCAAAGTCTTTATTTTGAAATAATTGTGGATTCCCCTGCAGGTGTAAGAAATAATAGAGGTCCCATATGCCCTCCCTCCTTCCCCAATGGTAACATCTTGCAAAACTATGGTACAGTATCACACCCAGGATACTGACATGGATACAGCCAAGATGAAGAACATTTCCATCACTGCTAGGACCACACATGTTGCCCTTTAATATCCTTACCTAATTCCTTCCCACCTCTCCTACCTCCTTAACTCCTGGCAGCCACAAATCTGCCCCTTATCTCTATAATTTTATTGCTCCAAGAATGTTCTATAAATGGATCGGGCACTTGTGACCTTGAGGATGAATATTTATTTTTTCTGCTTTCCCCGTTAGTCTTCATGTCTGAGCAGCTCTGATTTGTGTTGTGCATTTTGTCAGGTAACGAGAGTGTACCAGACCATGTCCAACCCCCTAAGCAAGCTCTCATTGCTCAACAATTCGCACACTCACTTCATCCTGGCTGACAACGGTACCTTGGGCAAATATGGTGCCGAGGTGAAGCTGCGGAGGCAGCTGGAAAAGCACATTTCTCTGCAGAAGATTAACACAAGTAAGTTCCAGCGAAGGCCATGGGCAATGGGCTGCCACTGCTGCCATGAAACCCGGGCTGAAAAGGAAACTTCCCAAGGCTGTTGAGAGCTTTCACCTTGATTCTCAGCAGATCCACCAAACAACAGATCAACATACTTGTCCAGCCCCCTCACCCTGGCCACCTACCCAATCACACTCACTGAGCTGTGTGGTGAGGTTCTGCCCCAGGTTGACAGGGAGGGACGGTGCAAGAAACAGCCTCCCAGCAGTTGTCATGGTGATGGCATTGCCCACCACGTTTTCCAGTGTAATTACTATAGTCATTTGTTTAATGTCTGAACAGGAAGAAAGCTTCTCACTCAAAGACATAGGTAGGATTCCTTCCACTAGCTAAGGGTTAGTGTTATCGTTACATTAAATAACTCTATAGTTCTGGGTCTATCCCCCAAACTAAGGTGGGCTGGGTGGGGAAACCTCTAGACATGGTTGTGGGACCATCAGCTTCCCACAGCTCCACCTCTACTGGTCCAGAGGGCACAGCCCTGCAGCGGAGCTGCTGCCCAGGGGAGGTTGGTGAGGTCAAGCTCAAGAGAAAGGATCAAACCACAACCAAATGAAACAATACCAGTTAGAATGAAAATAACTGGTGTCATCTCTTGGAACACATTCATACTCCAGCAGTTCTTACTGCCAAAATATTATGAAGAGATTTTAAAGAGTATTTTGTTTCTACCATTACTGATAAGATTTTTGTGAAAGCCAGTCTAAGCCCTGGAAATGACCATCATCAAGGCTTATGAAGGGGCTATAGGATGACACAAGTGGTAAGAATGCTTGCCTGCTAAGGGGATTGTGGATTTCCAAGATTCAAATCTCAATTGATAAACTGCTTGATGACTGACTTTTTGGTTCTCACATTTGTCATTGTCTTGGAGTTGTAAGTTTTCACACTACCCAACTGCATCTGGCCGTGTGACTTGTGGGCTTCCCTTTGTCATCCTTTGCCTAGGGCTCTGAGTGGGGCAGGGACAGCAAAGGGGTGCTCAGTTGTCACCTCTCACAGCTTGGAGCTTCGGGGAGTCCAGCCTAAGCCGAGAAGAACCAATTTTACCCTGTTTATAGAAAGTAAAGTGATTTGGCTACCCTATTCCTGAGGATCTAGAATGCCAAGGCTTGCTTGGGTTGCAAATCTCAAAGGCAGGGTCCACATCATCTTGATCCATTTTTCCAGTATCTGTTGGCCAGAGCCCAGCACAACATAGAACCTCAGTGCATATTCACTGAAATGAACTTAATGGAGATTATCATGGTAGGAGAAGACAAAGGTGTTCAAAAAAATTTTTAAGAGTTCCAGACTATAGAAATGTATCATGGAAGCAAACCAGAAACACTGAACTCAGCCACTTGAAATTTTTAGATTTCTGGCTCCTATGCTAGTAGATTTTATCTGAAGGTCTTCAAAAATATGAGACGAAGGACATTTCTCCTACTTGCCATTCATTAAAATGCTCATCAAGTAACTCCCATCACAACCAAGGGACACCAGGTGAACCATGCTCAGCATGTGACCTGTCCTGCCCAGTCCAGGGTGAAACTGTTAAGTAGACAAATGTATCTGGGTGGCTTCTCCACCCCCACTGTCTTCCCTCTCCAGAATCTCAGGTTCTTAGAGTCTTCCAGCTGCCTCTTACTTCTCAGAGTTCACCCTGTTGGTTCTGCCTCCAGAAGTTAGCCTGTTCCTACCAAGTTCCCAAAGAGTCCTATTATCTGATGGAGACAGATGGAGGACTCGGGGACCAAGTTAGTCCCTGCTGGGTTAGTGATGGTGGCCCGAGTTTGCCCTCCCAGGTAATCTGTGCTGTGACATTTGTCTCTACGATGAGTGTGTTTTATGTTGCAGGATTGGGGCAGGGTGTGCCCCTCGTGGGCCTGGTGGTGGAAGGAGGCCCTAACGTGGTTTCCATTGTCTTGGAATATCTCCGAGAAGACCCTCCAGTCCCCGTGGTCATTTGTGACGGCAGTGGACGAGCGTCGGACATTCTGTCTTTTGCACACAAGTACTGTGAAGAAGGAGGGTAGGATTTCTGACATGTTACAGAGGGTGGGTTTTTAATTGCCTTCTTGTTAGGCCAAGAAGAAAACTGTAAGTGATACATTGAGCCCTTCCAAAAATGCTAAACAATGAAGATTTACTAGCTCTCTCCCATTTTCTGAGGTCAGCATGTGAGGGAGCTATCAAGAGCTTGATGTTTCTTAAGGAATTCTTTCTCTGGGGGAATACGCTCTCTTTCAACTTCATTTTCCCTTATAAGGTTTTCATCAAGCTTGGAATTTAGGACACGTGTGAATGTAGTTTTTGACTGAGGTCCCTTTTTGTTTCCTAGCCTGGGATACCCTCCAATGGTAAAGTTTCAAGTCAAAGACACCAGACCGACATAAAGTTGTCTGATTTATTCACGTACAGATTTAACTCGTGCTGTTTTCTTCTCTTTCACATTTCCTTTGAACAGGGTAATAAATGAATCCCTCAAGGATCAGCTTCTAGTTACCATTCAGAAAACATTTAATTACAACAAGACACAATCGCATCAGCTGTTTGCAATTATCATGGAGTGCATGAAAAAGAAAGAACTCGTAAGTGTCTTCAGTTTATTTCCAAACCAGCTCCACAGAGAAAATTATGTTTCCTTGCTAATTCTGCCCATGTGTGCATGGTGGACTTGTTCATATTTTAGTTTAGCCTTTGCCAAGGGGCAGTTTACAAATCCCTACTAAATTGGCCGTTATGCCCATGTGATAGAAACAGAATACACACGTGCAGAGGAGGGACCCGGGTGCTTTCAGATCTTGGCAAACGTCAGGTGACCCCATGCCACCTCACGCCAATTCTGAGGTTCATGACATTAATCATATGTAAAGGCTTGAGGAGTGACAGACACACCCTTTTAGGTGTGCTTACAAAATTCTATCCCGTCACTTTCCAAATACAGTAATCATTTCCCACTCCTTGCCCTCCCTAATTATGTTATAGAGGAATATGCACAGAAGGCAGCCCCTTCAAAATTCTAAATCTACAAATTTCCTATTAATGGAGCATGTTTCTGAGTAGAAATGATTGTTTTGTCTCTGATAGCGATGTAGATATTGGAGTACGTAGATCCTAAATGAGCTCTTTCCTCTAGCGGTTGTTGAACCAGATTGGGGAAAATAATAAGATAGGGACCCAGGCAAGGGCTCAGAGGCTGGATGAGCGAGGCTGTCCCTCGTCAAAATGAAAGGCACCTGGTTTAAAATTGATGCACTCTCAGAATCATTGCCTCACACATCCAGCTCTGTGGTCCTTTTTAAAAAACATCGCAATTCGTCCTTTGAATTGCAACTTGACTCTATCTAGTCTTCTCACGATTAACCCATTTTCAGGTTACCGTGTTTAGAATGGGTGCTGAGGGTCAGCAAGACATCGAGATGGCAATTTTAACTGCGCTGTTGAAAGGTGAGCTCTTCGGAAACAGTGACTCCTGGCCTCTTGATGCTGGCCGAGCCTGGGGCTTTGCTCCTGGCCAGGAAACCCCACTCCCTCTTCTGCCAGGAACTGTGTCTATTGGTGATAGACTCCTGAGCCCACCAGGCTGCCTAGAGTTATCTCAGTGTGAGGCCATGGAGAATGACCAAGTTCATGATGGGTTTCCTGGGAAGGGGTGTTTTCTGTGGGCACCAATGGCCTGTGATGGCTGAAGTCAGACCAGTTTCTATTTGTCTGTCATTAAGGGTTTCCTCATAGAGGTGACCACAAACGATTTTTCATTTTTTATCACTGCATCCCACAGTGTTGTGTTCAATTTCCCCATGCCGCTCCTAATGACAGGCTGTGACCTAGCCACTCACAGGGTCACTCCAGGACACACATTTCCTCCCTGCCTCTTGGCAACTCTGGGACAATAGGGGGCAGGGATGAGAGAGGAGAATGTCCCATTGGGTAGTCCTGTGCTGGTCTCCCTGCCGCTGGGGGCTATTGTTCTTGGCCTGTACTCACCTTTGGCTTGAAGGCGCAACACTCCTTGCCCTGGCCCGACAGATGCCTCTTGCAGATGAGGGTCCTGGAGTGACCAGGTGCCTCCTCTGTCCCTCCCAGGGAGACCAAGCCAAGTAGGCATGGAAAGAGGTTGCCTCCAACCTCCTCCCAAGCAACTCTTTGAGAATATGAAGTTCTTAGCTTTGGGGCCTGAGTAGTCACTCAGGGGCAAGAGAAAAGACAGGAGTGCTTGGATCCAGGCAGGTGTGAGCCAACCCCGGGAAGCCCACACTAACTGCCCTGCACCCGCCAAACCAGGGTGGTCCAAGCACAGAGTGAGAAAAGCCCCATTTCTTGCCTTTCCAGGAACAAATGCATCGGCCCCAGACCAGCTGAGCTTGGCACTGGCTTGGAACCGCGTCGACATAGCACGAAGCCAGATCTTTGTGTTTGGGCCCCACTGGCCGGTGAAAATAAGTGTTTTTTGTTTTATACCATTTACCATGACCTGTAGAGATGATATATCAGTATGTTCTACCTCATGACACAGATCTTAGGAAATTATCTGGGATTTCTGATGATCCAATGTGTAATCCATTAGGATCATTAGGAGATGTTGCTATTTAACTTCAAAAAACCAGCAAGAAGAGCTACTAGCCATAATCACAGATTCAAACCAGTGCTCTTGAAGAAATAAACAGTAAATATTTTATCTTTGCTAGTGAAAAGTGGGGCTTACCCTTTTCAAGAAAAAGAAGAAAGAGAAGAACCCATTGAAATTAAATACAATGATCACATTGACAGCATTGTTTTTCTTTTTTTTTAAATTCTGTTCCATGGTACCCTGGAGGCCTAGAGAATCCTCTGTGTGTGTGTGTGTGTGTGTGTGTGGTCTTTGGCGTGTGGGGTGTGTCTGTGTGTAGCATGTATGTGGGTGTGTGTAGTGTCCATTTGGTGGTGTATAGTGTAATGTACATGAATGGTTTAGTGTGTGTGTGTGGTATATACCTATGGTATGTGTGCTCTGTGTAACGTGTGAGATGTTTTTGTGTGTGATGTGGTTGTATGTGTGGGGGTGGTAGGGGCATGTATACAGAATGAGCACCTGTTGTAAACAGCTCTAGGCTTTCCTACTTCCTGCTGGTTCCATTTTCACACCAGCCTATTTTCATCTCATGAATGCAATACCTGAATATACAAATTGTATTTTTGTAAGTCCTCTTCTGTTCCCTAAATTAACTCTCTTTTTCTCCCGGTCAGCTGCTCCCATTAAGTTCATTTTGTCTTTTTCTGTTCCAGATCCTGGCCTGTCCATCCCCATTTCAGAGTGAGGGATGAGATTAGTTAGTGTAGGAAGCCTACTTTGTCACTGAACAGCTTTGCTTTGCCATGTGCAGACTGGAACAGAATAGTGAAGCTCCGGGCCTCTCTACGCAGGTCCTTCCAATTCTTTAGCAGCTAGCTATTCTCCAGTTTCTGCCTGGGGATGAAGCCCAGGAACGCAGTTATTCTGCACCTGCCCTCTAGGCTGGTGGCCTGGCACACAAGAGGGGATGAGTGGTCCTCTGCTCTGTAGACAGTCCTTCCACTAATCACTTTCCACCCAGCACTAACTCTCATTCTTTAAAAATCTGGTCCCGCCTCTATCACTACCTCCACGTTATTCCTTCTGGGCTTCAGCTTCCTCTCTATGATTTTAACTGTCCACCAGTATTTCCAGAAATTTGTTCATAGCTCTTGTCTGCCTCTTCTTGAAATAGATTCTTCTCTATCATAGTCTTTTGCAGTCATTTCTATGGGGAGAGTGGAGGAATAGGAGATGTGATCAAGACTGAAACCTGGAACCAAAATCCTTCTGTCTCCTCACAATGCAGTATATGGTCTCCAAAATCTTCCTTTGATGGTTGAAGCACTCAGTTAACTATGTGGCTGTGAATCTATAGTTTTTCTAGAATTCTTGACACAATAGAAAACTCATGGTAGGGAGGACTTGATAATTACTACACAACAAAGCAATCTCAGGTCTGATTTGTTGTATTTTACTAGTCAATATTCTTCTATCTATATTTTTTGTTAAGTACAAAAATCAAAACTGTCCCAACAAAACACTTTGTTAAAGGGCTTTATTAAAACATAACAGCAGAGAGAGAGGGAATAGTGTTTGATATGTATATATAATGGAGTAATTTATATTGAGTCACAAAAACCTGGACTAGGAATTTTTTTAAGGGATAGGCCAAACTCAGTCTGAGCATCCAAAAGCAAGGTTTGGGGACCTCTGGACTGCTGCTCATTTTAAAGACAAAAATCTACAAACCTTGGCCAGCCTCACTGAGATTTCTGAAACAAAAAGAAATGTCTGCTTATTTTACAGGATGAGAACTATTTATTTGGCTTCCATCTGTAGGCAAGGGCTTGTCCTTGGTAAAATGCATGAACTAGAATCTTAAATTCAAAGTAGAAATTGGTAATAATGCCTGATGTTTAGATCATACACTGTGCTTTACCCCATGTGTTCACATACATAAGCATTACAGCCTTCACAACTCTGAAATAGATCTTATTGTCCTCATTTTATAGTAGGGATAAACTGATCCTTCCAAGAGGTTAAACATATTCTCCCAAGTTTACCCATCATACTTCTAAGTAGCATATAGATCAGAGAAGTCTCAAGAGATTTTTAAAAATATTTTCAACTAAATGAAAATGAAAATACAACTTACCAAAATGTGTGGGATGGAGCAAAAGCACTGCTTAGAGGGAAATTTCTAACATTGAATGCATATATTAGAATAAAAATTAACACACAAATCAATAACATTGAAAACAGGAAATCAATAGAGAAAGTCAACAAAACCAAAATCTAGTTATTTGAAAATATCAATAAAATTAATAAGCCCCTAAGCCAGGCAAGCTAAGAATAATATCCCAAATGAAAGAGGAAACATCAGTACAGACCCCATGGATATTAAAAGGATAATAAAGGAATATATGAATAACATCCCCATCAAGTGATTGCTTAACCTGTATTTGAGGTTGCAAAGAGGAATTTCCTCTCTCCAGACATGGTCCATGCCATCTCATATCCTTTTATTTTTTATTAACATATAATGCATTATTTGCTTCAGGGGTACAGTTCTGTGAATCCTCAGTCCTACACAATTCACAGCACACACCATAGCACATACCCTCCCCAATGTCTATCACCCATCCACCTTATTATCCCTCTCCCCTACACCCCCAACAACCCTCACTTTGTTTCCTGAGAATAACAGTCTCTTATGGTTTGTATCCCTCCCCAGTCCCATCTTGTTTCATTTTTTTCCCTCCCTACCCCCCATGACCTCCCACCCTGCCTCTCAAATTCCTCTTATCAGAGAGATCATATGATAATTGTCTTTCTCTGATTGACTTATTTTGCTTAGCTGCATAGTATTCCAGTGTGTGTGTGCGTGTGTGTGTATAATCTCACATCTTCTTTATCCATTCATTGGTTGATGGACATCTATGTTCTTTCCATAGTTTAGCTATTGTGGACATTGCTGCTATAAACATTCAGATGCACATGCCCCTGAGGATCACTACATTTGTATCTTTAGGGCAAATACCCAGTAGTGTGATTGCTGCATTGTAGGCTACCCTACCCTGTTTTCAACTTTTTGAGGAACCTTCATACTCTTTTCCAGAGTGGCTACACTAGCTTGCATTCCCACCAACAGTGTAGGAGGGTTCCCCATTCTCCACATCCTCACCAACATCTGTCATTTCCTGATTGTTAATTTTAGCCATTCTGACTGGTATCTCACTGTGGTTTCGATTTGTATTTCCCTGATGCCGAGTGATGTTGAACACTTTTTCATGTATCTTTTGGCCATTTGGATGTTTTCTTTGCAGAAATGTCTGTTCATGTCTTCTGCTTCTTTCTTTTTTTTTTTTTAAGATTTTATTTATTTATTTCACAGCGGGAAGGAGATCACAAGGAGGCAGAGAGGCAGACAGAGAGAGAGGGGGAAGCAGGCTCCCTGCTGAGCAGAGAGCCTGATGCAGGCCTCGATCCCAGGACCCTGAGATCATGACCTGAGCCGAAAGCAGAGGCTTTAACCCACTGAGCCACCCAGGCGCTCTGCTTATTTCTTGATTGGATTCTTTGTTCTTTGGGTGTTAAGTTTGATAAGTTCTTTATAGATTTTGGATACTAGCCCTTTATCTGATATGTCAGTTGCAAATATTTTCTCCCATTATGTCGGTTGTCTTTTGGCTTTGTTGACTGTTTCCTTTGCTGTGCAAAAACTTTTAATCTTGATGAAGTCCCAATAGTTCTTTATTGCCGTTGCTTCTCATGCCTTTGGCGATGTTTCTAGGAAGAGGTTGCTGCTGCCAAGGTTGAAGAGGTTGCTGCCTGTGTTCTCCTCAAGGATTTTGATAGATTCATATCTCACATTGAGGACTTTCATCCACTTTGAGTTTATTCTTGTGTGTGGTGTAAGGGCATGGTCCAGTTTCATTCTTCTGCATATGGATGTCCAATTTTCCCAACACCATTTGTTGAAGAGACTGTCTTTTTCTATTGGACATTCTTTCCTGCTTTGTTGAAAATTAGTTGACCGTAGAGTTGACGGTCCATTTCTGGGCTCTCTACTCTGTTCCATTGATCTATGTGTCTGTTTTTGTGCCAGTGCCATACTGTCTTGATGATTACAGCTTTGTAATAGAGCTTGAAGTCTGGCATTATGATGCCTCCAACTTTGGTTTTCTTTTTCAACATTCCTCTGGCTATTTGGGGTCTTTTCTGGTTCTATATAAATTTTAGGATTATTTGTTCCATTTCTTTGAAATAAATTACTGGTATTTTGATGGGGATTGCATTAAATGTGCAGATTGCTCTAGGTAACATAGACATTTTCACAATATTTGTTCTTCCAACCCATGAGCATGGAATGTTTTTTCACTTCTTTGTGTCTTCCTCAATTTCTTTCATGAGTACTTTATAGTTTTCTGAGTACAGATTCTTTGACTCCTTGTTAGGTTATTCCTAGGCATCTTATGGTTTTGGGTACAACTGTAAATGGGATCGACTCTTTAATTTCTCTTTCTTCTTTTTTGTTGTTGGTGAATAGGAATGCAACTGATTTCTGTGCATTGATTTTATATCCTGATACTTTTCTGAATTCCTGTATGAGTTCTAACAATTTTAGAGTGGAGTCTTTTGGGTTTTCCACGTAAAGTACCATAGTATCTGCAAAGGGTGAGTGTTTGACTTTTTCTTTGATGATTCAAATGTGTTTTATTTCTTTTTGTTGTCTGATTTCTAGCACTGTGTTGAATAGCAATGGTGATATTGGACAGCCTTGCCATATTCCTGACCTTAGGGGAAAAGCTCTCAGTTTCTTCCCATTGAGAATGATATTTGCTGTGGGTTTTTCATAGATGGCTTTGATATTGAGGTGTATACCCTCTATCCCTACCCTGTGAAGAGTTTTGATCAAGAAAGGGTACTGTACTTTGTCTAATGCTTTTTCAGTATCTATTGAGACTCAGTATCATCTGGTTATTGCTCTTTCTTTTATTAATGTCTTGTATCACATTGATTGATTTGCAGATATTGAACCCACCTTGCAGCCCAGGAATAAATCCCACTTGGTCGTGGTGAATGATCCTTTTAATGTACTGTTGGATCCTATTGGCTACTATTTTGTTGAGGATTTTTGCATCTGTGTTCATCAAGGATATTGGTCTGTAATTCTCCTTTTTGATGGGGTCTTTGCCTGGTTTGGGGATCAAGGTACTGCTGGCCTCATAAAATGAGTTTGGATTTTTTCCTTCCATTTCTATTTTTTGGAACAGTTTCAGGAGAATAGGTATTAATTCTTCTTTAAATGTTTGGTAGAATTCCCCTGGGAAGCCGTCTGGCCCTGGGCTCTTGTTTGTTGGGAGATTTTTGATGACTGCTTCAATNGGGATGAATGCCTCAATCTCCTTACTGGTTATGGGTCTGTTCAGGTTTTCTATTTCTTCCTGGTTCAATTTTGGTAGTTTATATTTCTCTAGGAATTCACCCATTTCTTCCAGATTGTCAAATTTGCTGGTGTAGAGTTGCTCATAATACGTTCTTAGAATTGTTTGTATTTCTTTGGTGTTGGTTGTGATCTCTCCTCTTTCATTCATGATTTTATTAATTTGAGTCCTTTCTCTTTTCTTTTGGATAAGTCTGGCCAGGGGTTTATCAATCCTTATTAATTCTTCAAAGAATGAGCTCCTAGTTTCATTGATTTGTTCTACTGTTCTTTTGATTTCTATTTCACCAATTTCTGCTCTGATCTTTATTATTTCTCTTCTGCTGGGTTTAGGCTTTATTTGCTGTTCTTCTCCAGCTCCATTAGGTGTAGGGTTAGGTTGTGTACTTGAGACCTTTCTTGTTTCTTGAGAAAGGCTTGTATTGCTATATACTTTCCTCTTAGGACTGCTTTTGCTGTGTCCCAAAGATTTTGAACAGTTGTGTTTTCATTTTCATTTGTTTCCATGAATTTTTTAAATTCTTCTTTAATTTCCTGGTTGACCCATTCATTCTTGAGTAGGGTGTTCTTCAGCCTCCATGTATTTGAGGTCTTTCCAACTTTCCTTTTGTGGTTGAGTTCTAGTTTCANGGTTTCAAAGCATTATGGTCTGAAAATATGCAGGGAATGATCCCAATCTTTTGGTACCAGTTAAGACCTGATTTGTGACCCAGAATATGGTCTATTCNGGTGACCCAGGATGTGATCTATTCTGGAGAATGTTCCATGCATACTAGAGAAGAATGTATATTCTGTTGCTTTGGAATGAATTGTTCTCAATATATCTGTGATGTCCATCTGGTCCAGTGTGTCATTTAAAGCCTTTATTTCCTTGTTGATCTTTTGCTTTGATGATCTGTCCATTTCAGTAAGGGGGGTGTTCNAGTCCATTTCAATGAGGGGAGTGTAAAAGTCCCCTACTATTATTGTATTATTGTCAATGTGTTTCTTTGATTTTGTTATTAATTGGTTTATATAATTGGCTGCTCCCATGTTAGGGGCATAGATATTTATGATTGTTAGATCTTCTTNCATATTATATAGTGTCCTTCCTCATATCTTATTATAGTCTTTGGCTTAAAATCTAATTTGTCTGATATAAGGATTGCCACTCCAGCTTTCTTTTGCTGTCCATTGGCATGGTAAATTGTTTTCCNGTTACTTTCCACCCCCTCACTTTAAATCTGGAGGTGTCTTTGGGTCTAAAATTAGTTTCTTGCAGACAGCATATCGATGGGTCTTGTTTTTTTATCCATCCTGATACCCTTGTGTCTTTTGATTGAGGTACTGAGCCCATTTACATTCAGGGTAACTATTGAAAGATATGAATTTAGTGCCATTGTGTTGCTGTAAGGAGGCGATTGTTTCTGTAAATTGTCTCTGTTCCTTTCTGGTCTGTTACTTTTAGGCTCTCTCTTTGCTTACAGGACAGCTTTCAATATTTCCTGTAGGGCTGGTTTGGCGTTTGTGAATTCTTTTAGTTTTTGTTTGTCCTGGAAGCTTTTTATCTCTCCTATTTTCAATGACAGCCTAGCTGGATATAGTATTCTTGGCTGCATATTTTTCTCATTCCGTGCTCTGAATATATCATTCCAGTCCTTTCTGGCCTGCCAGGTCTCTGTGGATAAGTCTACTGCTAATCTAATATTTCTACCATTGCATGTTATAGACCTCTTGACCCGAGCTGCTTTCCAGGATGTTCTCTTTGTCACTGACACTTGTTAATTTTACTATTAGATGACAAGGTGTGGACCTATTTTTATTGATTTTAAGGGGGTTTCTCTGTGCCTGCTGGATTTTGATGCTTGTTCTCTTCACCAAATTATGGAAATTCTTTGCTATAATTTTCTCCAACATACCTTCTGTCCCTCTCTCTCTTTCTTCTTCTTCTGGGATCCCAATTATTCTAATATTGTTTCATCTTATGTTATCACTTATCTCTCAAAATCTCCCCTCGTGGTCCATAGTTGTTTGTCTTTCTTTTTCTCAGCTTCTTTATTCTACGTCATTTTGTCTTCTGTATTACTAATTCTCTCTTCTGCCTCATTTATCCTAGCAGTAAGAGCCTCCATTTTCTATTGCACCTCATTAATAGCTTTTTACATTTCAGCTTGGTTACATTTTAGTTCTTTAATTTCTCTAGAAAGGGCTTTTATTTCTCCAGAAAGGGATTTTCTAGTATCTTCCATGCTTTTTTTGAGCACAGCTAGCACGCTGATAATTGTCATTCTGAACTCTAGCTCTGATGTATTACTAATGTCCCTATTGATTAGGTCCCTAGCCATTGGTACTGCCTCTTGTTCTTTTTTTTTTTTTTTTGAGGTGAGTTTTTCCACCTGTCACTTTATCCAGATAAGAATAGATGAATAAGAGAAGAAAATACTAAAATAATCTCAGAAAAATATATGCTAACCAAATTAGAAAAGATCCAAAACTGGGGGGAGAAGAAAGGAGGGGGAATATATATATATATATATATATAAAACCTTATATATATATATATATATATAAAAGACTGGTGAATAGAACAGAGCCACACACTTGATTTTGGATGTATTTTGGTCTGTTAGAACAAACAGCCTCCCAGAATTTTAAAGAAAGAAAAACTTATATATATACAAAAATAAGTGTAAACATGATGAAGGGATGGAATATGACTGTAAAGATTAAAATTTAAAAAGATTCTAAAAAAGGAATATAAGAAGTTGGTTGATAAAAGAAAAAAAAAAGAGAAAAGAATGTGATCAGGCTGGAGACTAGAACAAAGCCATGCACTAGACTTATGGTATATTTTGATCTATTAGAAGAAACTGTATTGCAAAATTTTAAAGAAAGAAAACCTATATGTAAAGAAAAAATAAGGTCAAATACAATGAATGGATAGAATATGACTATAACAATGAAAACTAAAAAAAGTTTCATAAAAAGGTATTGATAAGATAAAATAGTTTTAAAAAGTTAAAATAGGAAAGAGGAAAATTATTAAAAAAAAGAATAAGAAAAAAATAAAATTAAAAAAAGTTAACTTTGAAAGACTAAAGGATCATGGGGGGAAAAAGCCATGAATTCTTTGTGCTGTATTCCCATCGCTCTGATGTTTTGCAGTTCTCACTGATTGGTGAACTTGGTCTTGGCCGGATGTTCTTGTTGATCTTCTGGGGAAAGGGCCTGTTGTATTGATTCTCAAATGTCTTTGCCTGAGGCAGAATTGCACTGCCCTTGCCAGGGGCCAGGAAAAGTAATCTGCTTGGGTTCGTTCTCAGTAGCTTTTGTTCCCTGAATGCTTTCTGTACAGCTTTGGGGGACAGGAATGAAGAAGGTGGCTTCCCAATCTCTGACCCAAGAGGAGCCTAGAGCTTGGGGCCCCACTCCTCAGTGCACCCTCAGAGTAAAGCAGTCAGTCCCTCCTGTCTCCCACCGCACTCTGAGCTCACCCAGCCTGTGACCGAGCATCTCTATCTCTGGCGCACAGCCCCATATGGAGTCTCCAAACCCAGCAGATTCCTACAGCATGCTCCGGTACCACTCCTCCCAGAGGAAGAAGGAAGGGGTCTCTCTGGATCTGCCACTTGTGGGGTCTCCGCTCAAACAGCAGTGGCCCAACTGTGTCTTAGATCATGGTTTAAGGCAACCCTGAGCTGAGAGCCCCCTCCTCAGCTCCGTGCCTGCAGCCAGCTTCCCTGCTCCAATGTGGGAGTTCTGCCACACTCAGGCACCCCTGGACTTTTCGTGACCCCGCCAGATCCTGAGACCACACTGTCCCTGTGAGGGCTCCACCCCCCGCTTAGCCTCTGGAGCGATGTCCCTCAGTGGAGCAAACTTCTAAAAGTTCCAATTTTGTGCTCCCTGCTCTACCACTTGCCAGGAACTGGCCCCTCCCCACCACAGTCTATCTTTCCGTCACTGTGGATTCACTTCTCCGCACACCCTACCTTCCGGAAAATGGTCAATTTTCTGTTTCTAGAATTGCTGCTCTTCTTCTCTTTGATCTCCTGTCGAGTTTATAGGTGTTCAGAATGGTTTGATAATTATCTAGCTGAACTCCTGGGACCCGATGATATTTAAGTCTACTCCTCCACCATCTTGCTCCCATAACTCAATTTTTTAAAGTATTTTATTTATTTATTTGAGAGAGGGAGACGGAGTGTAAGTGGGGGGAGGAGCAGAGGGAGAGGGACAAGCACACTCCCTGCTCAGCATGGAGCCATCTGTGGCTGGATCCCAGGACCCTGATCATGACCATCCCATATCCTTTTAAAAGAGTAGTGCTCACAAATTAACACCTTGTGCATCCCAGAGTAAGACTGCCACCTGCTTTGTGCTGGAGCTACACTTCCAGTAATACAGGAATATATAATCCTTCACTTGTACTAATTTTCCACCTGCAGAAATTCCCAAGAGTTTTATCATACTCACACCTAATAAACCACATCTTGCAGTTCTCAGGTTAGGTGTTGTTAGGCCCAGGTGGACCCCGGTGGAAGACATCATTTCTCATTACATCTCAACTTGCTGGATTCAGTCCATCATATCAACTTATCAACATATTTCAAATTGAAATTCTGTCACCCAATATACTTACCATCTCACTTTCAGCCTCCTAATATGTTACAAGTACCCTACCTACACTTTCTCCAGCCTGTCACACCTCTTATTATTTGAGATTCCTCCAGAATGGTTGTTTTCAAGGTATTTTGATTAGAAGAGCCCTTTCTACAAGTGGCATCTTGAGTAGAGCAGCAACATATACAGTAGATAAGAGCCAACACCCCCCCCCTTGGCCACCTCCTCCCAGGCAGCCCCTGAAGCCCTTCCTCAAAAGAAAGAATTCTACTGGCCTAGGCTAAAAGCTACCCCTCTAAGATTACCAACCATGCTCTTAGAATCCTAGGGTGTGACCCTTGAAAGAAGAATGTGTAAGCTTGTTTGAGCATCTAGGAATTCTCTTATGAGGCCTGACCACATCTACACCATCTTTAATTCTCTCCAATGGCAAAGACAGAAGTTAAAAGAGAAGATGAGGAATTCTGCTCCTCTCATTCACCCAGCAGTAGCAAATGGTAGAACCAATCTCTTCTTTGGCTATCTTGAACCAAACCAAACTTTTTTTAAAAATCCATGTTATTACTCATTCACTCACTTAACAAATGTTGGTCAACAACTTCCTTTGTGCTGGGCTATGTGCTAGGTTCTGGGGACACACCAGTGAATAAAACAGACCTGCCACAGCTGTTACGGAACCCTTTGTGTGGTGTTGGTGTGGACATGCTGTGGGAGGGAGGGCAAGAAAAGACATGAAACAGATCATCGAATGACTAGATTATAAATTGTAGTAATTGCTAAGAAGAAAAAAATGCACATTTCCATGAGACATCATGTGGGGGGTTGGAGGGCTACTTTTTATTAAGAGGCCAGGGAAGATCTTGCAGGAAAAGTGAACTAACACTGAGATCTAACAAGAGAATAGATTCTGGCTGGTGAAGACTAATGGGCAAGCCCCTTCCATACAGAAAGAAGAGCATGTAAATGGCCTGAGGTAAGAAAGAACTGGACATTTTCAAATAATTTCTTGAAGAAGGAGGAAAGGCCAGTGTGGCTGAAATGCACCATAAGCAGGGGGTGACTCGGGAGGAGGCTGCAAGTCAACCAGGAGCTGTGTGTTGCAGAGCACTGCAGACCTGGTATAGGACAGATGGCTGTGGCCAAGGGCTTCGGAAACAACTTAAGGACTTCTCTTTTTTTAAGCAACAGTAAATATTACCTCACACCGTGTCCATGGGTCAGGAATTTGGGAATGGCTCAGCTGCATAGTTCAGGCTCAGAGACTCTCATGAGACTGTAATTAAGCCATAGGCTTGAGCTGCAGTCATTTGAAGGCTTGATTAGGGCTGAAGGATCCACTTCAGGATGGCTCACTAAATAGTTGTCAAGTTGATGCTGGTTGTTGACCTCAGTTTGTCCCCACGTGAACTCTCCATAGGGATGCTTGAAGCTCTTCCAATAAGATGGCTGGAAATTTGTGCTATTCCTTCTGGTCTTTTGCCTTTTTTTTGTTACCTCAAATGCTCTGTCATCCTGTTTTTGCTTTTTTTTCCCACCCAATCTGTTTATTGTGGTAAAAGACATTAAATAAAAGTGAGCATCTTAAACATTTAGAAGAGTACAGTTCAGTGGTATTAAATACATTCACACTGTAGTGCAACCATCACCACCCATCCACAGATTATTCATCTTGTAAAACTAAAATTCTATACCTGTGAAACAATAACTCCCCATTTCCTACTTCTCCCAGCCCCAGGCACCCCATTCTACTTTCTGTCACTATGAATTTGACCACTTTAAAGACCTCATACAAGAGAAATCATATAGTGTTTATCATTTTGTGACCACTTATTTCACTTAGTTTAATATCTTCAAGGTTCATTACTGTTCTATTATGTATTAGGACTTCCCTCCTTTTTAAGGCTTACTCATATTCTGTTGTATGTATTGACCACATTTTATTATCCATTCATCCATCAATGGACACTTGGGTTGCTTCAACATTTTGGCTATTTTTAATAACACTGCTATGAACATGGTGTACAAATACCTCTTTGAAACCCTGTTTTCAATTATTTTGGATATATACCCAGAATGGAATTGCTGGATCATATGGTTATTCTATTTTCAATTTTTTTGAGGAGATGCCAAAGTTTTCAATGACAGCTGTGCTATTTTACATTTCCCCCAACAATGCACAAAGATTCCAATTTTGCCACATTCTTGCCAATACTTGTTTTTGGTAAGCGTCCTCTCACTGTGGTTTTGATTTGCATTTCTTTAATGATTAATGATATTGAGCATCTTTTCATGTACTTGGGCATTTGCAGATCTTCTTTTAAGAAATGCCTATTGATTTTGAGTCAGTCTGGGTTTTGTTGTTGTTGAATTTTAGGAGTTCTCTATGAATTCTAGATATGAATCTCTTATCAGATATGTGATTTGAAAATATTATCTTCATTATGTGTGTTGCCTTTACTCTGTTGATACTGTCTTTTGATGCACAAGTTCTTAATTTTGATGAAGTCCCATTTGTCTATTTTTTCTTTCACTGCCTTTGGCACCATATCCAAGAAATCATTGCCAAATCCAATGTCATGAAGCTTTGCCTTAGTTTTTCCTCTAAGAGTTCTGTAGTTTTAGCTTTTACAGTTAAGTTTTTGATCCATTTTGGGTTAATTTTTATATGCAATGTTGGATAAGGGTCCAGCTTCATTCTTTTTCATGTGAATGTCCAGTTTTCCCAGCACCATTTGTTGAATGCTGTGTCACTTTTTCCTGAGGATTATAATAGCCTTGTCTGCATGAGGAGTCAGCCAGGACATTCATCCACATCTCTGTGTTGACAAAGAACCATACAAACATGCATGGTGTCCTCAATACAATCTCTGCCCTGCCCCACTTAAAGGATTTTAAGCAAGAGAGTTACATGGTCTCATTTACATTTTTAGGATCATTCTGGATTTAATGCTGAAAATGCATTGAGTGGGTACAATAGCAGATGGAAGGAGCCTTGATCATAAGCTATTGAAGTAATTCAGGAGAGAGACATCACCTTGAGCTAGAGCAGAGTCAGAGAAGTCAAGAATGGGACAGAATAAAGCAATATTTAGCATTAAACACAATTGCACTTCAAGACAGTTTAATCATGGAAGAGGGCATTGTGGGGAGTAAGATGTCAGCAATCACCCTTAATTCTCTGGCTTGCCACTTCACTGACTTAAAGGACACTGGAAGACGAATAGTTTGGAGGGAGTGGTTTTGAGCATGGTTTTGGACATGATAAGCTGAAAGGGCTGTTGAGATATCCAAGTGGAGGTGCTAAGTTGGCAACAGGAACTCTAGGGAGAGACATGGGCTGAGGATAAAAAGGACAGGTTATGGGCAAATGCATGGGGACTGGCAGTACAGGCCTCAGTAAGCTTGTTGAGGGAGAGTACAGAAGAAAGAAAGGGGCTGAGGACAGAGGCCTAAAGACCCTCAGTATTTACTGCCTGTGCTGAGAAGCAGTGGCCAGATAGGAAAGCCAGAGCATGCAATGCCTGAGAAGCAGGGAGAAGAGCTTTGAGGAGGAAGCAGGCAGCAGAGTCAGATGCACCAAGAGCCCAGCATGAGAAGGACTGGGATACACCAGTGGGGCGGCACCAGAACAGCCATCCATGGCCGCAGCCAGAGCCATGGGCAGATGGGAAGAAGCAGCATGGAGTACATGGAGCAGAACGTGGGAAGGAAGGGCATGGAGACTTTGCATGCAGCTCACCAGAAGTTTGGCCAGAGGACAGGGCAAGTCTGGCAAGATAAGACAGCAGCTGGAGGAGTCAACTTTGTTTCTTTTTTTTTTTTTTGATTTGTATTCATTCAGATAAACTTCTTTTTTTTTAATTTTATTTTTATTATTTGCCCAAGGGGTACAGGTCTGTGAATCA
>LNAC01000756.1:0-109426 GCA_002007465.1 Ailurus styani
AAAAAAAAATAATAGAGTTGAGTCAAATACCATGATTTTTGATATCTGCAGACTGGAGGCAGTGGCCAAATTAAGAAGGATTAAGGACTCAGACTGACACAGCTGCTGATGCTGGGAAAGAGACTGACCACGGATCAAATACTGACTTTAAACATGACTCAACCTTATTTCAAATTTGAATCACCTGGAACTGATTCATGACCTTTCCTAGTTATGAAACTTCTGGTCATTCTTATGCTCATAGTTTTGAAACAGATGATTATGTTTTATATATGACCTTTTGTAATCTGAAGTGAAAATGCAGTGCTTACATGCATAGTACCAAAATGGTAATGGAGGAGCAGGAAGATCTCAGACTATAGGCTCTCTGAAAACAGGGATCATGTCTATTTTTGCTCACCATTGTAATCCTGGTGCATATAATATTTATTCTCAAAGTATTTTTTAATTAGTTAAGGCAAATAAAGTGTGACTATTATTTTACCTAGCTGTCTAACAAATTAAAGTTTTATAAAGTGTAGCAGGTGCCTCATTGAAGAGGTACATGGTAGATTGATTATAAGAGTGGCCCCAACTCTCCACCTCACAATCACTCCCCTTGCAATGTGAGTCTGAATCTTCTCTCATCAAGACTTGAAGTCTATTCCCCACCCCTTGAATCTGGTCTGTCTTTGTAACTTGCTTTGGCTAATCGAATGTGGGACAAGTGACAGTGTGTCATTTTCAAGCACAGACATCAAGGAGGATTTGCAGCTTTTGCTCTATGGGACACCTGCTTCTGCCCAAGAGTAAGCCTAGGCTGGTCTACTAGAGGTTGAGAGACCATATGGAGCAGAAATAAGTTGATCCAGCCAAGGTTCTAGACTAGCCACCCCTCCTAATCCGGTGCTGATTATAGATGAATGGAAAGCCCATATAAGCATAAGTGGCCAGAAAACTCATAGATTCATGAGAAATAATCAATAATCATTATTTAAGCCACTAAGTTATCAAGCGATTTGTTACAGTGTTATTCTGGCAATAGATAACTAAAAAAGGATGAAAAAAGACTGAAGTCACCCAGCCAATGATCCTTTTGTTAAGCCAGGAAAGCTAGTGTGACCTTGTGTCTGCTAAGAGGAAAGAAAAAATATATATGTATAGCATATATATATATATACATATGTATATTCATATATATATACATATAAACTATATTATAATTATATATAATATGTATTGTATAATAGATAATAATATATATTAACTTGATTTGAGGTAACAGTAGACCTGACTATAGCTGCTGGGATGGGGAACACAATTGCCTCTGAAGGTCCCTGACCATGTGGTCAGAATAACTAATTACTGCTTTTATAAAGATGTCCTTTGATTTTCTTTTTTTTTTTAAAAAAGATTTTTATTTATTCATTTGACACAGAGAGATTACAAGTAGGCAGAGAGGCAGGCAGAGAGAGAGGAGAGAGGAGGAAGCAGGCTCCCCGCTGAGCAGAGAGCCCGACGCGGGCCTCGATCCCAGGACCCTGGGATCATGACCTGAGCCGAAGGCAGCGGCTTTAACCCACTGAGCCACCCAGGCGCCCTGTCCTTTGATTTTCACTAGCCAGGTGTGGACTTCAATGTTACCCTGTAAAATTAGGGTTTGCAAGGCTGTCATGCATAAGCTTCTCACCAGGAGCTTGCTCTGTAGTCAGGGAACTTTCTACCAGATGGGCTGTGGCATGTTGCTGGAGCATACACTGTCACTTGCTGAGAATTCTGAAATATTAACATGCTCTTTACTGGAACAGTTGAGCATAACACTGAAGGATGAAGTAGGTAATTTTAATGATCTCATTATTATTGGAAGCAAATATCCAGGGACAATTTGGTAACTTTCCAAAGACATCTTTTAACTGCTATCGATCTGCTTAAACTAGCCACGTTTTTATGCCCAACTATGTGAGTAACATGCTATTTAAACCTCATTTTGATTTTTCAAACACACACACACACACACACACACACACACAAGCTAAATGAAATAACTGAAACAAAGACAAATGCTTGTATGTTAAATTTAAAAGAACAAAATACATAGATACTGAGAACAGATTGGCAGTGACTAGAGGTAAAAGTTGCTGATATCTCTATGTTACATAGCAATAAAAATAAACTTTTAAAAAGAGTTAATAGGGTGACATGATAGCCTACAATGGGGCCGCAGGCTTAAGCCACACCAGTAGGGGTAAAGGGAGAAGAGAGAGAAAACGATGACCCCACAATGGGATTCACGGCTCAGGCAGTACCTGCTGTTATTATAGTCAGTCTGAGCATCATATTTTTGGAGACACACTGACAAACTGGAATGAGTCTAGGGAAAGACACCATGCTGTTGCGAAGCCTGGGAACCCTGTGGCATGAAACAAGGCTGAAGAAGCTGGAGATATTTGTGCTAGAAAAGAAGAAACTTAAGGGAAACTGCAGAGACTTTAACTTCCTGAAGGACTGGCAGGTGGCATAGGGATGTGGTGTCCTCCAGGGCTTCCTGGGAGAGAATGTGGGATCTTTGAAACATTGTAACTCGAATCACATTGTTTCCCTGTTACAAATACTCACTTGGCTTCTCATTATTCTTGCCAGAAAATCCAGTTTTCTTGGGTCGGCCTTCATCCCATCTGATACCATATGTCCCACTATGCCCCTCATTCACTAAGGTCCAGCACGAAACAATTTAAATCTATCTACCTCAGGACTCTTACACTTGCTATTCTTTGACTAAACATGGAACTAAATGAACAAGTTCAGGGAACATTAGTACGAATAGGTTAAAGATAGAAGATTTTGCTCAATACAAGGAAGAGCTGAGAATCAGAGCCCCAAATCCAGAGCCCTGGCAGAAAATGAAGGTTTGGGTGCCTGGGTGGCTCAGTGGGTTAAAGCCTCTGCCTTCGGCTCAGGTCATGATCTCAGGGTCCTGGGATCGAGGCCCGCATTGGGCTCCCTGCTCAGTGGGGAACCTGCTTCTTCCTTTCTCTCTGCCTGCCTCTCTGCCTACTTGTAATCTCTCCCTCTCTGTCAAATAAATAAATAAAATCTTAAAAAAAAAAAAGAAAAGAAAAGAAAAAAGAAAATGAAGGTTTGTCTATCTGGAATGACCAAAGTGAGGGCTAATAACCTCCCAGGCATGAAACTGTAGGTGGATGGGTTGCTGTGGGTTGTATGGCACAGAAGCTCAACATCAATTGCCTTAGGCCCAAAGGGGAATATCCCGTTTTATTTAACTGAAAAGTGACAGCATGGCTGAGTCCAGGTGATTAAATAGTGTCCGTGGGAATGTTCTTTGTTCAACCGCAACCTCTGCTTGTCTCTATCTTGGCCTCATTCTAAGGCAGGCTGTCTCCGAGAGGAAGCAGTGTGGACTCCAGAAATTGCAGGATTATATCCTACCTGCTTAGCAACCTTAGAAGAGAGAGAGTTGCTATTTCCTAAAAATTCCAGCAACCGTCCTGGGATTAACTGTTTCATTTGGCTGAAACGGGCCACGTGTCCACTGTGAGCCAATCACTGAGGCACAGAGGTGAGCTACTTTCAGTTGCTACAACTGTCAGTTCACTAAAACCCAAAGCAGAATCAGCCTTACTGGAAACCCATAAAATGAAATTATGGGAGGGCTGATTCCCCAAAATAAGATCAGGGAGAATCTAACAGAAGACAAGAGAAAGGGATGCTGAAAAAGCAACAAACACGAGATTCCTGTTATAAATAACATTCAAGGTTTTTACAACTGGCAGAAAGATTGGATTGCCTGACTTCTACAAATGTGTCAGACTGTGTTCTGTGAGAAAGTGAAAGTCGTTCCTTTGTCTTCACCTGCTCTGGTCCATCTCTCAGGAAGATCCTGTCGTATCTGGTGGCTTGAGCCAAAGGCAAAATAATCCATTCATGGCAGATACAAGACGGGTGTGAGGGAAGGGGGCAGGAAAGCGGTAAAGTCTGAGATCAGACTGTAAGGGTTGGGGGACTGTGACCCAGTTATAGAGCCTGGCTCTGGAGGTTTTGCTGTGTGGGCTACCAGAGAACGCCATCGCCTTCCTCACAGTTCCAGAAATCAAGGGAATCAAGCAGCCCGAGGCCTCAGGTTCCTCCTTGGCCGTCCAGAACCTCTCCCTCAGGCTCTGTCTGTTGATGCCTTCTTTGAACACTGCTACCTGACTTTGGGGTGTGCGGATCCTTTACTCCTATAAAACCCATCTCAAGTCCCCGAGTGTAAGGACTTCACTCTCTATCAGTTATTCTCCATGTTAAATGGACAGTAGTGTTCCGACACCTTCTCAGGGGAGTGCCTTTGCAGAGTCAGAGGTTTCTCTGTCTGTAGGTGCTCGAGCTGGATCTGAACTGCCGTTCACAGTTGAGCTGCGAATGGTTAAACCCTGAGCAGCGGCTGATCCTTCCCTCACTCAGCCACCAGGAGTATCATTGCACAAACCAATTAGAAAGCCTCCTTCAAGAGGGAATCATAAGAGGGGAGCTTTCCTGATAGGGATCAAAAGAGGTTCCAGAATGTTTCCCAGCCCCTTCTGCCATGTGAGGATTGAGAAAAGTCTGCAACCTGGAAGAGAGCCCTCCCCTGACCATGCTGGCAGCCGGACCTCAGACTTCCAGCCCAGAACTGTGAGTAATAAATTTCTGTTTATAAGCTCCTCAGTCTCTGGTATTTATTTATAGAAGCCCAAATGGATTAAGACAGGTTACAAAAAGACTGTGGTTCCAATCCCACTCACTCTCTCTACCCTTCTTTCTCTTACCCTCTCTCTCTTGCTCTCTCTCTCTCACTCACTTGACAGAAGCCAGATGCCTACTTGGGAGCCACATGATGGAAAGGCTTATGAGGTGTGATGAACAACTGAAGCCCTCAGCCCTACAGCCCATGAGGACCGAGTCTGGCGAGCAGGCATGTGTGTCAACAAGGAAGCAGAGCCTCAGCCTCAGTCTTGAGATGACTATCCGCCTTCATGAGAGAGCCTGAGGAAGAGGCACCCAGTTACCTCTGGGTTTCCGACCCACAGAAACTGTGAGATGCCAATATTTGTTGTCTTAAGCCATTAAGTTTTCAGTAATTTGCCACCCAGGAATAGACAATGAATAAAACACATGTCAATAAATTGAGATTCTGGTCCCTTTCTCTCTCCTTTGGCTTAATGTGTGCTCTTTGTCTTAAAGGATAAAAAACAAACAAAAAAAGGATCTGTAATCATTTAATCTTGCCATCAGCATCAGCATCTGCCTGTTAACAGGGTACTTTCCTAAGCACCTATTTTTTTTTTAATATTTTATTTATTTGTCAGAGAGAGAGAGAGCACACACAAGCAGGGGGAGAGGCAGGCAGAGGGAGAAGCAGGCTCCCTGCTGAGCAAGGAGCTCGCTGGAACTCTGATCCCAGAACCCTGGGATCGTGACCTGAGCTGAAGGCAGACGCCTAACTGACTGAGCCACCCAGACATCCCCTCTTTTTTTTTTAATTAAATGAAGATTATTTTCTTATGAGTCACCTTCTATAATGCTGACTTTTTCCTGCTCCTGACAGAAGAAGTTTTAAAAGCACAGCTTTGGATTTAGACAGGCCTGGGTCCAACTACACACCATTGTCACTTAGGGGAAGTTAGTAAACGTGGCTGAGCCTTAATTTATTCATTTGTTAAATGGAATAATAATAATGTTAACCTTCTAAAACTGAAGCGTGCATGTGTAAGTGTGTGTGTGAGAGAGAAGGAGAGGGAGACACAGAGAGAGAAAGAGTGAGAGAAAGAGGGAGAGATTTTCTTTTTTGGGAAAGGTATGGGTACCATTGTGTTCCCTATCTTTTGGAAATCCAAACTCAGAGAGAGCTCTAAAAGACAACTCTTTTTCAATCTTTTCTTGGAAGTCTGTCTGTTTAGAGTTGACCCTGTCTCTGAGGAGGGAGGAGGTGCAGAGCGCAGAGGAAGCCCCAGACAGGGAAAGATACGGAAAAGGCGTATGCACACTTGGAAATTCGGGGAGGTTCCCTGTGTGACCCGGGGAGGCTTGTCCACCCAGGTACACAAAGACTCTGCTGAGTGGTGGGTGCCCAGGGTGGCCCTCAAGTAGCAGAATCGGCAGGATACCACCAGGCCTCTCAGCTGCAGCCAGGGTGGCCTTCTCTGGATTCCTTGCTCTGTAATCGAAACTCGGGACTTTTGCATCACTTGGAGTCAGGTAAACTCATGAGAGAGTAAATAATGATAGAGCATTCATTCCTTGCCATTCAGGCTGCATGGGACCTTGCCATTTCAGAGCTGGATGTCTGAAAAAGATTTAAAGGTAGTAAAGTAACAAGATATGCCTTATCCTCCCTAGTGGTGGTTAAAAGTTCACACCCACATGTCTGTAGAGAGGCATAGAATGTTCTCCCTGTCAGTGCCTAGGGCCTTGGACTCTCCCTCGGAGCGGCCTGTATTGATGGAGTGTTGTTATTGTCCAGGACGTGCATTTTCATGGATGAACTGCTCTAATCCACTGTGCAAAAGGCTCAGCACTTTCTCCCTAGAACATGAGACTTTTCCAGGCTTTATTTTTTCCTAGCCTGATAGTTGAGCGAGATAGGCTTGTGCAGATAAGACCAATGTGACCTTGTTCCAGAACGTCAGAACTTGTGATTTTCATCACTGGCTTACCATCTTTTAGGGTGAAGACTTTCCAAAAGGCCAAGTTATCATTTCTGACTTATGATGACTCCCCAGAGAGCGATCACTGATTCCAAATAGAGACATTTATTTTGCTTGGGGGAGCTGTTGGCAAAGCACTTTTAATTAGGTGCTGAGCTCTTTATCAGTCCTCGGCAACCCAAATTAGCTATCCTATCCCCCTGAGAGCTCCTCAGTTCTGGGTTCTCAGCCTCCCTCCTCTTTCCCACCCTGAAAGTCTGTAGGAGATGGTTCTGTCTGCGGACCAATATTGCCTGCTGCTTCTAAGTCATGTTGCAATCTGCAAGCTCAACGACATTAATGACCTGATTTTTATAATATTTAACAGGCTTTAAGGGAGTTTAGCTATTTGGAGTTGAATCTGGAAGCACTTCAACTCAGCTATTTTTCAAAGCTGTTTATTTTCTGTATCTCTGGCAGTGTTTTGCTAAGAAATGCTGCTGACACGCTCTCTCAGTAGTGGCATTCCAGACCCCTGCAGGAACTCCTTAGAAGAGAGAAATAAAGGCCACTTTGGACAGAGGTCAGACTTGAACAGAACGCTGGGAATTTAAATCAATGTAAGCACGTCGGAGTATAACGAATCTCCCTTCTTCGCAGTGCCGGAAAATGCTTTGTAATTCTAGGAATAAATTATCAATGTTTCTTTATGAAAAACAGCCATGACCTTCTCAAAGGGAAGGTGAAAGGAGTTCTTATAATAAAATGTGCACAGGTTGGAACACAGGACTCTCACCTTAAGAAAAGCTTTGAGGACTGATACCTAAAAGGATTAGCAGAGGGAAAAGGAATGATTTTGAGATCTAACCCTGAAGGACAAATTAAAAAAAAAAATGCTGGTGTTAAAGTCAGTTTTCAATTTCGTGCAGTATATGATTCCTGGCTTGAAAATTATTTTCCTAGTTTCCACCTTTTCCTTTGCAAGGAGATGGGTGAAAAAGTGTTTCCTTTGCCAGTATCTGCATAAATGCTGTATATCTTGAGTGAAGGCTTTTTATTTTTATCTTATTCAACTGAAATCAATAGCCCTGTGTTTGTTCAAGTTTCAGCACTCATCTTGTTTCTTCTTAGTGGTTTGAACTTTACTAAAGAACTTTTCTACATTACTAAATAAATCTATATATGTTCTTTGGTAAGCTAAGTCAAAGAGTTTCCAGTGATTGCATTTTGAATTGTTTTCTCTCCAAATGTACATTTTCAAATGTGTTACTATGATCTCCATCCATACATATCTTATTTCTCTTGAATTTGTTGATGTACAAGAAAATTAGCTTTTCTCCTGAAAATTTGCCCTTTTGAACTGATTTGGGGAATTTTCAAGAAAAATGATTTTCAGACCAAGACTGTTAAAATATTCCTTGTTTCATCATTGGTCATTTACTGGGGTCATATTACCTATTATATGTTTTTGGAAAACAATAATTATATTTAATAATGCCTTATGGCTTAAACTATTTTGAATTATTTTATATTATTTGCACAATTACACATGGACAAAACTCCACACAGAATTAGCTGACTCTCCTAAGAGTCCTCAAAAATCTCAGAGCAAAGTCAAGACTTAGGCCAAATATCTCACTCCTCAATCCTGACTCTACTTCTGAATTCCCCATACAGGTAAACGGCCCTGCCATTGGCCCTGTAACCCAAGCAGGAAGACCGCAGGAACACTGAGAGCTCCTCTCGCATTATCCAGCCTGCTGAAGACACACTGTCTTTGCCTGGACCCTCCCCTCCAGCTCTACCACCTCTTGACTCAATTTTTCTAGTTCAAGGAGCTAGTCTTTCCAGTTTTTCTGCCTTTCCACCATACAACAGCCACAGTCACCTTTCACAATTACAATCTGGTCAAGGCTTGGGGTTTTTCATTTTGTTTTGTTTTCCGTTTGATGTCCTTTAATATTTCTCTATTACCTAAACCCTGATCGTCAGTGACTAATGGAGGAATACTTTGATATTAACTGATTTTCCTCCCTTTATGAAAAACTTTACAATATGAAAGTGTTCCAACAATCAAAAGATAGAGGAAATGGTAGTAAGACAGTGGAGAGAAGAGTATGATGAACCCCCACGGGCTATGATCTAGCTTCAAGGGTTAATCACAGGTGCCTAATTTCATTTTATTTATACTTCTCCATCCTCCAACCCCAGTGCCCTTTGCATATTAATTTAAAGCAAAATCTCAGGCCCCCTGTTGTGAGTTCTGTCAGCAATGTCCATCTTTCCCTTGATTTCAGGCAGGAACCCAGGTAGCCCAGACTCCCCGCCTCAGGGGATGGGACCTGCAGAGACATGTCAAGTCCACTTCAGGCTTCCAACGGCAAAGTGGGCTTTGGGAATTCTCACCAGAGACAAGGGTTTTCAGCGTCAAAAGACAAAGTGGATGTAAAGGAAGAGCTGGGAGGAAGAGGCGGTGGTGCAGAAGTCCCTCTCCTAGGCAGGCTTCTGAGAGAGGCGTCAGAGCGAAGCCAGCCTGCGAGGTGGGAGCGCCGTGGCTGAGCCCCGGCCTGGGTGAGCCCCGGGGGGGCCGGGGCAGAAAAGGCCACAGCGGGGGGCCGGCGGTAGGGGTGGAAGCAGAGGATGCCTGTGACGTCAGGGCCATTTGAGCCCCAGGTGGCGCTCTGTGACGCCACGGTGTGCAGGCGGACGGAGAAAGGTGGCTGGGGGCGCCGGGCGGACTCGGGGGTTGTCAAGGGAGCGCGGGACCCTCGCAGGGAATGCAAGGTCAAGACGAGGAAACGAGAGAGCAGGAAGCCAGTGGAGTCCTGGACTTCTCAGAGGGGCGGGCCCGAGGGAGACTGGGGGTCATCTCTGTGGACCCTCCCTGCCGTGGAACTTTCCACCAACCTCAGGGGAGGGGGAGCGGCCAGGCCCTGAGTTCGCTGATTCACGGAGTTGTCTCATATGCCTGGTTTTGCCACCAGGTGAAATGAGTTTAAGACAGAAATTACGTTTGCTTCTGGGAAGTAGCCTACACTTCTGCCCCCTTGAGCTTATGCTCACTCCATACAGAAGTCATCAGCACACAGACTTTCTCTCTCCCTTTCTTTCTCTCCTTCCTTCCTTCCTTCCTTCCTTCCTTCCTTCCTTCCTTCCTTCCTTCCTTCCTTCCTTCCTTCCTTTCTGAGAGACAGAATCTTAATCAGGCTCCACACCCAGCATAGACCCTTAGAGGGGGCTGGATCTCAAAACCCTGAGACCATGACCTGAGCTGAAATCGAGACAGAGGCTTAAATGCCTGAGCCACCAGGCGCCTCTCTCCCTCTCTTTTTCTTTAGAGTCACACTCCATGTCTTGGTTGGCAAGCTCTGGGTGGGCGGTGCCTGATGGAAGCTTCAGGCCGAGCTGCCCCGGACTGGCAACTCAAGGGAGAAAAAAACCCACCTCTTTGCCAATAGCTCCCCCAAAGCACCAGGACTGACTCACAGAATTGTTTTTGCATCATGTCCTTGAACCAAGCACGGGAACCATTCATTGGTCAGCACTGAGATGGATATGTTCACGTGGCTCCCCTGAGGGACAGGACTACATTGAGGTTGGGGGTGGGGTCAGCTGGCCTCCATTTCCTAAGGGAGGGTCATGCTCTCAGGAAGGCAAAAAAAAAAAAAAAAGATACAGAATAGGCTGAAAGAACAGAGATCCTCCACATAAATATTTAATAAATATTTGCTTAAATTAGTGGAAGAAATAGGCCTTCAAAATCTAAGACCAGGACTCCTGCGAGTAGACTACACTGCCTCTATCTTTATCCTGTAGATTCACACACTAACATCCTTTCCCGAACAAGAGGTTGGAACGTGGCCACCCTAAAATGATGTTAGCTCTGTAAGATGGAAAGTAAGCTAATTATGACACATGTTGTGCAAGATTTATGAATTTTTAATAGTGCTTCTATGATATCTCGCTTTCAAGATTTAAAATCCTATAAAAATTTAATAATGCACTTATCATAGCAAGACAACGCAAGAAATGAAGTGAGAGATTGCATTTCAAAGTAAGAGATCTGACCAGGTCTAAGCAACATGTGAATTTAGGGAGATTCATACACCCTGAAAAAAAAATAAGTTTTACTGACTTACGAAGTTTCTGAGTTCTCCCCAAGTTTACCACTTACAGTCAAATGCCCACTGGATCTGTGGGGGCAGTAAGCCACCTCTAGTCGTTCCTCAAATAGACTATAAACTCCATCAGTGCAGGACCGGTTCTCACCGTGCACCCGTGTCTAGCACAGGCTGGTCACACAGCAAGCCCTCTGCAGGTACTTGCTGAATGACTGAAGGAAGGAAGGGAGAATGAGCAGGGGTTTAGATGAACGAGTACAGGCACACTCAGTTTGGCCCACAGAATGTTACACAGCAAGTTATTTTTAAGTTGGATTTGTTTTTTCATACTTTATGTGGATTCATATTACAATCATATCACATCCTGAATTTCTCTTTTCATGCAGTTATCCTGCTTGTTAATAATAACATCATATTATTGAATCTTACCATGGAGTCGGCTCTCTCGTAAGGACAGTTCACTTAATCCCCCAACAACCCTAGGAGGTTCTGTTATTACGCACTTTTTTTTTTTTATTACGAAACTTGTTGCTTGTAGAGTGCTGGGATTTGATTTTGCCAGTGGGATTTCTGTGTGTATTCTAGCTAGTAGGCTTACAGGGTCTTTTGTAAATACTTGCTTGACGTCTGGTTCTGTCTTGGAATGCAGGCTTTACGATAGTGTCTTATCCGCCCTTCCTAGCCCGGGGCTTTGAGCATGTGAACGCGCGCCACATGAAAGAAGGACTCGAGCTGATTTCTTCAGCACGCACTGACTGAAAGGAAAGAAGAGTTAAGTGCTTGCTTGGTGGCACATATACAAAAATTGGAAAGAAGAGTTAAAAAGTATGGTAGGTATCAGAGAGTTTGTGAATTTCTTGGAAGATAGAGGGAACCTATGACATTTAAGAAGAGCTGAATATTTAATGGAGATAGACAGAGATACAGATAAAGATATTGAGCATTCATAGACTGCTTATAGCTAGACTCACTTCTTTTCAGCCCCAAATTTGAATAAGAAAGTCACCATATTTTTGGTGTGGGTTGGTATACGTGTCACAACTAATAAAAACACTGACACTTTTCTACAGAGGAAAACTACTTTTACATGAGTGGTTCTTTTGAATGACTTCTTGTACGCTTATAGACACAATGGAATAGAAGAAATATTTCTAGTCCTGAAATACGAACGTCTATTCTAATCGACATTTTATTCTGAATCACCAGCACTCTACCCTTGAAAAGAATGATGTAATAAGTTATGAGGAATATTGGTATCAAACTCTTTTAAATATTCATGTTTATAGGCCACTGAGTGCAACAGTCTGCAGCATTTCCTTAATTGTGCCAAGGATAGTGAGAAATACAACCATAAATCATGGCAAGGAGTACACTAATCGTGTATTTCATAGTCGCCTTAAGATTTCAGTTGTGTTTTAGAATTTTATTTATTTATTTATGTGAGAGAGAGAGAGAGAGAGAGAGAGAGGGTGCTCAAGCACGAGTTGGGGGAGGGGCAGAGGGAGACGCAGACTCTGCACTGAGCAGGGAGCTGGATGACATGGCATTTGATCCCAGGACCCCAGACCATGACATGTGCCTAGGGCAGATGCCTAACCGACAGAGCTACCCAGTCGACCTGCCCCCTTCTTTCGAATTTTAGTCTGCCAAACAGGTGTTTCTAGCTCTCACTTATCCCTCTAGCTACCCATCTGTTTTATTTAATTTTTTTATGGCGGGGCTAACCGTGAATTATCTTTGGAGGTTCAAAACAAACTCTAGATTTAATTTGGATAAATCATTCAAAATGATGCTGGCTATTCATAAAATCAAGTACTTAGTTTGTGGAATAAAAAATTGAATCTGCAATCTCAAGGAATCTCCTCGGAGACCCCGCAGATGCTAGAACTGAGGTATAATTATGGGATTTAATCTTCCAGTAACTGCTAGCATCTTCTCCTCTAAGGCAGCAATGTCCTTGAACTATATCCTAGTTGAATTTCATAACTTCTCGGTCACTTTGTCTCAGGTTAGAACTGTAGGTCCAAGGCTTAAAAGGTATGTCGGTGGGTCTGGTCTGTTAGTTTCTATGCTGTACACTCTTTTTCTATTTGTGTACTTCTCTGGTGCTGCCCTGGGGCGGAGGTAGAGACAAATGACATTCCCTTAGGTGATAGCTCAGGGCAAGGTAGAGTTCCCCTATTTGTTGGTCAAAAAAGTCACATCAGGGGCTGGCCTTCAGTTGTGCAGTTTCCTGGGAAATATATTTTTGTGTGGCCCCTAACAATTACATTAAAAATATACTATAAAATTCATGGACTCATATAACATATGATGATTTATCAATGGGTATTGAGGATAATGGATAGAGAAGAGGTATGTACCTATTTATTTAATGTCTCATCAGTGTAAGTAGAGATTCTTCATAGTGTCTATGTCCCATCTCTTCCTGTTCATGTTCAGGAACCATCTCTTTGTGTTATTGTCAAATGTGCTGTTCCCAGCTAATTTCATATCTTCCACCATGAGATAAAGGTAGAAATGCTGTTATTATTCACAATGCCATGGCTCCTTGGAACTTACTTTTATAGAAATAATATCGATCAGCTTGCCTCTGCAGCTCCCTAATACTGCTGACTTAATGCGGGTTGTATCATGACCCATGAGGCTGCATTATCTTGTGGACAATGGTTTTCAGGGACTCGCTCAAAGGTTATTACTTTATTTTATTGACGATAACATATGCAAGTTTTATCTGGCTTACCCAAGAAGATGTGAACAATAACTTCTTTTCTGGCTTTGTTAAATTTATCATTTGAAATTTTACAGTGGAAGAGCAATTCACTTTCCTTTAAGTTTCTTCTCTCAAATTGGTCAGGACCACACTCACTGGATGCCTGGAATGTGAAATCTTCGTTGTGGAAGTTGTCCGGACACTGGCTCACTCACGTGGCCAGAGTTGTTGGTTCTCTCTGGAGGGTCCTGCTGCCCTACAGAATTTCATGGTGCAGAAAGCCCAGCTGAGGCTTCCACCTCCCCTCTGCAATGACCAAAGTTGGGCCACATCACAGTCCTGTTGTCAGGACGCATCACCATGCAAGTAGTTCTCTGGGGGACCATATAGTATATTAGGTTCAGAGATAAAAATTCCTTGAAGTTGTTGGCCAGTCTTCACCGTGTAAAGGATACAAACTTAGGTGGGCCAAGATTTACATCAAGAACTAGAGTGGAGATGCATCTCAGCCTCTTCCATACCCTCTAGCCTTTCTGTCTTGGTGTCTTTTGTGTTCAGTCCTCCTGAAAAGGAGTGGGATCAAGCTTCTGCCTTTTATAAGCCCTCAATCTTGATCTGTCTTTGGGTCCTGGAATGGGAGAATGAATGACGTAGATCCCGTAAGAACATGCTGGTAGACTCTCCGATGGCACGATCCCCTATTTTGTTTCCTAATGTTTCCTAAATTAAGAAGAATAAAAGGCAGAGCAGACTCTGAAGTATTTAGCTGGGGACAGCCAGGGACTTTTGGATTGTGGGCAGCCTGCTCTGTCATCTCTGAGTAGGATTGACTAATTATAGCGCTTTCCTCAGCACCCAAAGCACATGAAGTGCACATTCACTGAAGACAAATTTAAATGATTTTTATTTGATTATGGACTGGGTGGAAAACTTGGAAAATCCATCTTTTTACTTATGCTATCTGTACTGAAATTCATTCTGGTATTCTAAACTTTATTGGTCACAAAGGTAATTAAAAATCCATTTCCTGGCAGCAGATTCCAAAACAGAAGCTAAGAACAATAAGGACTTAATAAGGAAAGTACACACTTTTGTACCCAGATAGCTTACTGAAGAAAGTGAAAGCCAGACTCGTTGTTTACATTTCTTCTTAAAATTGAAAAAACACACACATATGGACTGTAGGTCCTTTGTTTTAATTTTTGGTTTTCTTCAACCTGTAAAATGATTCACACAATGGGGAATTAAAGCTAGCCTTTAAAATATAAAAAGTATACATTAATATATACATATTTATTCATATATTTATATATACACACTTATGCATACATATCTCAGATATATAATATGATGTATATCTCAAATGTGTATGACCAAGTTTTGTGAAGCATAACCAAGTCATCAGAGTAATAATATTGTCATTTAAAACAGACTCCTCTGCATGCTTTGCTTTTTCAGAAAGTTGGAAATCAATCCTTGGAATTGAATTTTATCACACAACGCCTATGTAACTCTAGCCTACAGTTTATTTCATAAAGAAAAGGAATAATTCGAAATTGTTATTCTCAACCATGAGCTTATCTCATGGGAAGTGGAGAAATATTTGACCGTGAACTTTCCAAAGCCGTGGTAAATTTATTCATATCAAATCTGGCCTAGTCACAACATTTGATGCTCTTCAGTCACTTTGTCATGTAATAGCATTCTCTCCACTGTCTCCACCACACTAATCCCTCTGGTTTGAAGAGTAAGGTGATTTAATGTAATTAATTAATACAAAAGGGTTTGGGAGTGTGTAATATCCCAATATATACATTTATTAAGAAGAGTCCTTCTCTTTGGCCCCATGCTATTTATGACATATTCACGTTTCCGATAAATCTTGGCTTAAGTCAACAGAAAGGGGGGAGAGAGGAATGTGTGGCTATGCAGGGTAGGGGGGAAGGGTGGCTTCAGCCTGACATGGGAGTGGAGAGCAAGGAGGGGAGAATTGGGGAGGACTGACATTAAGGTTGGAAAAGCAAAACAGAGCCAGCTCATGGAGAGATCTGATTCCAGGGTTTTAGATTGTATCATGTTCAATGTAGTTGATCCTCATTATTCATGGATTATGTGTTTGCAAATCTGCTTCCTAGATAAAATTCATTTGTAACCCCCCAAAATCAACACAGGCTGTTGCGGTCATAATGAAACATGCAGAGGAGGGGGGCAAAAGTCTTTCTTTGGAGTCACCAGCACAAGCCAAAGTTTCGCCTTCTTGTTTCAGCGGTCAGACTGTAAACCAGGATCCCTTCCCAGTATATTGAGTGCCATGCTTTGCACATGTTTGGTTGGAGGTACCCCTGTTTAAAAGGGCCCTGAGAATAGCGCTGGAGTTCTATCTAGAGTTCCTACAGGGAAGAAAGCTGTGGTGTGACTTCTGGAGAAAACACGTGTGTTAGCTAATGTTCAGTAAGCTCTGTTCAGGCATGAGTTCCAGTGCTGTTGGTGGTGAGTTTAGTGTTAATGAATCAGCTCTATATATTGAATCAGACATTTTTAAACAGAGTCACTCATCCAAGGTTATACGTTGGTCAACTGACAAAAATGCCATGACAAGGGGCTTGAAGGAAGCTAACCCCATATACTGCCTTGGAGGAATGGTTCCATAGTCACTAATTCATTGTGCCTGGTGCCTGCACAGAACGTATCTACCACGGCTAGTAAGAATTGCCTGTAACGTTTTTTCTAAATGCAATGGGAAGTCCCCGAAAGGTTGAAAGCGAAAGACACATTGTATAACGTGCATGTGCGTGTCTGTGCCCGCTTTGAAGACAGAGGCAAGGGATGTCTGCCTGCATGTTTTGAATAACATTTAGACTTAAAGCTTTACTATGCAGGGTACTGGAGTCTGTAGTGGGCCCAGAATTCTTTCCAGTTGTATAGTCCACATGCACGGATGTGCATGCACACACCCCCATTCAACTAGATACGGTAGCTTCTCTAGCTACCTTATTATCTCATTCAGCAAATATTGAGCACCTTTTGTGTGCCAGACATGGTTTTAAGGACTGAAGATTGAATGCTGGACACAAAAATCCCTCCAGCAGCGGAGCTTATAATCTAGTGCAGTGGTTCTCAATCCTGGATGTGCATACCATTTTCTGAAAAGTACATTAAAAATCCCAATGCTGCGCTCTATCCACGAGCCAGTCAGTTATCTGTGGGTGAGACTAAAGCATCAAGTACTTTTTAAAGTTCCCCAAATGATTCTGCTGTAGGACCGAGACTGAGAATTGCCATTCTAGTGAGTAACAACCACTTACGTGGCACTCACTTTGTGTCAGGCAGAATTTTAAGCACTTTATATATAATGAATAATCTTTTCTCAGAACTTTAAATGGCAGGAGTGGAGGGCATGAGAAGCCAGAAAGCTATTAGAGGGCATAACGCTTCCTTGTAAAGGATGGCTTCCAGCACTAGAGGTAAAGCCCTTATGGATGGAGAAGCACAGCAGATGAACACCAGAAGCACCCAAGACCCTTATTTCTGCTGTACCTATGGCCCAGCCAGATCCAGCTTTTCTTGGGATTTGTCTGTATGAACTTGCGTTGAATTCTGTGAACCACCAAATTCCCATTTTTTCTAAGCTAGTTCAAGTTAGCAAGTAAAAGTGTCCATAGTCCATTGGTTATATTCTCTGAATCCCATATTTACTTCACTCAAGTAGCACAGTGAGCTTATCACCAACTCCACACCCAGGACTCCATGATGATCTCAGAGATCTCTCCAGCTGTTATGTTAGACAGTTGCCCAACCTGTAACACAAACAGCAGTGTCTGCAGTAGCAGCTGATTCCTTCTGAGGAATGAAATCTCTCAAGCGTGATTGCTGGTGCTGGCGGCCAGGTAGCCTTCCACGATGCCATCCTGTTAGCAAATATGTTAGCCCTTGCTGAATCCAGGGTCAGGAGAAAACTTTCCATAGCCTAGGTCTTGAACTCCATCAGTAATTAAGAACATACAACATGCTTCTATGCGGGATCCTTTGTTTCTTTGTTTTGATTTAAAATGAAAACCTCCTAGTATATTAATTCCAGACTACACACTGATTGACATGGAGTCTGCTTAATTTTCAGATGGTAGGATATATTCATTTGCCCACTGGTGGCATTTAAGAGTGGCTTTTACACTGCCTACTGCTGTCCAACTTAAAAAAAAAATAGGATTCCATCAACTCTAGATGATGCTGTTGCAGATAAATAGCAAAATGGGCAGGAGATGAGCAAGTCTTCAGGGGAAACTGGATTTAGCAGTTCAAACATGCTCTGGGATTACTTTATCTTCCGTAACTGCAGAAATAACTACAGGATCCCAGAAGACTTTGTTACAAATATTGAAATACTGTACCCATAGCATTTATAAAATCTCTCTACGACTACTGTCAACACTGTAGCTTCAACCTAGTGACTGCTAGTATTATAAAATATCTACTTCCTCATCTCTTTTCCGCCTCTCTAGATCTCTCCCTCAGTATGCTATGATTTGATTTGTATTTAAAGCATTGTCAGTATCCTGTTGTTAACCTTTTATGATTAGGTTCCCTGAATGGGCTTGTCCCTGAACCTTACAAATCTGCCCAGGCTGCAAGGAATTAAAGCGTGAGATTTCTCCCTGTTCACCAGCAGGTGGCAGCAGAAATAAGTAAAATAAGCTAAACGGTGCATTACAAAGACCCAGAGAAACGATGCCCTTTATCTGAATCTTCTTCTCTTTCCCAGCCTCCTATCTTTCTCATTTCATTCACATCTCCTTCGTTTTGCAGAATAATCTGTTGAGGGAGCAAAACTAGGTTTAATCTGACAGCTGTGGAAGAATCAGAAAGGATGGAAACACTTTTTTTATTCTCTGAATTGTTTTTCCTGCTTTGATGTTTGCCTCCAGGGAGGTCCTCTGGCAATCCTTTTAGCAGAAGTTGTTGAAAGACAATCCTTCACACTGGCTGTAGAGAAAGCTGAACTCCTTAAGGAGAGTATGATGGGGGACGCAGAAAAGGTAGGAGGAGGTGATTAGAAGTTGGAGAGTAGTCCTCTGCCAGGCTGGGGGTAGGAGGGCTGCAGGTTCTGGGGTCATCTGCAGTCTCTTCCGCATAGTGTAGCCGGGTGAAGGCAAAATACCCGGGCCCAGGTGTTGGGTAAGTGTCAAAGCAATCACAGAGGATGGATAAGTGGAGGTGCCTTTTCTCCGTGTTTCATTCTACGCAAGATTACTGGGATCTTCATCTAAACCTAGGTTAGGAGAATCCCACGAATAATAATGAGTAAGACTGAATGTTTTGATAACTCAGTATGATGTGGGCTCTGTCTCAGATCTATTTAGATTCAGAGAATATAAAATTCAATGGCATTATTTTAGACTTCCAAGTTACAATACAAGTTCTAGCTTTTGTACAATCTTAGATTTTGATCTGTAGGAACCACTTGTCCCTTGATGGATAGGGTTGCAACTTTGTTCTAGCAACTTCCTCTCTTGATGAAAAGTAAAGATATTTTTCATCCCTCCCTCACATGACAGGAGCTCACTTCCCTGGGGTGGCCACTGAAGGAAGGTGCTCCTACCAGCCACTGAGTGCCCTTGGGGCATGAGCTCTTCTGTTTGAGTTCTTGCGACACATGAACACAGGAGAAATATGTGCCTGGCTTTAAGATATCTTCACCTCAACTGTTCCCTCTCACAATCTCAGTTCGTAGGCTAAGAAACTCAGGATACGAGAATTAGTTTTCCACTTAAGACCTTTCAAAACAAAATCTATATTAACTATCTAAACTTAACTTTCATAACTGGCCCCAGAGTTTCAAGAAGACTTGTCATCTCACTGATTCCTTGAAAACTTAAAAAAGCAACTTACCCATTTCCAATAAAAACTTTTCATAACTCCGTACTTGGATGCTATCAATAAGTATAGATAAACTGAGATATAAAATGGTAAACTGACATGCAAAGCATTAGTTACAAAAGTCACCTCTATACCCTTGTGACAGCCCCTGAATTCAGAAAATCACATTTTTCACTAAATTATAAGAAGATAAGTTTCTCTCCCTGCAGATGGAATATGCTGAATTCTGTATCTGTGGGCATCCCTGAGTGCAATGCTTTTATTAATTATTGAAAATACCTTAGATAAAGTGACTGGCACAATGAAAAATCAAGATACGTATCAGTAGGGCGCTTGATTTTGGCTCAGGTCATCACCTCAGGGTCCTGGGATCAAGCCCTGCATCGGGCTCCACACACAGCAGGGAGGCTGTTGGAGGATTCTTTCCCTCTCCTTCTGCCCCTTCCCTCTCCCCTCCTGCCTACCTGCTCACATTCTCTCTCTCAAATAAATAAATAAAACTTAAAAATAAATAGGTATCGACAAGGATTAAAGATAAATGAAAGAAGTCACTTCTGGTTGTATAGAGGTGCAGAAAATAGGGATCACACCGCCTTCTACAAAATTTGAAAACCTATAAAAATCTCACTGCAAATGTTTTTGCTATAATCTTAGAACTAAGTACTATACTTTGATCAGCATTCTGTAATTTAGCCAGTAGGGGGCAGTCAAAGAGTGCCTCATAGAATTTAACTAGCCCAGGTTCTATACCGTTTTTGAAGAATTCAAGTAAACTTCTGTAACCCTTTAAAAATTCTGTGCCTTCATTTATCATTTCTGGGTTCTGAATTCATGTTAAAATTATAACAATGTTTTTTCCTGAAAAAGTGTTGGTTTCCTTTAAATTATTATCTGAAGTTTGTGAAGTGTTGCTAGTATTTTTAATTTAATGTGGCTTACATTGTGTTTTAATAGACTCACCGTAAAAGAGAAAATGAACATTTTTTCTGTGTCTTTGAAAAGTCTGAATATAATTTAGAAATGTTGAATGAAGGATTTATCTAGAGTGTGAGGGAGCACAAGTTGGAGGAGTTGCCAGATACAGAAAGATAAGTCAACCTTCAAATGTTTAGAGTCATATCGAAAAATTCAAACTCCCGGTTCTAATTTCCTGTCCCTAGTGCCCTTTTGGGGAGAATTTCTGGTACTCCCAGAAGAGAACTGTATGGAAATCGGCATGTTTGCAGCATTGCAGCCTCGAGTGGGTCTTAATTCACATCCAGTCTGCATCCCGGGAATCAGCAAATATCAGAATCAAGAGCTTCAGATGAAGATGATGTGAAGTTTCATTTTAAAAATGGGTGAAAGTCCAAGACTGACTTTTAAAATTTTGTTAAAAAAATTTGTTTTCACATGCTGGTTGGAACAGAAACAAAGCAACATGTTACTATCCGACTCAACCCAGCAAACAACGTGTTGCCACTGTGTGCCGGCCCTGTGCCTCGTCACTGAGGGAAGAAGGAAGAGAATACGTCCAGGGTGAGAAGCTGCCGCTGTGCAAGTTGTTGTGGGGCACACTTCTTGCTCACCCTGACGGCATGTGGTGCTCCTGACTGCTCTGTGTGCCTGCAGTTCTCGAAGTGTGGCGAGTCCTCCGCGCAACCCCCCCCCAACACACACACCAGTAGCTGCGGCAGCATTACCTGAGCACCTGTCAGAAAGACAAACATCAATAATGCTGGGCTTGGTGCCCAGCAATCTGGGTTTGACAAGCCTTCCAGATGATTCTGTCGGGTGCTCAAGTTTGATACCCAAATCACTGGCCCTAGGCAGGTAGAGGAACATATGTGATACACTGGCACAGAGCGCTGGGCACCCTTCCCTCAGCTGCCCTCCCTTCCTGTGAGTGAGCTGCAGAGTGCTGGGCACCCTTCCCTCAGCTGCCCTCCCTTCCTGTGAGTGAGCTGCAGAGCACTGGGCACCCTTCCCTCAGCTGCCCTCCCTTCCTGTGAGTGAGCTGCAGGCAGGCGACAGGGCTTCGCAGCTGCTTCTCCAAGCGCAGGCTCCTCTGGCCCAACTGGGGCCTTTGATTCTAGAGTTCAGTATCACATCTGCCTGCAGATATATGCTCCAGCTTCCAACCTCACACTTAATGCTGTATTATGGCCATAATATTATCTTAAATTATATTCTTAATTATAATATAAAATTTTGTAAAATTATATAATAATTATATTATTAATTAATAATTAAATAAAATAATTAAATTAAATAAATTTAATATTATATTAAAGATAATATTATGGCCTTTATCAACCCCCATTCCTTGCCTTTTCAGTTGATCCAGAATCCAAGCAGGGAGGAGGGATTTTGTTCAGTGGACCCCACTGAAGACCCTAATGAAATTCAGGATGTGGCAGAGGAGGTGGATTTATATGAAGTTTAAGTTTAAAGTGTAATTCTGGGCACTTGGGTGGCTCAGTTGGCTAAGCGTCTGCCTTCAGCTCAGGTCACGATGCCAGGTCTGGGGTGAGCCCCAGGTCAGGATCCCTGCTCAGCAGGGAGTCTGCTTCTCCCTCTCCTTCTGCCCCTGCTCATGCACTCATTCTATGTCAAACAAAGAAATAGAATCTTAAAAAATAAAATATTAAAATAAAATAGTGTAATTCTCACGGTGTCAACTCAAAAGAACCCATCTGTCTCTTTGCAATATAGAAAAGTTGTCTTTTTTGTTTCTTTCTGCAGTTTTTCCTTCTTTACTTTCCTTGCTGTCAGAAATAGCAAACTGACCCTTACAGCAAAATAAGACATATTCTAATGAGAAAAAAACAAGCTGTTCACACATCTTCTTTTACTTTAAAAAAAGCCTTTCCAGAATGTTTTAAGAAAACTTGAAGGTTGGATCCATTTAATACTCATTAAAATATATCAGAAATTGATAACCCAAGAATGTTTCAGGTGACTTCTTTTGGAATCTTTGCATTATAAAGAAAGCACAGGCTTAACCTGCAGTTGAAAATTAAAATTCCTGCTCTACTTCTCTTAGCTAATCTAAGTCCTTACTGGTCCCTTCCTGCCTGGTGTGAATTTCTTTTCCTTGACTGTCTTGGTCACCAGAGACCCCTTCTTTCTCTGATGCCCATAGAACTCATGACCTGCTCTTCTTGTCTGGTATTTCACCTGTGCACCTTCAATATCCGTGTCCTGTTTTCTCAACTCATTGTGAAGAGACAGCATGCTACTCTCCTTTATATTCTCAGCCATGTAGTAGATGACACATACATGTGGGGTGAATAAAACTCTTATTTCTTATGTATCTTTAACCCTTATTTCTGAGTATTCAAGAAATGATTCACATTTTACTTATAAAACTCTTATATACATTAGTTATGTAGATCTAATTCATCCATTGATTTAACTTTGGAATCCATCAATTTAAAAACTTCTTGGAGCACCTGGTTGGCTCCGTTGGTTGAGAGTTCTACTTTTGGTTTCCACTCAGGTCATGACCTTAGGGTCATGAGATGGAGCCCTGACTCGGGCTCCCAGTTCATTGAGGAGTCTGCTTGTCTCCCTCTCTCTCTCTCTGCCCCTCCCCCGACTCATGCTTTCTCTCTTTTTCTCTCTCTCTTTCTCTAAAATAGATAAATAAATCTTTAAAAAACACACACACAAGAAAAAAACGACCAACTTCTTACAGAGACATAACCTAAACTGGTGATGGCCTCCAGCTGGGACAATTGGGGGAAGAGTGATTGCTAAAGGAGACAGGGTTTGTCTCTGGGATGATGAAAATCTAAAATTGATGGTGGTAGCAGTTGCACAATCGTGAAAATATACTAAAAAAGACTGAACTGCACATTTTATATGAGTGGGTTATAGGGTATGTGAAATATATTCAACAAAGCTGTTACTGAAAACAATCTCATTTGATAAGGACTAGAGTGATAAACATGCAAGACATTTCATTGTTTTGCCGTAGATACTGGTAGATTTGTCTCCATGACCTATAACTCACAGAATGTAAAGGGAAGTGTGAGGGCATTAAAATCTTTATGAAAAACGCATAATCTTCTTTCCTCCATTTCCCATGTTCATAGATGTATATGAACCATGCTTAACCTTGTTCTATTTCTGGATTCCAAACCAGTTCTATATACAGGAAAGGGAGTTTTCTTAAAAGCTGATTTCTCACGTAAGATGGAAGGCTTGGTGACCTGTTTTAAAATGTGCTACAGAAATGGCGGCAGCCCACCAGTGGCCCTAAGTCTCTTGCCTCAACAGTGTTTGACTCCTCTCCTCCCCCCTCTTAGCACCCTCCAGCCTTCCATTCGCAACTCTGCTGTTCCCTGACTCCCAGACCAGTAATCACCACTTTCTGTGATTAACTCCTTATTGTGCTACCCACCTAGAGCTTCCAGATTCGCCAGTTAATCCACCGAGGTGGAGGCTGCAGTCAACAACCTGGTCAACCTGCTTCTGTGCCTCATACACTTACCTCTCCCTGGGCGCCGGTTTGCACCGCGAGGGGCGGTTCTGGAGGGTGCCAGGGGCTTCTTCAGAGAGTTGGTGGAAGAGCAGCAGGAGGGCACAGAGCAACCAGCAGGGTGGCGGCAGAATCTTCCAGGACACGCAGAAGTTCTCCAAGATAAGTGGGGATGCCACAGAAGCTGCACTGACCCCGAAGAAGAACCTGAACCGGGCCCTTTGGGATCTGCAGGTCCTGAGTTCTGCCTGCACAGATCCCACCTCTGTGACTTCCTGGAGAACCACTTCCTAGGTGAGGAGGTGAAACTCATCAGGGAGATGAGCAACCACCTGACGGACCTCCCAGGCTGGCCGGTCCCCCAGCTGGGCGAGTATGTCTCCTGAAGGCTCACCCTCAAGTGTGACTAGGAGCCTCGCAGCCCAGCAGCCGCTCAGGGACCCTCTGCGTCACCCCTGGTGACAGGGCTTCTGTCTGAGCCTCTCCCCACAGACACTTGGCCACTTTAAACTACCCTGGAGCCCTCTCCCAAGCAGTGGACCAAATGGAAGCAATAAGGTTTTTGTTTTTGTTTTCAAAAAAAAAAAAGAAGAAGAAGAAGAAGGAGAAGGAGAAGAAAAAAAAGTGGAGAAGTTGCATGGTATGTTACTGACAACCACAGTGTCCCGCTCTGTTATTAAAAACGGTTGATACTACTTGTTTATTATCTCTGTTTTACCTGTGAGGAAATTGAGACATGGAGACATTAAGACAAGGTCGCTCTGCCTGTGAATGACAAAGCCAGTTGTAAATGGTCTATATCCAGAGCCTCAGTGCTTAACCATCAACACTCTGTGCCTCCTACCGTTGATCTTTACATGAACGAGCCTTCCCCATTGCCAAGGCACGTTCCCTCTGTGGAGGGAAAACAGCACAGCATTGAAGTGTCTGCTGGCATGGAGAAATCAGAAAACAAGAACACCGGATTAGGACAAAATACTGGGTTAGAGTATGTTCAAATTCTAGCTACTTAATAGGCTCTACCAATATGAGCATCAGTTCTAATCTAGAAACCTGGAAGCGTGCTGTCCATTATAGGATCTAATGACGATTACTGATGATAATGTGTATGAATGTGTGTATTGCCCTGTGGACACCCAATAACAGATGTTTGATTTATAAGTGAATGCAAAGTGCACATTTTGCAAATCATTCAGGTCCTCTTTTACATATAATGCTTTATAGCAGAAAGTCACGGTGCTTTATAAATGTTTTCTTATTACTCATAACCCAGCTGTTATGAAGTTGGGAGAAATACCTGCAAAATTTGTGAAGTTCATAGAAACAGTATTGAGGAGGGACAAATACTACGTACAAACAAGAAATTCTTATCATAGTGTTTTATATATTCATGTTATTACTAGTGTTAGTACTATACTTTTTTTTTAAAGATTTTATTTATTCATTTGACACACAGAGAGAGATTACAAGTAGGCAGAGAGACAGGCAGAGAGAGAGGAGAGAGGAGGAAGCAGGCTCCCTGCTGAGCAGAGACCCCGATGTGGGCCTCGATCCCAGGACCCTGGGATCATGACCTGAGCCAAAGGCAGCGGCTTTAAGCCACTGAGCCACCCAGGTGCCCAGTGCTATACTTTCTATACTTAATAATTAATTCAACATTATTGGGGTGCCTGGGTGGCTCAGTCGTTAAGCATCTGCCTTCAGCTCAGGTCACGATCCCAGGGTTCTGGGATCCAGCCCTGCATCGGGCTCCCTGCTCAGCAGGGAGCCTGCTTCTCCCTCTCCCACTCCCTCTGCTTGTGTTCCCTCTCTTGCTGTGTGTCTCTCTCTCTGTCAAATAAAGTCTTTAAAAAAATAATAATTCAACATTATTTACTATGTGCTTTCCTAAGTGACTCATATTATTTAGTCATGAGAGGTAGAGCTGGCCATGAATGAGACATACCCGGGCCATCATGGAGTGTACCTTTTAGGAGGGGGGAGAGACAGATAATAAACAAGTGAAATAAACAACTGAACAAGAGAAAGTCTGGTAGTGATGAGTGCTAATGGGTTTACTGAAAGGATTTAGTTTAGAATGGACTTAAGCCAGTCCTCAGGGTTCATGTTGCGGATCCAAAAAGACAACTGGACCCTTGTGAAGTTTTGATCTTGCTACAGAAATGTCGGTTGTACTGCTGTAGAGAATCTTGAGGAGACTAAGTTCTTTATAATCAGAGAACAATGTAACAGTAATACTTTATTTTTGCAAGGGCGTCTGGGTGGCTCAGTCAGTTAAGAAGCGACTCTTGATTTCGGCCCAGGTCATGATCTCAGGGTCGTGAGATCCGAGCCCTGCACCAGGCTCTGCCCTGGGCACGGAGCCTGTTTAAGATTCTCTCTCTCCCTCTGCCCTGTCCCCCTCCCTCTCTTAAAAAACAAAAAAAAAAGTCTATTCTCTCGAAGTACTTTGGGGACTGAAAGCACCTTCAGGTGTGGGCACTAATAGAATGGCTTGATTTTGTTCTTGTTAAAGGTGAAGCTCAGCAGTACTCTCTCAACAGGACCTATGAGCAGCCGCCACCACCTCCGAGCACAACCTAATCAGTTAAGGAAGCCTGATCAATGACATGATCAGCTCTATGTTCTTGCCAGGAAAATATGCTTCTTTTTTCCCCTTTCATCTTTTCTGGATGGAGTTGTAATTGTTCTTCTGACTGATTATCATCTGTTTACCTTCAAATTGCAGGTACAGCCAGGTAGCTGGACTGTGAGCCTTTCAGTCAGAATCACTCTGGGACCCAGGGGGAGGGTGATGTCTTATGAACTTAAAAGGCAAATTCATTTTTGTGCCTGTGTAGACCTGAGGCTTTGGTTCACTTCGAGCGGCTATTACTGTGTGTGTTTTTGTGTAGTCACTTTTTAGTAGTAATTAAGAGGGAATGAATATATGGACTCAATTAAAATTTGGCCTATAAGAGGTGAGAGGTCGGCACACATTTTACAACTATTGTAACCCTTGCCCCACCCCGTGGACCACAGACAAAGGAAACTCTTCTGAAAGGCAGATGTTAGAAAACAAATCTTTAGTCAAATCAGTAATATCAGCTTGCATCTTAGAAAGAGGTTGCTTTCTTCAGTGACTTCATTCGGTGGGTTTACTTTCACTTTCAAGGAGAATATAACCTCCTTCCTTTGGGGTGTTATTTTCCATCTTTATGTCTCTTGCTTTTTTAAAAATGAAATTTTATTTTAAAGTTATCAAATCACTGTATGAATATTCAAATCCCACTGAGTTAAATGTAAATGTTTTCAGGTTACCGAATTAATAAAACAGTATGTTCAAGTTACAAAGCAGAGCCTTATAGGTCGAACTGTACAAAGTTGTTATTTTGTAGGTCAAGAGCAGTTCAATACTAGCAATTTAATAACATTCAACATTAATTAGACAATCCAAGGTAAGTTTCCCAATTTTATTCAATTTTTACATAGGCTGACACATTTGAAATTCACCAAGTAAAGAAAAATAAACTGAAATCTCTCTTAAGTTGTGTTAAGAGTGAAAAATGAATGGACTTCTCCCTCTACTGTCATTTAGAAAGGAAGCATAGCATATAACTGGGAAATCCTGAGGGTGAAATCCAGAGAATAGAGGATTGGTGGGTCATTTCACACATTAGATTTTCTATTCTGATTATCTCACTTTTGTTTGTAAGGAGCCAGCACTGTTTTGCAGACAATGAGGGATTTGTATATATCCAATTGGTTGATCTGAAGGAGGTGTCCTTTTTTGGTTAATCATTAACATCTTACCTGTGTTTTCTGCCTTAAGAAAATGCTACTGGGGGCACGCTTCTGGGTGCTTCTGGGTGGCTCAGTGGGTTAAAGCCTCTGCCTTCAGCTCAGGTCATGATCTCAGGGTCCTGGGATCAAGCCCCACATCCGTCTCCCTGCTCAGCAAGGAGCCTGCTTTCTCCTCTCTCAGCTTACTTGTCTCTCTCTCTCTGTCAAATAAATAAATAAAATCTTTAGAAAAAAAAAAAAAGAAAATGCTACTGGATTTTGACTGTAATAGGGGTTGGGACAACTAAGGGAAATTCTGTACAATGGGTTCAACCTGAAGTTTGCTTAGGTCATATCATACAGTAAGGGTTGTTAGTAAGTTGGGAACTCAGTTTGTTTCTGCTGTTTTGATAGTCGCTGAATGAAAACTCGACCTCTGCAAAGGGAACCCTGGCTAGTTTATTCTTGTCTCTCCCAGGACAGGGCTTTGAATATAATAGGTACTTGGTCCTCATTGAGTTGAACTAATATCAGAGATAATTTGAAGCACATTCAAAAGACAAGGCAGCACTCAATAAGGAGACTGATTGTCATGCAATATACTGAAGAGTAAGTGAACAGAAAAAAAATTAATATTGTTTGAAATGTAAAAATTGGCTTCTCTAGCAAACCAGATAAGAGCTACTCAAACTGAGTTTTATCAGGTCGTTGTGTTCTATAAGTATATTTGCATCTTAGGTTGTCTGAAATTTTCTGGAATACCTAAGAACTAGGCTGAAACCTCATGCAGGGCAGAAAGCTGTGAACAGTCCGTGGAGTCGGTGTATGATCGTTCTTTGTTGTCCTGGCGCACTGAGAAAGCACTACTACGTTGGTTAGAGTTGCTTTTTAGTTCTGTCTGTTGTTGGCATTGCATATGTGAACTTAATCTTTCTTGGCGATTCTCTTCGCAGTTAAGTAGTCCTGGCTTTTGCTCATTCTCTCTTTTCTCTAACGTAATTTTAACTATGTACTGAAATTTACTAAGATGATATGTAAGCACTATCTTTAATTAATTGTGCTTACAGCTAACATCTGGAAAGTATAATAGAACATCTGCTCTGCATAGAGCCACCTAAGGATTATTAAAATCTGATATTTTAAGTCTTTTTATATTGTAAGTACCATGTGTTAGCCACACTCAAATACAAATGATTTGAAAAGAAATTAAGCAAATGGCTGTAGTTCAGTGCTTTTTAAAAGAAACCATCAGGACTTAAGATTAAATTTTATCTTGTTTTTTATTTCAATCAAGAGAATTTGTTCTTTTCTTGGTTTTTCTTGGATAGGGTGGAAAAGGTGGAAGGATTGGGCCAGGGGAACTGAGGGGTGTTAAACAAATGTGAATAATCTGCAGAGTAAATTCTATACAATTTTTCATAGGCACCAAATGAAAGGAGCATTATCATCTAGTTGAAAAAAATTTCTAATCCTTGAATTGCATTGGTGATCTTTGACCCCAGAGTTTATTTAAGAGTGTACAATTATTAATTGTATTACATGGCAGTTTTTGTTTTACAATGTGTATTTCTGCCTTATACCAACTTCTCATTCTTATTTGACACATCCCTTTAAAAAGTACAATTCCATTAAATTTTACCATTATGCAATTTCTTAATTTAGTTTGGGCTTATAGCTATCTGTGACACAAAGACTGAATACTCTTGTTTCTCCTCCCAAGTTACAGTATTTTCTAGAAACTTTTATTTTACTACATGGCATTTACATACACACACCCTCCCACACATAATCATTCATCCTATATTTGTTATGAAAAGCCATAAGGAATAAATACATTTCCTGTATGGTCTCTTAGAATCATGCAAAGTAAATAAAGTAGCAATGATATTCTGTTAACAAAGGTGTTTTGTTAATGAACAAAAGACATAGTAATCAAGGGTAATGATTTTACCATTGTTGTACAAAAAGACCCACATGAATTCGGTATGACTTTCAAGTAGCTAAAATTAAAGAGCTGACTGAGAAGTTTACTTTGTACCATTAATTCATTCTGTTTTGTGGATGTAGGCTAATTTTTGACCCTGTTCATCTATTTTGCAAATATACAGATTGCTCAGCATAAACTCACTTGTACTAAATAACTAGCTGGATGGTGTGCAGATAATGGTCAAGGAATATCATTTTTTTTCTGTGGGAAAGAGGTTAATTTTTAGAAAACAGAAACTATAAATGTCTGTGGCAAATAACAATAGCAATTATTTGAATAACAGCTGATATTTACTTAGCTCCTGTAATGTTCCAAGCCCTCTGCTAAGTGCCTGATCCGGTGTTTCATGCCGCAATCCTAAATCAAGTATAGGTACTATTCCCACTTTGAGTGTGGTTAAGTAAGTTGCTCAAGGTCACACAGTTCATACGCTGCAGTGCATAGGCTGCTTCCATATTGTAACAAAGTAACGGAGTTTTTTTTTTTTTTTTATTTTTAAAAGCTCATATCCTGTTAAATAACAGGCAAAATGTACAAAAGTTAGAAATATCAGAATGCAACTGAGTTTTATTTCTACTAAAAAGTTTAATATACATAGGGCCTAGAGCAAAAGCTAAAGTAAAATTTAAAAAATATGGAAAAACAATCCCACGTGATCTAGGACATTGGATGTCCCTACCCGCTCCCCCCGCCAGTCACTTACAAAGTGGCTTGTTTAAAACTTCTCCTAGCTTAAAATTTGTCTTGACATTAGCCAACTTAGTTCACAAAGTCATGAGTTTTGTATAGATTTAAAGTAAAAAGGAGGGAAGGAAGGAAGGAAGGAAGGAAGGAAGGAAGGAAGGAAGGAAGGAAGGAAGGAGAAAGTGAGAAAGCAAGCATGCATGCCATACAGAGGCAGCTATGCCTTTTGATCCATTCTTTGCAAAATAAGAACCCAACGTGGTAAATATATTTTGGCATATTTTGTTTTAGTCACATTGAGAAGAAAAAAAAAGCCATTTGGCTAAAATTACATTCTAGTTTTGAAGAGAAATGTTTCAGCGAACTTAGAATTACTTCCAACAGTCGCCTTGCCCAGTTAAAGATGTGAGCTAATTTTTGATACCCAGTGTATGCTTTCCTGGCTCTTGTCTAATTAGGAAGAAGGAGATGCTGGCATTGGCAAAGAGAATGAGTTAGTCCACAAGAATCCTGCCATCATGGGCTCCATTGGAGTTAATGAGCCTTGGGCTCAGTAGCATGTAACAGGGACATTGAGTCACTGGTTAATGCAAGATACAAGCTATGCTTCTCTCACCTAATACTATGAAGGTAAGTGGTAGGATAGGCATGGAGGCTTAGCTACAGAACTGAACCCAGGCCCCTTTTGTCTTATTACTCAGTCATCCATAGCTCAGGTGCTGTTGCCCCATCTTCATGGTCCAAGATGGTGCTCTGTCATATCTATATCCCAGGAAACAGGATGGAGAAAGTGGGAGAAAGATCATACCCCTCCCATTTAAGGACATATCCTAGAAGTTGCACACATCATTTTCCCTCACATTCTCTTGGCTTGGATTTAATTGTGCAGCTACACTTAGATAAGAGGAAAAGAGGGATAGGTGATTACTATTCGCAGTAGCCGTATGGCTAGCTAAAATTTGGAAATTCTCTTATAGTGGAAAATGGGAAATCAGGTATTAGAGGACAGCTACCAGTTGTTGTCACATCATCTTTGTAAAAGACCTTTATTTTATATTTTGATAACTTAGGAAGTATAAGGTTGATTTTCATTGCTCATTTGACTTACTTCAGTCTTTTTCTGATCATTTTAATCAACAACAGTTCCTCCTTAAAGCTATTTACAGGACACAACTAGAAATGAATTCCTGACGATGTGCATAATTAATAAGTGATTGTACTGAACTCTTTTCTAAAAATGAGCTCAGGATTGCTACATTTTGAAATTTTCTTCCCTCTTACTTTTCTTCAGTTTTGATTGACTTTCTCTTCTAAATCATTTGATCTGCTAGATTCTGGAGATAAAAGGATGACTAAGAAACATGGAATAGATAGAGGAAGCAATCGATTGAAACCCCAAGCTGTCTGATTCCAAAGCTCAAGCTCTACCTTCTTCCAGAGGGAAGTTCATCCCATGATCTCTTTATGGTTAGTTTTCCCGTTGAGATAAACAGGGATGACATAGGGATGTTGCTAGAGTGAAGTGAGGGGCATTAATAACTGTATTTGACATGCAACATGTTTTCTTTACCTCCCACTTCAGCCTCTTTTGTTGGACCCTGAAGTTGATTGTTTTTGACATAGGAGTTTAGTTCGGAAAATGCCATTGTCAGAATCTTTTCCCCCAAATGACATTGAATAACCATTTTGAGGTCTAGAACAGAGTCTTGATGAACTGGTAATAAATCCAAAGAGAAGAAATGGTTAAGAGATGACTTTAAGTGGTGACTCTTGCCTTCTTATCACTAAACACACAAACTGTGCCATGAATGCTTGTAAATTTCGAATTCCAAGATAAAGTGTTTTCCTTTTGAGTTTATTGCTTTGACTTCTTGTAATGGTGGGTGTCTCCAAAGAGAGAGTGTAAATGATACTACAGTTTGGGATATGGTTAGAAATGGAACTTATTAACTGAAATGCTATAACATTTATTGAACTTCTATTATATTTCAGGTACATGCTAGGTGATTTTACATATATTAGCTCATTAGTTCATTGATGTTACCACATAGAATCTATGCTGATTACCTTTAAAAAACTTAATAAACAAAATATACTTGATATCAAGACCACAATACGTGTTTTTATCTTTCTTCCTTCATACTTCATTTCGCCGTTATTCACGGTGTTATTCACGTTATGTTTTGTCAATTAACATAATTTTAAATGCTAACATGTTGGACAGTCCATATTTTGGGGTTTGTTTGTTGTGGTTTTTTTTAGAATTTTTTTTTTATTTGACAGAGAGAGAGAGAGAGAGAGATCACAAGTAGGCAGAGAAGTAGGCAGAGAGAGAGGAGGAAGCAGACTCCCCGCTGAGCAGGGAGCCTGATGTGGGCCTCGATCCCAGGACTCTGAGATCATGACCTGAGCTGAAGGCAGAGGCTTTAACCCACTGAGCCACCCAGGCACCCTTGGGGGGTTTTTTTGGTTTTCATGTTTCTCTCAGCTTCCACTTCTTTTAGGTAGAGCCTTGTAAAGTCCAAGTCTCCGCTTGAAACTTTTTGATAGTTTTCCATTACCTAAAGGAGAAAACTGTTAGTATGGCTTATAATTCCCTCTACAGTCTGGTTTCTACTCCCTTGTCCAATCTTATCTTTATCTCTGAGTGATTCTTTTCCCCACACCTCACCATATACTTCAGCCAAATCTGAGTTCTTTGCAGTTCTGAGAACAAGTCATTCTATTTTATTCTTTCATTTTTTTTGCCTACACTGATTCTTCTGCCTGGAGGCCTTGCCTGACTGCAAAGGCATAATTGAAAACATACAATTCAGTGGGATAAAATCTGGTTCAAAATGTCTTTTTGGTGAAAATGCATTTGAGAGTGATCATTCACCACCAGTTTTTCATGTATCAGAAATCTTAGTACCCTTCAGAGAAATTTTGCCATCTACTGTGTTTTTAAGCATTTTTGGTTTTTCTTTGGATGGCATATTTGGTTGTTCTTTTTAAAAAATTGTTTTCAGTTTCTTTTTTCTCTGGGTACAAAATTTGAATTTATTTTTTTAAATGAAATATCCAATATAAAATACATCTTGGTCCTTAAAATACAAAGATTGGGGGGAAATGCTAAACCAAATAATTTCTCTCTCTCCCTCTCCCTCTCTTTTAAATACCGGGACCTTGGCACATGTTATTTATTCTGCTGAAACACTGTTCCACCCTACCCACCACTGTCTTTCCCTATCCTCATTGTCCTTCAAGTCAGCTTCAAAATCAATGCTCTCGAAAGGATTCCCTTGACAGCCTCAAGTTAAATTTGGCTTTGTGTATACATTTCTTTTTTTTTTTGGTAGATGGAAGTTTTCTTTACATCATTCATCACAATTTAAAGTATTGAAAGTGTTTTCAATTGTATTGTGTAGTATTCACAGTTGAAAGTATTTGCCATATATTCATTAAGAATACAGGCTCTGGAGCCAGGGTGCATGAGTTCAAACCCCAGCTCTGCCACAAATAGGCTGTAGGACCCTGGCCTATTGCCTCAGTTTCTTCATGAGTAAAATGGGGCTAAAAATAGTAATGACCTCATGGGTATTATGAGGACTGAATGAGAAAATGTAGTTAAGTACATTGCATATGGCCCTGGCATGTCAAATGTTTATCTATTTTGCATTTGTGTTTGATTATGGAATCCTTATCTATCTCATTATAAGTTCTGTCAGTAGTACCATGCCTGTTTGTGGACCATTGTACCCAGCAGGTAATAAATGCACCAAAATCATTTGTTGAATGAATGAATGAATGAAGAATGAACTAATAGTATGGTAATTTGAAGGAAGTTAAGTAGAAGTTTAGGACCAAAAATATTTTACTCATTTACTTGTCTCTTTATAATCTGTACCTCCAAGTCATCCTATAGAACATTTGAAATGTTGGTTTTTGATTTTGAGAAAAGAGCTCTTTGACAAGAATTTTAATTCATTGAAATGGTGGCAATGACACAATGTGATGTTTGAAACTCCAGTATTGAATGTGTCACCAAAAAGTACATGTATCTTAACAATGTTAGGTTAACTGAGCTTATATGGATACAGTCACTATTGTGGTATCATGTCAGTTTTGTTTTGATTCTTTCATTACAAAAAGTGCGATGGCCATTTTACACTCACTTAAAAGAGTAAAGGGTCCTATTCCTAAAGTGAACAAATTTTTAAAAAAAATGCTCACAGTAAAAAAAAAAAAAGCAAAGGTAGCATTTTACTGGGCTTTCTCTCTTTTTCTGTTCAATCCAAATGGAAACGATGAAGTCCTGGATTAATATGCAGAATCATATGCCAGTTCTTAATGAATGCTCAACTTACATGCTCATTCTATTGTTCTTCTAAGTAGTTATTTTCACATTAAGTGAGGCTTTATTTTTCTGTATGATACATATCACTTTTAAAATAAACCACATGATGGTTGAAGCAGTATCACTTCGACAATTTACATTACATCACAAACTGAATTTTATGCCAAATCTGATCTATACAAGCTGCAACTATGCTCAGCCAGTATTTGGTCTAGTTTGAATTTAATACCCAACTGGCCTAAATCTGACAGACTTAATTTATTAATTCAAGAACGTTTGCTCTGTTCTGCATATGTGCCAGAAATGATTGTGGTTCATTGAGAAGACTGAAGGGAATATTGCTGAATAAACCTTTAAGGATTGAAATGAAGGTTCCAGTGACAGGAACTGATACATTAAATGTTACAGATGTTATACTGATAAGAGCATCTAGTGAAAAAATATTTTTACACTCTTTAGAAGTTATTAGTATTTGAACAGCAGGACATAATTATAAGAAAGTGTGCTGTGCTCATCTGTATTGAAGAGCGTAAGAAAGAATCCACGGATTGGTTTGAGTTATCTGAATATCTTACATATGGCAATGCCCAAGTTAATTACATAGTGGCTGAATTATCAAATTGGTTTTCATTTTATGGATCTCGTCTTGCCTTCAGATGGATGTCATCTTAAGTCAGCTTGGGTTGCCTGACAAAATACTGTAGACTGGGTGGCTTAGACAAATGAAATTTATTTTCTCATGGTTCTGAGAAGTGGTCAGAAGTCCAAAATCAAGGTTTTGGCAGGATTAGTTTTGCCGAGGCCTCTCCTTAGCTTGCAGGTAGCTCACCTCTTGCTATTTTTTCACGTGGTTGTCTCTCTATGAATGTATGTGTCCAAATTTCCCCTCCTTACAAGGACACCAGTCAGATCGGACTACAGCCCACCCTAATGGCCTCGTTTAAATTTACCTCTTTAAAGGCCTTATCTTCAGATATAGTCGCATTCTGAGGTACAGGTGGTAAGGGCTTCAAACTCTGAATACTATGGGGGCACAATTCAGCACTTACCACCAGAGATGTTTATTTCCCAATACTGCCATTTTGAATCTCTAGTGATAAAAGCTACAGTACAAAATACCTTTTTCAAATATAATCACCGCATACTCCAGCATCATATGCTACAAGAGCACTTTTACCTTATAATTGCTGCTCTTTCTGCATTGGGTGTTGGAAGTTAGATTAAAGATGCTATAAGCAGGCATCATTTTTTTTTTTTTGCCAAGGTAATAAAATGGAACCAAGATAAATAGGACCACATTTCTTCTTAAAACCTTTCAATGATATTCTTTACTTTCACCCCAGCTTGCCTATAAGGACTTAAGGGGTGGAGTCCATGTTTTTCTGCATCCCCAATATCTAGCACAATGCTAGATCCAGAGTAGGTAGTTAATACATATTTATTTATTGAATGAATACATGAATGAGTTGTCTAGTAATACATAGTTATAAATCATAAAGCAAGGCTAGAATCTTCTTCGAAGTGATTAATAAGCTATTACAAGTATGGTCGATTGGAGGAAATTTTCTTTTAAGCTTATAAAAAGATGACATAAGCATATTATCTGATATGAAGTTTAAATCTACAGAAATTAAAAAGTGATTAATTTTGGATAGATTTATTTCAATGCTTTAAATTATGCCTCCAAAATTCTTCTCAGCAATGCCTTGAACAACTATGTGCTTTTGATTGAGTGGAAATTAGTACTCCAGATCATTTTAGGGATGCAGATGTAAATGTAGATGGTGATGTGTGCAATTTCATCGGATTCTGTGAAGATAAGGTTACCTTTTAACAAGGAAGTTTATGAAATAGTAATGGGATTAGTCAGGTGTAGGAATAATACATGCTTAGTGAAAAACAGAAGTCTCCATTGTTCATGAGCACTCAAAAATTCAGTACAAGTATCCTGGGTGCAGTCTTTAGGAAAAAATTTATAATGTAAATGTGACTAAGAAGGCTCATTTTTATTTAACATTCTCTGTAGAGATTACAAGGGGATCAAAACGAAGCAAAGAAAAATGAAACCCAGTGAACAAGATGTTGACATGTGTTTTCAGCATACTCTAGGGAAAAGACTTAGACCTCCTGGCAAACATATCCATATCATGAAGGTGGTGTATAGGCTAGAATAATGTCTTTATCATGAGATAATATCTGTATCATATAAGACTGCCATTAACAGAATACTATAAACTGAGTTACTTAAACAACAGAAATTTATTTCTCATAGTTCTGGAGGTTGGAAGTTCAAGATCAAGGTCAGTAGGCTTGGTTTCTCCGGAGGCCTCTTTTCTTGGCTTGTAGATGGCTGTCTTCCCACCGTGTCCTCATATGGTCTTTCCTCTGTGCATGTGCATTGCTGGTGTCTGGCTGTCTAATTTCCTCTTCTTACAAGGACACAAATCAGATTGGATTAAGCCCATCCTAATGGCCTCACTGAACTTAATCACCTCTTTAAAGGCCCCATCTCGAAATACAGTCACATTCGCAGTTTGGGGTTAGGACTTCAGCATACAAATTTGCGGAGGGGGGAGGGAGACAAAATTCAGCTCTTAATGCCATATGGACATAAAAAGACCTGCTTGATTTCCTGCTTCTAAATGACCTCCTTTTTATAAACTGACTTTCCACATTCGTTTTCTTAGTGGGATAAAATGGGCTGGTCCAATATCCTCCAAGCCATATTTCTGCATATCTATTTCCTCACTGACACTAGGATATTCCACAGATACTCCTAATTCAACAAGTCCTCACCTTGAGTCATTGATGACTCCTCAAAACGTTTACCTCCTTTTTGTGTTTTCTAACTTTGTTATTGATGCCACTATTTATCTATTCCCACAAACATGAAACTTATCCTAACGATTCTTTTTTCTTCATTACCTCCTTACCTATCATAAATTTGGCTGACTCAACCTCTGTAAGCTTTTCCAAATGTGTCCCCTGGCCCATGATTATTTCATTGCTTTGGTTAGGCCTCTTATTTTTATCTTCCCTCTGTTGCTACAATAACTTCCTTATGATTTCTAATCGAATTGATTCATACTCTATACATGATCATAAGAGAATTTCTCCTAAAATGTATGTCTGGCCATTTTAAGTTTAATGGCTCCAATTGCCGAAGTTCAGCCCCATTAAGAAGGCTCATAGGGCCTCTATCTACCCTTCAAACCACTCTCTATTCTCACCCCAAACACTGCATCTTCTCCAGCCACAACACAGTCCCTGAACATAGCCTCACATTTCCTTCTTTTTAGCTCAGGCTATGCTTTTATCACTCCTTAGACTAACCTGTTCTCCCCTAGTTCTTTCTCTCCAAATCATGCTACCTTGGCTAACTCCCATCCACCTGACTTTGTTGAGATGTTACCTTCCCAGGCACCAGATACTTTTCCCTTCCTCCCTGTAGAGACTTTATCATCCCTATTCTACCATTTATGAGGCTCCTGCAATTATTTACTTTTCTGTGTTTCCCTTACTCTCCTGAGAGTCCTCATGGAGGAAACAGTTTCTCGGCAATTTGTTGATTTTTATTGCTCTGGTGAATATAATGAGATTAGGGATATTGTCCATGGAGTCTGACTGAGTGGGCTTCATTTTATGTTAACATTCTCATCTTGAGATGTTAGCTCACATCTTTAAACTTGCCACAAAGTAAATAAAAAGTACTGATTATCTCATCATGTACTAATTTTTTATTGACTAAAGAAAGGATCAATACATTTTTGAGAGAAATAAATGTGTTCTACTTTTTTACAAATGATGTATATATATCACCACAAAAAGCAACAAAATAGAAGACTTTTTAGTTGTCTTTCTTGAAAATTACAGAAAGCTGGGAAGGATGTCTGAGGTTATATGTCAGGATTATGGATGCTTCATGCTTTCTTGTCATCTTAATTTTACATTGGCATTTCCTTAGCCCTCTTTTTAACAGAATCATATTAACATATTGTGAAGGGCAAATGAGCAAACTGTAAGCTCCACTGCATGTTCAAACATGTTAGAGTGAGATAAGAAAGCATGTTCTTAGAGAAAAGCCTAATAACACTACTACTACTGCCTCCTATCTATCAGTATTTTATTATTTCCTCTTGGAATAATTCCAAAAGGTCATTATACCATCATCATTAACATATCAATTAAGAAGATATATAATCTTTGCTATCAGCTTTTTTTAGGTATCAGATATTTCTCTGTTTATTTTTTTTTAAAGATTTTATTTATTTATTTGACAGAGAGAGATCACAAGTAGGCAGAGAGGCAGACAGAGAGAGAGGGAAGCAGGCTCCCCGCTGAGCAGAGAGCCCGATGTGGGCCTCGATCCCAGGACCCTGAGATCATGACCTGAGCTGAAGGCAGAGGCTTTACCCACTGAGCCACCCAGGCGGCCTCTCTGTTTATTTTAAAGAAAACATTCATTGTATTTCACCCATTTTTTTCCTTCAAAAATGCAATTTTGAAGTCTTTGGGCCTTTGTTAATCTCTTTATGTTGGAAATACTACCTTTTGTTTTCATAAGCACAGCATGAAGCTAATAATTAAAACATCATGGAAATGAAACATAATAGGCATTTGATACATATTTGTCAGGAGATATCACATATTATTTATCTTTTAAATATTGATGTCATAATCTATAAATCACATATATAAGAATAGTTTCCGATTATTTTTGATGAGGAGGAATTTCAAATCACCAAAGGAAATCAACTGAATTCTCATATCGGTAGTTGAATTTAGATCTCAGAATATCGTTCATTTCTGTACTTTGGGTTCATGTTACAGATCATAAATCAGATTTTCTATAATCCTTTAAGTGTCAAACAATTCTGTGAAAATAAGCCAAGTACTTCCCTCTTTTACATAATGGGATGTGACTTCTGATAAATGTTGAAAAACATAGATAGGAAAGAATGTTTCATTAAAGGAAATACAGAAAGGGTTGAACATGTAATATTTTCATAAATTTACTCATGCTCAGAAAGTAGAACACAGCCAAAGAGCAAGACATAAAACTCTTCATGAGTAATAACAAACACATTGCTAAAAAAAAAAAAAAAGCAAAAAACCGAGGCATGTCTTTTTCCTACCATAATAAAAATGCAGCATTAAAAATAGTACAACAAAAATGATCACTCATCAACACGAATATGATTTTTTTAAAGACTTTATTTATTTATTTCAGAGAAAGAGAGTGAACGAGCCCAAGCATGAACAGGGGGAGGGGCAGAGGGAGAAGCAGACTCTCCGCTGAGCATGGAGCCCCAGTGCAGAGCTCTATCCCAGGACCCAGGGATCAATGACCTGAGCTGGAGGCAGATGCTTAACCAACTGAGCTACTCAAGCACCCCATGGATATGGTTTTTTAAAATTAAAAACAACAATGTAATCTCTGTTTATATGTATATTCTTAGACAATCTTACATGAAAAGACACATTTTTGACAGGTTGATAATATCATATCTGAACTAATTTTATTTTTAAAATTTAAAATTATATACCTTAAATGATGTATTCATGCTCATGACTTTGGATTAAAGCCTATGGTTTAACCTTATACTAAATTAAATACCTAAGTATGTCTTCAGATAATTTACATGTTGATTTACAAATGTAAAAGCCTATCCACACATGCTTAACTGTGCTCTCAGATTTAGCATTTTTGTATAGTTGGATTAACGTATTTTGGAAGGAAGAGAATAAACTCAGGCCATTATCAAAATTCTATTACATGCTTCACTGTAAGAAACTGAGATGTTAAAAATACTTATGCTTTTGATTTTATCTCATTAAAATAATGCACCATTAAGAAAGATACAAATAGACCAAGAAAAGGTTTGGGGCTTTTTTTGCCTCCAATCTAAGAATAGAAAAGGAGACAGGCCAGTGATGGACTACAATATGCAATGAAATATAATTCTTGGCAATATTTCCCAACCAAAGTTCTTTGAGGGGGTAAATATGCATTTGGACTACAGAAATCAGTGTGCCTAATTTACTTAGACTTTTACAAGGCATTTGACAAGGTTCCACGCCAAAGATTGATAAAAACAAAACAAAATCAGGTTGCCATTGGATTTAAGGAAATATTTGCTTTAAATGTGGAACTGGCTAAAAGACACAAATGCAAGTTAGAGATAATGGGGGAATGCCTGTATGTAAATGTGTACCTCAAATGTCTTTTATGGAGTATAGTAACTGATATGTAATGAAAAATAATTTAGTAAATAAAAGCCGAACCTGGAATTCAAGGCAAATGGAGGTAAATCCAAGGGAGTTTTCTAAAAGGACAAAACAAAGAAACAAAACCACCCCAAAAATATATGTAAAAGGGACCGTCAGAAAAATAACTTTGACCCATATTCTAAATACTAATAGCTTAAATTTGCTAATGGAAGCCCCTCCTCTTCAAACTCTCATGCTGTCACAAACTACAGAATGATTTTCTTCCTTCTTTGTCTCCGTGACAGATGAGAAGCATTTAGGATATTCAACTCTAATTCTTCATTTGCATTTCTGTTTCTCAGTCGAAGGTGAGCTCTTGGAGGAGAGGGATAGTGTATGATTGACCTTATGTCTCCAGCACCTCCAAAGGTATGCACAACAACATAACAACCCACATATACATTAAAAGTTCATTAAAGGATTGAAAGAGAACTAAATCCATTCTGTAGCTTGCTTCACATTGCACAATATTGAAAGCAATACCTCTATGAGAGACAGGGTTTTTTCTAACTGCTTAATTTATATAATAAACTGGCTCTCTTTCTTTTTTCATTTTTTAAAAGTTGAATTTCAGGAGGAGCCTCTCCCATTAAATTCAAAAGCTTTTGGAGGTCTAGTCTTTGATAAAGTCCTACACAGTGAGTTTTGAGGGAACAGATGACAAAGAGCCCTCTCCTGTGTATTGCATTTTGGCAGCTGGCCAGAAGTAGGAGGGAAGGCCAAGCTGTAGGCAGGAGAGGAGCTCTGCGACCTCACCTTCTCTTCTCCAGGGCTCACTGCACAAAGGAAGAGGAAAGAAGGAAACTGGAAGGCGCCATGAAACCTATGAGCACTCAATTTGATTTTTTTCAGCCTGTCACAAACTTAACATGATGATAATGACCTAAAATTAAACTTGAAACTAAGTAGGCAAGTGCCACTTCAGGAACAGAATATGAAATGATTACCTTTGTTTGCATTTTTATTTTAATTCCAGGTAGTTTAAATACAGTGTTATATTAGTTTCAGGTGTACTTTTGTTTATTTTAAAACCCTTGCTGACCATAAACTCTTTGAGGGGAAAAATTTTTTTTTTGCCTTACTTGACTTTTCTCTTTTTCTTTTTAAAGATTTATTTATTTGAGAGAGAGTGTGTGTGAGTGGGGAAGAGGGGCAAAGGGAGAGGGAGAAAGAATCCTCATACAGTCTCCCCACTGAGCATGGGGCTTGATGCGGGGCTTGATGGGGGCTTGATGTGGGGCTTGATCCCAGGACCCTGACATCATGATCTGGGTTGAAATCAAGAATCGGCCACTTGACATACTGAGCCATCCAGGCGCCCCTGCCTTATTTGACTTTTTATCCTTGGGTCCCAGCATTGAGCTCAGCACATTAGCACGTAGTCACTATGTAATCATTGAATGACTGAATAAACAAAGAAATAAAACTCCTAGTAACTGAGCAAAAACAAACAAGAACCAAAAAAAACAACAACAAAAAAAAAACAAAAGAAAAACCAAGACAAAGAAAAACAAACCCATACTGTATAGGAAATTCCTAATATGTGAACAAATTGAACTGCCTGAAATTCTTTGAGGAATGATTAGTTGTTTTCCCCCTCCTTCCAAGGATTCGTTTGCAAGATGGTTGTTTGGAAATCAGAATTTCCCATAGACATGTTTTACACAGTGATTGACAAGCACCTCAAATACTATTTTACCAGTAATGTAACAGGACAAAATTTGTTGATCATGTTTTTAAGACAATGCAAGTTTAATTTTCAACTTGAAAGGCATGGCTGGGATTAAAATGCCTCTTGAAAGGGTCTTTCGAAAAAGTTTATCTATATAGGCATAGTAATGCATGAAAAGATATTCAGCATCATTAGACATTAGGGAAATGCAAATTGAAACTACAATGTGTTATCAAAACATACCTATGAGAATGGTTAAAATTCTTAAAAAGTGGTAAGACCAAATGCTGGTGAGGATGTGGAGAAACTTATGTAGGTGTAATCATTTTCTGTTAGCCACTGATTAAGGGATAGAGGATTAAAAAAAAACTCAGTTGAATCTTATAGAACCTTCAAAAAAACATGGTACTAAAGAGTTACTTACTAGGTGCCTCAGTGGCTCAGTGGGTTAAAGCCTCTGCCTTCGGCTCAGGTCATGATCTCAGGGTCCTGGGATGGAGCCCCACATCAGGCTCCCTGCTCAGCAGGGAGCCTGCTTCCTCCTCTCTCTCTGCCTGCCTCTCTGCCTACTTGTGATCTCTCTCTCTCTCTCTGTGTCAAATAAATAAGTAAAAACTTAAAAAAAAAAGAGTTACTATATTACAATAGTACAAAATTTGTGCTGCTAATTTGTATTCTAATTCAAATATTTTCAACAATTTAACCCAACAATCAATCTCTTTGAAGGAATGAAGAATAGAAGCTCTTAATAATGAAAAACCCAAGCCAGCAGTAGATGGTGACTATACAAAATTCTTCGTGTACCTGATAGAATTGACTACGTGAAAGTTTTATCTGGAGTATTCTCCATGAGGCATTTGTGGCCTCTGCAGACAGGCAGTTTTAACAGCAAAAGAGAAATTCATTTAATAGTTATGTTCTAACTAGCTGCAACTGCTACCTCATGTTGCTTATAACACAGGAGGAACATTTCAGGAGTATTTTCTGTTCTTTTGCTCACCGTAACATCCATAAGGCGCTGACAAGATAAAAATAATCTACACTGAGACCAACTGTTGAAAACAAATCATTGTGTATTAATTTTATGGTGAGAGATAGCGTTCTGGTTGAAAAAGAAAGAATAATACTTAAGTACAGCAGAGTAGAATATTCAGAGAAGTGAACTTGTTATTTTACCATTTGGATTTTCTAATGTATTGTTAAGCTTGACACACTTAACTAGTGTGATTCTGAGAGTTCTTAAGTACGTTACTAAGCTGATTCCATCTGGAAAAGTTTTGATGCTATTTGGCCAGACATAACTCTTATGTAATGGTCCATAGCCAGATACTGACCAGGTCCCTGGAGTTCAGAGAGAAACAACAGAGGCTGTTCCAGTCATTTGTTCAGAGTAGCAAGAGATATCCATATGGAATTTGCATAAAAGTCTCAAACCTTGGACAAGTAACAACATTTCTATGTCTGTTTCCTCATTGATAAAGGGGGATCATTATGTATCTACCTCTACAACTGTTACAAGGTTTAAATGAAGTAAACCTGTAATACACTTCAAGTAGTGCCTACTGCATGTTAAATGTTCTATCAAAGTCTTTATTGTCTTTGAGATACCAACTTGCAGCACATATAATGTAGTGCCTTGCTACGTAATAACTGTGTGGTCTGTGGACCAGCAGCGTTGACATCACCTGGATGCTTGTTAGATGAAAAAACTTTGCTCCCACCCCAGACCTCCTGCATCTTAACAAGATCCTTGGGTGTCTGTCTATACAGTAAAGTTGAGCAGCGCTGGCTGGGGCAGACTCATATTGAGGTATTTCTCTGGCTCCTTTAGAGTGTTACCTGCCTTCATCTTCCCAGTCTTCTGGAAGCTGGCCTCACTTCCCGGTCATAGCATGTGGACACCTGCCCTGATTGTACTAAAAAATGTTGTCTTTCAGGGATTCCAACTGAGTGAGATGCAGAGACTGGAAAGTGGATACAGGGTCATATTAGAGGCAGAGTCCAAGAGGGAAGATCTAGGAACTCCAGCAGTTGGAATAACGAGAGTCGTCTCGATTCCTGCTCTCATTCCCTGCTGTGCTGCAGTGCCTGCTGGTTTGTGTGCCTGCACGGGCTGCAGATGTACCCCCCATACACGTGAGCCTTGTTCCCAAATCACTCTACTGTTCCTGGGGGGTTAGAGAGATTTTCCCACCTGTTCCCAGGGTTTTGGGGAAATATCCTGAAAGGGCTCTGAGAGAGCAAAATAGAACTATTTGCCTTCCATATGCACCACTAAGAGGGAGTCCTCTCTTGCAAAAGAGTCCGTTCCAAAAACTATCGGGTACAGAAAGAGCTAGAAGCCTCTGTCCTCTGAGTAAATAAGTTACTCAAATTTTTAGCATTCTGACTTACAGGTAAGTATCTTGTTTTCATTGAAAGAAGATACATAAGGACAATCAATGAACTAAATACTGGAAACAGCAAAAGAATAACTGGGGACAATGACCTACTCTGGAGCCTCAGGCCTACATGTTGAAAAATCTATTATTTTGCAATATATAGGGTGTCATAGTTTTGGTTAGGAGTTTTCATTTTGTCTAGTTAAAAATGTTTAGCCTATCAGATTGAATCTGAAATAGAACAATTTTCAAGTCAAAATAGCTAACAAAGTGCAGTTTCTTTCAGGTGCAGAAACCTCCTAATGATAGCATCATATGCATTTTAAGTGGACCTTTTAGAGACACAGTGCCTTTAATCAGCTCCATGGCTGCTGGAGCTGGGGGGACTTCTGAGCTAGGAAACACCTGGAGTTACCAAAACTTTCAATAGGCTAAGCTCTGCTTACTACCTTCAGATGAGAACCTGTTTATCTTGCTCCTTATTGAGTGGAATATTTAATCAGCATTTTTATAAGAAATGCTGAAATTACAAGAAATGCAGAAATTTTATAATCTCCATAAGTTAGAAACATGGTCTCCAGTAAGTCCGTGCTCTGAATCCGTATCTCTATTCTTACACATGCTCTCAATCATAATGCATAAACCTTAGGACAAAAATCAAGCTTTGCTCTCAAGTATTTCAGCACCATAAATGGTTTGCATAGCCCTGTGGGTCATCGACTCTCTTAATTTACTGAAAGCCTGAGTGCATTTAATAATTGCTGGACACTCAAAGCCAAAGCTAGTCATCATTGGTTATTTACTTCTCTTTTCCTCTACTAAAAGGGAGAAAGCCAAATTCCCATAGCTGTCCCAATCTTCTCCCTCCCAAACGGAGAGAGAGAAAGCTTGTGCCAAAGCAGATTGTGTGCAGCTCTCTGTGCTTTGAAGCTGCCAGTTTTCCTAAGTGCAGATTCAGAACTAATACATCATCCTTGAACTTTAAATTTCTGATGTGCCCTGACATTTGGAATAGCCTAGGATCCAGAGGGATAAGAAAGCACTAGATTCTCCTTCTTTAATGATTTATGCTTTGTTTTCAATCTCCTTTTACAGTTCAGGGCAGCCTGCTGGTATCAGTCTATCTGAGGCACAAAAGGGAGAAGCCTAGGGTGGTCTTCCAGGGATTTGGAGGAAAGGCAGGCATACATATACTGAGACCATCCTGCAATTAAAGACTTTCTACAATTGTCAGGAAAAGGAGAACAGTGATTAATGTCCTTTTTTTTTTTTTTTTCCAAGTGGAGATACAGGGAATTGGGTGAAATTTTGGCAGATCAAAAGGAATGCAATGTCTAAGGTATGAGAACACAGGTAAGGGCACCTGTATTTTCTAGTTTTCACTTCCTGCAAGCTATCTTCCTCCCACTGAGCTTGTGCTTAATTCTTGAGTTGATACTAGCATTTTTATCTTGTGTAACAAGGACCACAGGTTCTAATCACAGCACGAGACATCACTGAGAATTAATAGAATTGCAGTTGTGTCTACATGTTCCCATATACCAGTGTGGATCTTAAGGAAAAAGGAGAGAAAGTATGCAAGGAACAATAGAAATATTGCTTTGGGAAAGTCTCAAGTATACCTAAGCTGGAAGGATACCGAAGATGCAAATGCCTTAGTAAAACTCATCGGTTACCTAGACGCTAGGATAAGCTTCCAGATACTCCTACTGTGTGTTAAAAATACAGCTAATGATCCAGGAACAACAATTATCTTTCTGTGTTATTAAAAAAGCTGCTATCGTTTTGTTAACACCACTCTGGATTGCTAAGACCACCCAGAAGGAAGACCTTCCAATCACTCCTGTCTGTGAGCTCCCCTAAGATAAGGACAGACTTATTTTATCAGTTAACTTTCTGCGAACTGACAACAAAAAAAATGTAACTCGCCACATTAAGATGTTATTACAGCAGTTGTTTTGCAATAGTAAATACACATTAAAATCTAAATTAAGACATTTCAATAGCAAATAATTATAGCTCATATATTTCTTTTCCTGTGTTGGAAAATATTTTTGACATAAATATAGCCCAGAGTTGGTTTACGAATTCTGTTTCTACAGGTAATAATGGAAGAGAAGGTGCTCAAAGTTGTGTCCATATTCCTTGACTTCCCTCTTACCCCTCTGACTCATCTCAACCAAAGAAAATCCAAATTTTGCATGTGCGTTTCACCAATCACAATGTTGATCTTGTGATTTTATAGCCAGAGATATCTTTAGACAAGCTTTGGGGCCATGCTACTTGATTTGAATCTTGCTGCAGGCACTTAAAATAGATATATAACCTTGGGCCAATTAGCTAACCTCTGTTGCCTCCATTTCCTCATCTGTCAAAGGGGGATCATAATAGTACCCACCTCACAGGACTGGTTTTGAGGACAAAATGAGTGAATAGAAAATTGCATTCAGAACAATTGAAACTGGCACAGAGAAAGCAATAAGCCAATAGTTCTTAATTTTAGCTAAATGTGTTATTTCATAGGGGAGAAAACCAAAGTGAAATTAGTACTACTGAAGCTGGTCTTGGAATTTGTTTTATTTTATCCCTTCACCTTGTCAATGATTCGTGGTCTGTTAAGTTTTCCTCTGGCTAGCATAGTGCCAGTTTTTGCCAATGTGCCCTTGAAAGACGTATATACCCAGGGCCCTAAAAATAGCACATTTCCATACGGCTTTTTCTCAAACATGTGACAGTTTCTACCTTAGCTATCACATGTGGCCAGAACACATCTTGTGAATTCATCACTTGAGGGTCACTAATTCAATATTTTCACCCATTTCATAATTATATACATGGATCATTGTTTAAGATAGAACTAATTTCTCTTCCTTTAATTTCTAATATTTTTATCACCTATTCTTCCAACCTCGCTATCCTTTTTAGAAAAGTTTACTCCTGTTGAAATTGTTTGGAAAGATTCCATATTACTTGGCAAATCATTAAGTTAATAAAGTATAACTCATGATGTCAATAACGCTGTCACTAAAGTGTAGCATTGATTTTGATTCTTATCTTGGGATTTTCTCTGAATTATCATCGGTTTTCCCTCCTGTTATGTAGGTTAAAAACTTGGAAATTTGGTGGCTTTTTCCTCCTGCTTTTCTATCCTGCAACTCTACAAAGCACTGAATAAACTTTGCAAGTGCCAGTTACTTATGGAAACAAAAGTGCTGCAATTCAGTAACTGGAGCAAGTAACAGGGCACTTCTAATCTAAGCACAACAATTTACAACAGCAAGCACAGTTCCACGAACCTTACATAAGCTCCGAGAACCCAGGCTACACTGTCAGACACCTGTCATTAAATTGGCTCCTGCCAAAGGATGACTGTGGCCCTGTCACCCTGGTCAGGCCCCTAAGTCTCATTCACACTCCTTTTAATTGGCAGGTTCCCACTCTGGGCACCTCCATGGCCCTTGTAGCATTTTTTTTAAGGCAGATAACTTGACACTGCAAATTTGGCTGAGAGCCTGCTACTACGGGATGTCTTTACATCCGCCCTTGATGGTCACCTCAATTCATACCCTTGAAATTCCTGCCTAAACAGTTTGCAAATTACATTCCGGTCAGAAAGATGTGGTGGCCGCAGAGGGGTGGCTAGCGCCTTCACCTGTTCAAAGAAGGAGGATTTGATAACTGGAAAAAGAAGGGCTGAACAGGTTTTTTCCATGGACAGGAAAGGGGGGAGAAGACTATCATCACCCTATCAGCTTTTCAGGACTTGAGGAAGCCTAGAGTGTGTGGCGTTTGGTTTCTGACACGAATGAGGCAGTAGGCTGGGGGAAACCTGATAACAGCTCTTGTGACCTTGGGGTCTGGAAACGGTTTCACTGATTGAAGTCATATAAGTTCAGCTAAATTTGAATGTGCTGTAAATATTTATCTGGCAGCCTGACATACAGTTGTTCCTGAAATTATGGGGTAGAATCTTATATTTCCTAGCATATAATTTTTGAAATGCTCCTCTGGATGGTGTTTAAGATTATAAATATAACTGAGTTATTGTTTTGTGCTAAGCTTTTCTCAGGCATCAAGCCTGGTTAAAAGAAGAAAGGGTGTTTTCTGGCAATTCTGTTTTTCTGAATATATTGGAGACTACAGTGAAAATCTGCTTAGAGACTAAGCCTTGGTGAAACATAAACAGTCTGCTTCAGTGAGAGCAATATATTTTTCCTCACATTTCCGGAGACGCTGGTATACAAGACCTCAGATCCAATGGGTATTTTATGTGAGGAAATTGTTAGTATGCAGCATTCCTTTCCAGTGAATTATTGAGTTGTGGGCTGCAAAATGGGCAGGAGACAAGCTAGTCTTCAGTGAAATCATCCTTCATTGCTTCAAAAGCTACTCTGAGCCGGCCCTGCCCTGAGACACTGCAGCCTAAGAAACAGCAAGAGCACAAACAGACCAGAGCAAGTCCCTTGAGGGGTCCTCCATCGGACATGCCCCTGCTCTGCCATTGACTAACACAGCATCTCACCCAGCAGGCTGGTGCCCTTTGAGGACAGTATGTGGGGGTAGTCAGCAGCAGGCCAGGATGACAGGAGTGACAAGAATGAAAATGTCCAGAGTTAAATCTGAGGCCAACGCGGATGCTCAGCTGCTGTTGATGGGGTTCCATCGATTATAACAGCCCATTTAATTATCTCATTTTTCTCACATCTCCAGACACTTTTACTGGGACCACTTCTAGGTTTGTTAGAAGTTCCCGGGTTGATTTAGATGTGCCACTGAAGACCTTTACCATGTGCTCCAAGAAGACAGTCAACCCCGTGGCTGGCTAATACATACACAACATTACTACATTGAGAGAGATCCTATAGCTCTGTTACGTAATTAACAAACCGTTTTTTGTGCTGTTGATTCCTTTTGGAGTGCTTACAATCAGGAATCATTCGTTAAATATGCACCAGACATCAAGGTCTGAACTGCTTCTGGTGATATAAAGGTGAACCAGCCATGGACCTTACTTCCAGACACTTCACAATTATGTAGAGGAAGGAAGGTGAGAAGGGTCTCCAATCGAACTAATTATGATACAATTTCACAAGTAGTATGTTAGTGAAATGTGTTTGAGACATGACCCAGTAGTAATCTCATCAAATGTCTTAGCTGAAGTAGGAGTAGCCAGAAATTTTAATCTTATTATGGAGTTATTTTTGGCAAGATGAGGGGGAGGGGGTGTTGTGCAACAGACTGTCTAAAATAACACATTTCCATTTAGGGCTTTCTATTCTGTTTGCTTCAAGATCAAATGAAAATGTTCAGTATTTCAAACCCAGGCCCAATTGACACCACACATATAAGCAGACATGATAGCATAAGGTAGAGAGGGCTGATATGTGACATGTTTGTTTACAGCCCTTTCCATGGCCAGTACAGATATCCAAGCCAGCCGTGGCTCTCTTTCTGAATAAATCTGAGTTTAGCTTCAGATTCCTTAATCTACACAACCTTCAAGCCATTACTAGTAATCAATCATAGTGAGCACTAAATAAAACTTATTTTTATTACTTCAGGTATATATGTATTCTCAGGTTCTAAGGTTGAGACCACATTAGTTATTGACTAGTAATTTTTTATAATAGATCTATATTTTCTGCTTTTTCCAACTTCATTTTTCAAGGATTTTAACTTTATCATCAGAAAATATTCCAGATACGGAAAGCAAACTGAGGGTTACAGAAGGGAGGGGAGTGGGGGCATGGGGTAACCAGCTGATGGATATTAAGGAGGGCACGTATTGTGATGAGCCCGGGATATTACATGCAACTAATGAATTGTTGAGCATTACATCAAAAACTAATGATGCACTATATGTTGGCTAACTGAGCAAAATTTTAAAAAAAGAAAATATTCCAGACAACTGCAAAATCAGTAAGAAATGTGTAGGTTATCAATGAAAGAGTTCTATATTGCCACAAAGCCTACTTGGGGTTAATTCTACCTACTTGGGATTAGAATACACCATTGAGGAGCTCAGAAAAGTCCACAACAACCCCAAACCATAGTGTAAATTAAAAATAGAATAATAATAAAATAATAATAAGAGGATGAAGAAGATCTCATGGTATTTAAATATTTCCAGATGTATTATTGTTATAGAATCAGTTCATATTGTATGAAAATTCTAATTATTGGCTTAGGTCATCTTTAGTTCTTTATCATAAAAATCCTCTGCAGATCTTGGTCACTCCATTGGGCAACGGTAGTCCCTGTGGTGATTCAACATTGTTCCCTGCATAATAGCACAGATACCGATGACAGCCTCAGCAAGGAAGACAGAGGCAGACAGTACAGAACTGGAAATTAAATGGCTTTACCTGGAGAGGACATACATCACTTCAGATTTCAAGATATACTACAAAACTGTAGTGACCAAAGCAGTGTGATACTGGTACGAAAATAGGACACATAGATCAATAGTGTAGAATAAATTTCCCAGAAATAAGCCCATGCTAATGTGGTCAATTAGCCTATGACAAAGGAGGCAAGAACATACAAGGGGAAAAGACAGTGTCTTCAACAAATGGTGCTGGGAAAACTGGACCACTTTCTTACATCATACACAAAAATAAACTCAAAATGGATTAGAGACCTAAGTGTTAGACCTGAAACCATAAAACTCCTAGATGAAAACATAGGAAATAATTTCTTTGACATTGGCCATAGAAATGTTTTTTTTTTTCTAGGAATGTCTTTTCAGGCAAGGGAAACACAAGAAAAATTAAACTATTGGCATGACACCATACTAAAAAGCTTTTGTTTAGCATCATCTATACATCAACAAAAACCATCAACAAAAAGACAAGGGAACTTACTGAATGGGAGAAGATATTTGCAAATGATATAGTCAAAAGGGAATTAATATTCAAAATATGTAAAAATTGTATACAGCTCAACACCAAAAATAATCTGATTAAAAAATGGGCAGAAGACCTGAATAGACATTTTTCCAAAGAAGACATACAAATGGCCAACAGACATGTAAAAGATGCTCAATATCACTCATCATCAGGAAAATGCAAATCAAAGCCACAATGAGATACCACTCTACACCCATCAGAATGGCTAGAATAAAAAAGACAGGGAATAACAAATATTGGCAAAAATGTGGGGAAAAAGGAACCCTCAGGCACTGTTGGTGTGAATGCTAATGGGAGCAGCAACTGTGGAAAACAGTGTGAAAGTTCCTCAAAAAATTAAAAGGTGAATTAACATGTGATACTTGGTATCTACCCAAAGAAAATTCAAACACTAATTTGAAAAGAAATATGCACCCTTATGTTTATTGCAGCATTATTTACAACAGCCAAGATATAGAAGGAACCCAAGTTTCCATCAATTGATAAATGCATAAAGAAGATGCATGTGCAATGGAATATTACTCAGCCATAAAAAAGAATGAGATCTTGCCATTTGTAACAATGTGGACCCAGAGAATATAATGCTAAGTAAAATAATCCAGACAGAGAAAGAAAAATACTGTTTGATTTCTCTTATCTGCGGAATTTAAGAAACAAAACAAACAAACAAAAAAAAGAGACAAACTTAAATACAGAGAACTGTCTCATGGTTGCCAGAGCAGAGGTGAATGGGGAGATGGGTGAAATAGATAAAGGGAATTAAGAATACACTTATCCCAACACTTATCCTATGAGCACTTAATCACATACAAAAATTTTTAATCATTATATTGTATACCTGGAACTCATATAATGTTGTATGTTAAATTTACTTTTATTAAAAAACGGTGGGTGGGTATTATTAAAAAACTATTGTGTGGGTAACTAATGGGTGGACCCAAAGCCCTTCTCATTGTGCAAAGAATGGGAAAATGAATTCAATTATCTCTCATATAAGACGGATCCTCAAACAATGGTGAATGTCACCAACACAACATTCTCCATCATAATACCTTCCCCTGAGGATACTACTCTCTTAGCATTAACTCCACAGTTTATATTAGAGTTCAATTTTTTGTGTGTACAATCTATGGCTTTGGAAAAATATGTAATGATGTGCTTCATCAATAGATTATTGTACAGAAAATTTCCATCATTATAGTATCATACCCTAAAAATCCTCTGTGCTTCATCCGTTTATCCCTTCCCTTCACCCCATCTCCTAGTAACCACTGATGTTTTTACTGTTTCTATAGTTTGTCTTTTTCAGAATGTCTTATAGTTGGAATCATATAGTATGTAGCCTTCTCAGACTGGCTTCTTTTATTAAATTATTTTCGTGGCTGGATAGCCTACTTCTTTTTTTTTTTTAAGATTTTATTTATTTATTTGATACAGAGAGAGAGATTGCAAGCAGGCAGAGAGGCAGGCAGAGAGACAGGGAGAGGAGGAAGCAGGCTCCCTGCTGAGCAGAGAGCCCGATGCGGGCCTCAATCCTAGGATGCTGAGATCATGACCTGAGCCGAAAGCAGAGGCTTTAACCCACTGAGCCACCCAGGCGCCCTGGATAGCCTACTTCTTTATAGTCCTGAATAATATTCCATTGTCCAGGTTGTACCACAGTTTATTTATCCATTCGCCAACTGAAGGACATATTAATTACTCCCAAGGTTTGGGAATTATGAAGGAAGTTGTTATAAACATCTGTATGCAAGTTTTTGTGTGGTCCACTAGACTTTGAATACCTCAAGAAGGAAAAAAGTCTCCATTTTTTTTCTCATCCAACATACTAACTAGGACTTTATGTGGAATATTTAGTCCATACTCGGCATAGACACTCAAAAATGCTTAGTGAGTGGATATTTGCAAATAAATCAGTAAGGGTAAATGGATCAATGAATAAATTGATAAATGGATAAATTTCATTGTTTTCATTCCAACAATAATTGACTTTTATTAAGCACTTGTTTTATTCTAGGTACTATACTAAGTGCCTTTTCTGTTTTATTTCCTTTAACTCATACAGCAAGTTTATTAAGCATATAGTTCTATTACTCCAATTTTACATATGATGAAATTAAGCCTACAGAGGGTAAGCAGCTTGTCCAAGATTACACACATGACTAATGGCTAAGATTAAAACCTAAGCAAAGTGAACTCCAGAATTTAACCACCACTCTATAGTGCAACAATGCCCACTTTAATAATAACTCAGGCAGTGAAAGAAAGTCCCCAAGATCTAGGAAGAAAAATTGGTAAAAATAACTCGCCTTAGAAAAGAAAAGCTGATTTTCGGGTCAGTAAAAGGATATCCACTATATTAAGTAATATTGCACATCTCTTCTAAGCCAACATGGAAGGACGGCCTATGACACACTGAAGAGGGATAGCATGCAAGCTCTAACTTTAGTATCATTTCACAATGCAACATCAAATTTCCTAGGGGGAAAAACACAGAATATGGGCAAATTAACAACTTAATTTTGCTATTATTATTATTATTGAAACATAAGTTCAGTCAAGAGAGAAAGACTGATTTTTTTCATATTGACTGAAAACACATTAAACAATGCATTGCTGGGCACCTGGGTGGCTCAGTGGGTTAAAGCCTCTGCCTTCGGCTCAGGTCATGATCTCAGGGTCCTGGGATGGAGCCCCGCATCGGGCTCTCTGCTCCGCGGGGAGCCTGCTTCCTCCTCTCTCTCTCTGCCTGCCTCTCTGCCTACTTGCGATCTCTCTGTGTCAAATAAATAATAAATAAAATCTTAAAAAAAACCAATGCATTGCTTATAATCAGACTATTAGAAATATGAAAGAATTTATTACACAAAACTGGAGTAGTGGAAAATATAAACATGGATTTTGACTTAAGCAGGGATGAGAGTTAGATTTTTTTGAAAACCCACAAATTTTTTATTTTAAAACCCTGTTTTGAAGAAGAATATACCAGAGCTTTAAAGATTAGTATGTATAGGAATAAACTGTATTCACTAATGGTGGTTCCTGCATAAACTTGCAATAAAGTTAGTAGTTGTAGTAGGTATAGAAATAGCCTAAATTGTACCTTATTACATCAACCTCTCTGTCAAGAGGATGCTATGGTGGTGAGAGTTACTTGACAATTTATTTTAAGAATACAACTTTGGTTGCATCACTTAAATGTGTCCAAATTTGACATGAAAGCATTCTCAATGACTTCATACAGTGATAGGGTACTAGAAAATTGGTGAGAGTTTATGAGAAGCTGATTTTCACTGAGTTTATCACAATGCGAAATTCATCACCTTACAGATATACAGAAAAAAATATATGAGCATACAAAAATTACTGATAATTGCATACATCTTTCTATTAAAAGAATTACACATTTATTGGAATCCCATTTGTCTCTAACACATTTATTTGAATTTGGAGCTATTTGATGAGAAATCTTGGTTATTTCTGATGTGGAATTAGTGCCCTCAACTTTGCAATCTAAATAGGACTTCTAATAGCTATTAAGAATGTTCATAAATGGCAATTGATAAATTATATGAGCTAGAGTATTTTTGAAGGGAACTGGAAAGATGAGTTGAAGCATTCCTTGGTTGTCAAGACCTCTGAGTTCAAACACTAATGTGAACACTTTTTTTGTGAATGCCTGGGCACATCACTTAACCTTTCTGTGTTTCTATGTTCTTATCTACACAATGAGGCTAATAATACTGATTGACCTCATAACATTTAATTAGGCCATTGGAAAGCTCTTTGAAAATGCTAAGTATCATTTGTTGGCACTTAGCTTCTTGAAAGGTTCATGTTTTTAACACACTGTGGTTTGAGGATGTGTTGGTACAATTCCTGCCAACTTCTTGTTTCTCTGCCATATCTTTACTGAGCTCCCTTTGAAGTCGGTGGGAATTAGGGTGATTGAAGGCACTTAGGAGAGGATGTAGGAATGAGAATGTGTTATCTGGCATGTTTAGGACTTTTTCCTTATAAAAAAATGCCATACATCTAAGTGGAAAAGGAGCTCAAAGACTTCGCATTGGTTTGTGCATGGGTAAATCTCTGATTGCTCACAGAGCTAAAGGGAGAGTTTTTTGGCAAAGACAATGAAAAAGTTTAAATTGTTTGAAAAAATGTAACACACCCACTTTTAGGAAACATAAAGAATAGCAGGCTCCTCTGGGGAGGATTATGACTTTTATTTTCTGTGCAGAGCACATAGTCACTACCCAATACATGCTTGATAAATAAATGCACGGTGAATGGGCAAAAACTACTATAAGAGTAGCATAGTACATGGTAATTATCATATTATATAACATTAATGCAGGTTCTAGAATATATTTTTGTTACTACTTTTTAACTCCTTTTATGTGTGTTTCCTTTATATATAGCATTAATCAGAATGCTTGTCACGGCATTTGCATTTATAGAAATGAGTTGTATTACATACTTCTACCCAAAGTGTATTTTTTTTTTGAAAAGGGAGGGAGTTCCATCATACTTTAAAAATTACCTATCTCGGGCGCCTGGGTGGCTCAGTGGGTTAAAGCCTCTGCTTTCGGCTCAGGTCATGATCTCAGCGTCCTGGGATCGAGGCCCGCATCGGGCTCTCTGCTCNGTTTCCTTTATATATAGCATTAATCAGAATGCTTGTCACGGCATTTGCATTTATAGAAATGAGTTGTATTACATACTTCTACCCAAAGTGTATTTTTTTTTTGAAAAGGGAGGGAGTTCCATCATACTTTAAAAATTACCTATCTTTGGAAAATTACCATATTCTTGTAATTCCCATTCTAGACTATTTCAACAGAATACTAGAGCTTTTCTTTGTTTCTAATCTTTTCCTAGATCCATTTTACAATCCACCACCAAAATAATCTTTCTTAAACATTACTTTCATTATGCCATGCATTTCAAAAGATTTCAATGGCTTATTGTTTCTTTTATGTCATACCTATCTCCAAAACAGTGATTTTAAAACTGTCTTTTATAGGCTAAATTGTGTCCCCCAAAATTTCATGTTGCTATTCTAACCCCCAGTACCTCACAATGTGACTGTATTTGGACACAGCGTTTTTAAAGAGGTAATTAAGTTAAAATGAAGTCATTAGAGTGGACCTTGATCTAATTAGGATTTGTGTCCTTCTGTGAGGAAATCTGGACACAGATAGGCACAGAGGGAAGACCATTTAAAAACAGAGGGAGATATTTAAAATTGTTGGCTCTTCTTGTCGAATGGACCCTTTCAGTAAGATATGGTGTCCCTCTATATCTCTTACTATAGTCTTTTGTTTTAAATCTAATTTGTCTGATATGAGAATTGCTACCCCAGTTTACCCCATTGGTGTGATAAATTGTTCTCCATCCCCTTACCCTCAATCTGGAAGTGTCTGTGGGTTCAAAATGAGTCTCTTGTAGATAGCATATAGATGGATCCTGCATTTTTATCCAATCTGACACCCTGTGTCTCTTGATGGGAGCATTCAGCCTGTTCACATTGAGAGTAACTATTGAAAGATATTAATTTAGTGCCATTTTATTGCCTGTAAAGTCCCTATTTCTGTAGGTTTTCATTTCTTCCTGGTGTATGTGAATCTTGGGGTTTCTCTTCAATTACAGAATGCCCTTTAATGTTTCTTTTAGGGCTGGCTTGATTGTCACATATTCTTTCAGTTTCTGCCTGTTCTGAAAACTCTATCTCTCCATCTCTTCTGAATGGCAGTCTTGCTGTGTAAAATATTCTTGGCTGCATTTCCTTTTCATTTGGTACCCTGAATATGTCCTGTCAGCCCTTTCTGGCTTGCCAGGTCTCTGTAGACAGGTCTGATGGCATTCTGATGTTCCTCTCTCTGTACATAAGAAATCTCTTCCCCCTAGCTGCTCTAAGGACAGCTTCCTCGGCTCTAAGATTTGCAAGGTTCACTATTACCTGTTGGGGCATTGCTCTATTTTTGTTGACTTTGGGAGGGTTGCCCTATTCCTCTTAGACTTGAATGCTTGTTTTCTTCTCCACATTTAGGATGTCTTGGATATGATTTGGTCAAATATCCCTTCTAGTCTTCTCTCTCTTCCCCTCGGGGATTCCAATAATTCTGAGATTGAAGCATTTCATGGCATTGTTGATCTCTCTGAGTCTAATCTCATGTGCCACTAGCTGCTTATCCCTTTCTTCTTACACAATACACAAAGATAAACTTAAAATCGATGAAAGACCTCAGTGTGAGACAGGAATCCATCAAAACCCTAGAGGAGAACAGAGGCAGTAACCTCTTTGACATTGGACACAACACTTCTTTCAAGAAACATCTCTACAGGCAAGGGGAACAAAAGGAAAAATGAACTTTGGGACTTCATCAAGATAAAAACTCTTGCACAGCAAATAAAACAGTCAACAAAACTCAGAGGCAATCCACGGAATGGGAGAAGATATTTGCAAATGACATTTAGGATAAAGGCCTGATATCTGAAATCTGTAAAGAATTTATCAAACTCAACACCCCAAAAACAAAAAATCCAGTCAAGAAAAGGGCAGAAGATATGAACAGACACTTCTCCAAATGGCTAATAGACACTGAAAAAATGTTCAACACCACTAGCCATCAGAGAAATATAAATTAAAACCATAATGAGATATCACTGTACACCAGCTAGAGTGGCCAAAATTAACAAAAGAGGAAACAACAAGTGTTAGCGAAGTTGTGGAGAAGGGGGAACCCTCTTGCATTGTTGGTGGGAATGCAAACTGGTACAACCATTCTGGAAAACAGTATGGAGGTTCTTCAAGACATTAAAAATAGAGCTACCCTACGACCCAGTGACTGCACTACTAGGTATTTACCCCAAAGATAAAGATGATATATCCTTGTTGGGCCGCCGGGTCCAGGGAACTGAGGAAGCCACAAGATGGCGGCTGACCCGCCATCTTACCGCCCCACCCGGGAGCTTCTCCACGGACCTCCCGCCCTCATCAGCTTCTGCATCTGGAAACACCTCCAAAACCAGAACTTAGGCGGGAAACCGAGGGCTAAACTCCACCCAATCTCCTACCAATTATGGTCATGTTCCCCCATTCTGCCCAAACCCCATAAAAACCCGTGAGCATCCTCTCTGGGCACGACTTCCCCGACTCCCTTCTCTCAGAGTTGTGGAACCTTGCCCAAGAGCGCCTCTATTAAATCTCCCCTAGTGCCTGTTCCATCTGGTGTCTCGCTTAATCCGCCTTTACTGGGAGGGCTACCAGGAAAACCTACAATCCTGTGTCTGAATACTAGTCTGAACCAACCCATTTAGATATTGTGATTTGACCTCAAGATCACCCCTCCAGGGCTAGCCCCACAGTTAGCTAGGCCCTTTGTACCTGTTCTGCCCTGTGCACTTACTTCTCTTGCTCTAATACTGTGTTCCATTGCAACGAACATCAAAACAACTCATATATGATTCGTGTAAAGATAAGGGATTCTTATTTTATTTAAAATCAAAGTTAAACTCAGTTCCTGTTTTTCTAAGAAGTATCCTCTGATTACTCTCTTACAAATATTTTCTTTCTTTGAATTCTTATTTTCAGTCTATATTACAAAATTTAGCCCTTCATAATACAATTGATCTCATACTTTTTGTGAAAATTTTCACGTGAATTAATTTTCTTTTAACAACTAGATTATGAAGTCTTAATGACATACTTTTACTAAGTATATGTCCTGAGTATAACAAAACATAAAACTTTTTAAGATTTTATTTATTTATTTGACAGAGAGAGATTACAAGTAGGCTGAGAGGCAGGCAAAGAGAGAGGAGGAGGCAGGCTCCCAGCTGAGCAGGGAGCCCGATGAGGGCCTCGATCCCAGGACCGATCATGACCTGAGCTGAAGGCAGAGGCTTTAACCCACTGAGCCACCCAGGTGCCCAAAATATAAAACTTCAAATGAGTTTCAAAATCTAAAATATCCATTATTTTTTCTTTCTTGTCTTTTTTTTTCTTTTTATGAACACAAGTTTCAACTTTAGGTTACACAAATACATTTTGTCATATCTTTTTTAGGATGTTTTTGATATTCATAAGTTTAAAGTTTCATGTAATTTTTTTGTCAGTGGTTTTCATTTTATATTTATGCTAAGAAAAGCCTTCATTTCTATATACTCAGTTGAATATTAGAATATACTTTCTTTTAGGTCTTATGTTTTATTGCTTTAATTCTTTCTTTCACACAATGCATTATTAAATTTATAAATACATGTACACATTGAATATGCATCAGAAAAGATTGGCAGGAAACATCAGAATAGTAATATGATTATGTGATCATGTCTGGAGAGTGATTGCTCTGTTTTCTTTCCATGTTTCTATATATAGTTTTATTTCTTTAATGTGCAATTACTCTTGTAAAATTTAAAAAATGGTGAAGTAGCTAAGAAAAGAACATTTGAAATCTATCTATTTTCGTGCTTTCTTCTACTGTTATATTTAAAAATGTTTTTCCTGAGTTTGTAGTTCATCGATCCCTCTGTATCTCTATTTTTTTCTTATATTTCTTACTAACTTTTCTTAAAGTAGACCGAGAAAAGTGAAATGATTAAGTAAATGTGTGTAGAGTCTGAAAAAATAGAGACCCTAAATTGCAAGACCCTAAACATTGTTTTAATCTGAATAGACTATACTACGGTAAAAGGAAAAATCTATATCAAAAATTCTGAGACAAAGCTTATTTCTGGCTCACAATATACGTCCATCTTAAGTCAGCAGGGGGCTCAACACACCACAGCTACTCATGAGCCTGAATTGACAGAGAGGCCACCATCTCAAACTTTTTTATGGATCACCTGCTGAAATAAAAGACCTCAGGAGAGTATCTCACCAGCAGCTAAATACTCCTCAGGGAAGTGACACAGGTTACTTGTACTCACAACTCATTGGCCAGAGTTAGTCACATGGCCCTAAAACACATGGAAAAGAAAGTTCAATCTTACTACAAGCCAGAAGGTAGAGGATTAGAAATATTTGGTGAGTAGCACTAATAACTGTTTGCCTGAAACTATTTAAAGATTTAGCTAAAAATAGTTCTAGTGTAAATTTTCAAGTACTGTGAATTATATTGTGACTTAAAGGAAATGATAGGTAAATTTTCATTTAAAACATTTGTATTTTCCTTTGTGTTTATGAAAAATAGGGATATATTGAATGTCTTCAAATTAAAAGCATATTAAAACAAAATTAGAGACCTAACTAGTTGTGAAAATGATAGCTTATAAACCCAGATTGTTATATATTGTTTACTGAAAATGAAAACGTGATTAAGGATGTCATGTTAGCAATTATTTTCAATTTTTAATTTTGTTAACTAATTTAAATAAATTGGAGAAAAATTGATTTAAAAGAAAAATTGATTGTTTTTGTGCAAGTCATTTGATAGACAAAACAATGATATGATAAAACATTTAAATTTTTGGACAGAAATTGTGATAGAATATCCTTACATTTCTCATAGGAGTACCCAGTAATTTAAAGAATTGTATAAAGTTAAAGAAGAAAATTAAATTGTTGGATATAAGAAAAGTATTCAAAATCAACAACAAACCCATGCTAAGACTAAGGATAGAGCTAGTTTCCAGGTCACCTTAATTATGTATGTGACTCTGAGAGTCAAGTTTTGAAGGCTTCATAAGTCCTTTAAAAGACCCTCTAATCTGAAATCTGATATTTTCCCACAACATTAAGGGAATGTCTTAGATAAAAATGCTTAAAGGAAAGAACTCAACAACTTCTTTCCAATTATTTTCCATTGAAATATTTTCAGTGACCTTGCCAAAACAAAATAAATCTTACTCCAATAGGTTTAATAAAAAATAATAAATGACTGTATCATTTTGTTCTTTTCCTACTAGGGAGATGTCTTCATCCAATCTTTAGTCTCTGAAAGTATTTTTCCAGGGAGGCGAATCATATGAAGTCATTTATAAGGCTTAAAATGTCAAAAGTGCTGTCATTAAACCACTAATATATGTCTATAGGGGAAACATTCTCCTGAGAACTGCTGCTGTTCATAAACCACTTGATCTGTGATTTCATATTTTATATTTTCAGCAGAACACCTCTTGTATGTTACAATCCCTTATTCTCTTGGAGGTGCTCCATTATTCTCCATGTCAAGTGTAGTCAATACCAAACTTGTGATGTACTCATTCCTCTCTCTTTAATAATAGAAAAGATATGTAAGTATCAGTTTACATTACTATGTTACCAGGAGTCACTGAAGAAGAGGTCCATGATGGACCAACCCCCGCAAAATCCCCAAAACAATTTGTTTAGAAATGTCTGTATTCAGATCTGAGTACTTCACTAGTTGACAAATTAAATCGGTAAACAATAGAATGGAAGTTTTGCATTACACATTATTTTTTGAAAGTTAGATAAGAGAACATTTCAAATATGAAGGGAGAGAAGTTGGAGTCATTTGGCAGGCAAAATATTTTTTATTTTTATCAGATTGGAAGATTGATGGAGTGTCTGGGAGTTGCAGGAGATCATTCCAGATGTCAGGAGTTGCAGTGAAGATAACTGTGACAAGGAGAGTATCAAGAGTATTTGATGGCTTTGGAAAGAGTTTAGGCATTAGATACTCTGAGAATGGTGAAAGTATCATAACTTTGATGTAGCAGATAAATGAGATTGTAGTATAAATATTGAAAAGAAAGTAAGCTATTTAAAGTGGATCTTAAAATTATTCAGAAACCAGGTCTTCATGCATCTGAGGGAACAAAAAATAAGGATTCAGAAGCATCAGGTACTTGGATTTTGGTAGCCCTGAAGAGGATCATTGGAGTAAAACAAAAGTAAGTCTTTCAAAAAGTTCAACAGAAGTAGGGATGATGAGAAAGGGTAAGTGTGAGTCATTTAAAATTGATATGGTAGATGGTTTTGTCTATAGGATATAATGCAGGAGGAAAATGTTAAGAGATGCTTCAGGACAATTGTGTAATTTTATACAGAACCACCAGGTATGAGGTATGCATTATAGAGGGCAAAGGCAACAATAAAAAATTGCATTGGTATCTATTAGAATAGAGGCATGGCTGAAAAATAAAGAATATAGAACTAACTTAGAAATTAATATCAAAATTTTAATATAGTAAGGTAAAGACAGAAAATCAAGTCCTACAGCAATGGTTGATGTTAGACTTATTCACTCTACTGACTTATTAAAAAAATAGTTTGTGCTTATGCTTGTGATACCATATCAGTCCTAAGGAAAAACAAAATTGTTGTGAAAAAGGATGCATTTCACATTTCGACTGATGGAGGCTGTTGTTATACAGTGAAATCGGTGTTGAATTTGGATCAAGAAGAAAGGGATTCATTTCCTGATTCTGACGTGAACCAGATGTATGAACAGGGACAAGTCACCTTCTTAGTGTTCATTTCCTCATATGTAAAAATGAGAGTTGTAATTTTTAGTACAGCATGCTATTATTCATCAATACCCACTCCTTTCTACTATGGGAGTAAAACTCACAATTTTTAGCCTGGAAAATATTATCCCAAATAAAGTATCATTTTCTATCCTCCCTTGTAAATAGGCATGGCCATTTAATTAAGTTCTGAATGTACAGATGGTCCCCAATTTATAATGATTCAATTTATAATTTTTTGACTTTATGATGTCATGAAAGCAATATGCATTCAATAGAAGCCATACTTAGAATTTTGAATTTTGATCTTTTCCTGGGCTGGTGATATGAGGTACAATAGTTTCTCTTGATGCTTGGCAGTGGTAGAAAGCCACAGCTCCCAGTCAGCCACAAAATCATGAGGGTAAATAACTGATACTCATTCTGTATTCACAATCATTCTATCTTTTCACATTCAGTGTAGTTTTCAATAAGTTACATGACATATTCAACACTTTATTATAAAATAGGCTTTGTGTTAGATAATTTTGACCAACTGTAAGCTAATGTAAGTCTTCTGAGCATATGTAAGGTAGACTGGGCTGAACTATGATGTTAGGTAGGTTAGATGTATTAAATACATTTTTAATTTAAATTATTTTCAATTTGCAATGGGTTTGTTGGTACATAACCCCATTTAAGTCAAAGAAGATTTTGACTAAATTAGGAGTAATTAGGAATGTCATGTGTCAGCTTTAAGTAGCCATCCTTAAAAGATGACTGATGTGAGCCCATTGCCATATTATTCTTCAAATCTTTCCCTATCCTGCTGGCTGGAATGCAGATATGATGGCTGGAGCTCCAGCTGCTCTATTGGGCAAGGAGGACAGTCACTTTTTTTTTTAAGATTGATTGATTGATTGATTGATTGATTTGACAAAGAGAGAGAGTGCAAGCACAAGCAGGGGGAACAGCAGAGAGAGAGGGAAAAACAGGTTCCCCACCAAGCAGGGAGCCTGATATGGGGCTTGATCCTAGGACTGTGGGATCATGACCTGAGCTGAAGGCAGACACTTAACCGACTGAGCCACCCAGGTGCCTCAGGATAGCCAATCTTAAGGATTGTAGAATAATGAGGCTGATGTGAGCCTGATTCCTTGGGAACTTCATGAGGCAGAGTTAATACATCAGCTTTTAGACTTTTATGTAATAGAAAAAAATAGATTTATATCTTACTGAACTCTGTTATTCTTAGCTGAGCTTAATCTTGATAATATACCTGCCTTGTAGTTTATTAGGAAAGTTAAATAAAATATTGAATACAAAAACTACTTTTCAAATTTTGGTACATAATGGGAGCATAATAAATTATAGGTGATTTAGTGAATCTATATTGACCAAAAATATTTAAAATGATTTTAGGTTAGCATCAATATGTAGCTCACTGACAGTTCAGATCTAGGTGGAAAAAAAATGATCTTGAGATTGCTTGAAATGAGTTAAAAAGTGGAAAAAAATAAATAGAGGAAAAAATAATGAAGGCAAGTGGTGAGTTGAGTTAAGCTACAAAGAGGTCAACTGTCACCACCTTAATGAAGCCTTCATTGTTTACTTATATAGAACTATCATTTTTCTCCTTTATGCCCCCAAAATATTTGAATCCTAAACCATACATTACTGTCCCATTTTATGACTGTGTGATCATATCATTCATCCTCAAGAGCAATATTGAACACCTACTTCATGCCAGGTTATGAGTAACTCAAAGGGGTGGTTAGAACTTGGGGCTTATATAGCATCTGAACAAAGAGCAACAAATTTGTAGAGAAGTGACTAGGCAAAGGAAAAGGGGTTTAGGTTTTGAGGGGCAGCAAACTGTGGGAAGGTAATTATATTGGGGAAACCAATGGAAGATAAGGATTATTTAGTAAAGTTTGTTGGTGCATGTTCATCTAGATGCCATCTTATTGTTGTCTCTGGTGATAAGCTTGTTATAAACTTCCTGGTATGGGAAGTGGGTGGGAACATAACTACTTAAGAGCAATGTATGTTGGATTTTCAGGAAGATTGGAAGAGGCCAGAGAGCTCAGCTTATGTCTGTTTTTTTTTTTTTTTCTCAATTACCTTCAGCTGAAAAAAAATCTTTATGCCAGAGTGGAATATTTTGGGATAACATTCTCTGAGCCCCTTCAGTAACATCATTCCCCCTTGCTAAAGGTAAGTTGAAGGATATATACACCAGTTCTTCCAGTGAGACCTGTACGGAAGTCAGATGGGGGCTTTTAGGAAAAATCTTCCTCTTTGATAAAAAATAAAATAAAAATGAGAGAAACTACAGATGTTTGGTTAGCAGCCCCCTTGTTCTTGTCTTATGGATGTGATGCTGGGACCATGGCTGCTAGGATGTTCCCAGTAATGGGAAAACTAAGAGAGTCTCAGAAATATCAACCTTGGAAGATTCTAGGTGATGAAGTCTTTGAGCCTCTGAATTTACCTTGTAACTCTCTACATATGGATCTCTCATTAAATGTGTACAAATAAATGCCTGTATTGCTAAAGTCATCTCTATTGGATATTCTGTTACTTAGGGCTGAAAGCACTGAAATTGGCATATTCTTTCTTACTGGCAGAATAAAATCTGAATTCCTTTGACACAGTAGATAAGATGCTTTATTATATGGCTATCTATCTTTCAACTTGATTTCTTCCCCTACCCCCTCCCCTCTCCTGGCCTGCACCATACATATTACATTTAGGACTAGACATTTAGAACTTCTTTTCCTTATACATACTTCTGGGTCATATCTTTATGCAGAGTAATTTTTGACTCACTTATAATAGCTGGGGTTTGATCACCTACATGTATCAGGAATGGACTACAGTGAGTTAAGTAAATAGAGTTTGTTTCCCCTCCATAATAAGACTTTGAGATATAGGTAGTTGAAAGTCAGAATATCAGTTCTAGAAATTACTAAGGATCAAAGGTCTTTCTAGCTTCCTATTCCATTACATCTTGTGAAGGGTTTACATTGCATGGTTTCAGGATGACTACTGTGCTTCCAGACAGTGAATCTGCATTCCAGTCAGGAAGAAATAAAAAACAAAAGGAAAGTCTGTGTACTAATTAAGTCTGTCAGTTTTGATCAGAAATACCACTTCTTACAAACCATAAGAGACTCTTAATCTCACAAAACAAACTGAGGGTTACTGGGGGGGTGGGAGGGTAGGGATAGGGTGGCTGGGTTGTGGACATTGGGGAGGGTTTGTGCTATGGTGAGTGCTGTGAATGTGTAAGCCTGATGATTCACCTGTACCCCTGGAGCAAATAATACATTATATGTTTAAAAAAAAAAACCAACAAAGAAATATCACCTCTTCTCTGGAAGCTCAACTTAAGAGACTTCTGTCTATATCCCCATTGATCAAAGTAGCAGCTAGGGAACCTGGAAGATTGAGTATTTTTAACTGAATTAGAGTTTTGAAAGTAAGGAAGAAAAGGAAAAGACATTTTGAGTAAACAACTAGGAATATCCACCTATGTATCCATTGCACCTTTACTTTGATTACAATAGTAGACAGAAAAGGTCATTTATATCTGTATCTGGATCCCTATGAGACTATTCCTGAGGGCAACATGTAAGTCAGGGCCTCAGCAGGAAAAGAATGGCTACAAAAGGGGGATTTAAAGAGAGTTTAAAGAGGGAACTATTTACAAATGTGTGGATAGGATTATCGAAACAAGAGATGGTAAAACACCTGGAGATTACCATCAGAGGACAGCAATTATTACCCAAAGCCTAAAGGTAAGAGAAAATCAGCTGTTGCAGGGTGAGAGCTGAAGCAGCAGGAGCTGTGGCTGTGGGTAGAAGGATTCAGCCTGAGACAATTTACAGCCTGTGACACATGGATCAGGAAGAATAAATACCCTGACTTCTCCCCTTATTCCTGGTAGTACCACCCATGGGGCAAATCCAGCAGGGAACCAGAGGGCAGACATAGCTTCTGGGACTGAAGGCAGGGTGGAGAAGGGCAGAGATGGATTTTGATGTGTCAACAGCAAACAATCATCACAGGTGGGTATCATTTTTGTGGTACCATACTTAGGAGAGTGCCTGGAATACAGTAGTGCTCCATAAGTTATTTACAAAATAAGTATTATTGAATGGATGAAGTGGAGGAAAATACTCTTCCAATATGTGAACTGCCTAAGAATTTATAGAGCTTTAAACATGAATTGAAAGGGGTGATTTGACCCTTGGAAATGAATGGCTTGGGGAGCATTCCAAATCACCAAGTGCCTTTTTTTTTTTTTTAAGATTTTATTTATTTATATGACAGAGAGATACAGCGAGAGAGGGAACACAAGCAGGGGGAGTGAGAGGGGGAGAAGCAGGCTTCCCATGGAACAGGGAGCCAGATGTGGGGCTCAATCCCAGGACCCTGGGATCATGACCTGAGCTGAAGGCAGTTGCTTAACTAACTGAGCCACCCAGGCACCCCTCACCAAGTGTCTTTGAGGTTCAGTTTGTTCTGGATGATTCTCTAAAAGAATGTAACAAACAGAATCTGAGATTCTCGTATATGCCCAGAAACAAGAAGGCCTTTCTTTGGTAGGCCCCTTTTGTGGAATATCATGATAAATACTTGTGGTGCACGGACTGCCAAACCCATATGAGTTCATAGTTGGATGACACTAGAGGCCCTCTTACCCTTCATTATTTTTGCTAAATACATTGGGGAGATTATATATTTTACATTGGTTGCTTTCAGTTTAAAAACCAAGTAAATGGATGCCTCTGCATTTTGGAGGAGTTTGGTAATCCCAGGACCAATAGAGTGCTTATAAGATTTTCTATGAGTAGCTCTTTGAGTTCTAGGTAAATATAGGAATGGAAGAGAGGGTTGTCTTCAATATAAAACCAAGGACTCTTATGAATTACTACAGATTTTGTAAAGGACCACTGTTAAGTGCAACAAATATGTAATAAATACATAAGCATATGGATATTTTTAACTTTTTTGCCGTTCATAAAGATTTCATTTGTAGGGAAAGCCAATTTGGTTGAAATAAAGTTTTGATTAATTTCCTGCATTGTGGTGACAAAATGTAGGGTTTCAGTGATACAAGAAGGAAAAAGAAAACTGCCTTCTTTCTGAGTTGGCAGTTGGTAAAACTGCCAGAAGGGTTAGGAAGAAGATACAAGTTGGATGAGTATTCATGGAACTATATGCTGCAGAGTATATGGCAGAGGTTGACATGATGAAGAAAGGGAAAGATACCTGAAGAGTTTTCTGAAACTATAGACTGTGACTTGAAATCTGACTTAGAAGTCTAAGTGGGCTCTAGTTGTTCAGAAAGTGGTTATGGATAATTAATGAGCATTTTAATGGCTCTACCCTTCATTAATCTGGGTGTAGCTTAACCCGGGGAACCTGAGAGATACCACCTTCATGGCTAAAAGGGAGCTGGATTAGTTCCCAACTACGACTTTGGAAAAATTCCTATTTATTAAAAAATCTCATGTTTTTGAGTCTTTTCTTTTTCTTTTCTTTTTTTATTATTTGCCCCAGGGGTACAGGTCTGTGAATCATCAGACTTACACCTTTCACAGCACTCGCCATAGCACAAACCCTCCCCAATGTCCATAACCCATCCACCCTTACCGTCCCACCCCCAGTAACCCTCAGTTTGTTTCGTGAGATTAAGAGTCTCTTATGGTTTGTCTTTTCTAGCATAAAATATACTATACATGACAGATTTAATAAAACTTAAACTCCAAAAACATGGTCGTAGGTAGGTAATACAGACTTTTACATCTATGCATTGTAATTTCTATTACAAATCTATTTTATTTCTATCACAAAGTTACTGCTAGTAAAATCATACAGGAAAAATGTTTTTTAAACTGATGTGGTTGGTATCTTGATATTGTGACTGTGTAAAACTGTTTATGAAACAATAGAATGGTTCTAAACATTTTTAACAATGGTTTTACATTCCTTGAATTTTAAAATAACAAAACACCCCAGAGGGTGTATTTTTAAAATGTAGTATACCATTCGTAACACAAACATATCTACTAGATTTTTTCAATGAACATTAACTATTTCTCTGCAGTTGTCCATAAAAATCTGAGAGCCAAGGAATAGGCTCAGATTCTTAAAGAAGAGATATATTCTACTTACTATTAAATATTGGGGTACATGATGAGTTTACATACTAGTTCCTAGGAAGATTATTTAGGATTCTTAACAAAAATAAATGATCTTTGACCAAAGTCTAGGGTAAAAGAAGGTTTTAAATTTGTATATGACAGTACTGGTTTTATCTTCCTTTAAAATTTATATGCAGAAAACTGATACACTTTGGTACCTAGACAAATCAGGCAGAAGTAAGACAGAAGAGTCTATATAAGAAACTGCTATGCTTTCAGCAAGATGATCTGTGTGCTCAATTAGTTTTGTTTAATGTAGAGTTAAAGTGACTGATGGGAATAAATGTGACAAAATAGTACAAGTTAAAAGACTATCTTAGGCCCTTACAACTTAATTTACAACAAAAGACATTTACTGTAATTCCTTTGAGGTAGTATGTTTGGATAAACTTTTTCACCACAATTAACCTGCTATTATTTAAGAAATTGTGGTTTTTTTAGCTAGTATTGTTTAATTTCCTTAAGTTTAACTGTCTCAATGTAGTAAATATATCATATACCCTGACACTTTTTTTTTTTTTTTCCTTATCTGGTTCTCTTTGGAATGCTTCCCAGGATCTTCTGGAAATCAGATTTTTTTTCATCTAGAAACTTCTACTCATTAAACAGTTGTAAATACAGAAAATGTATAGAGTAGTTCATTGTCTTTGTCACAGGGGTTATTTAATGTAGGACCCCACTGATAACTTTGTTCATTGCTACATGTTAACATGAATTACAAACATCTATTGATGAAAATTAGGTCCAACTCGATGGCTTTTTCAGTATTTGTAACTCAAATCTGGTCTTATCATTTTATTGTTTTAGCACCAAAGCCAAAGACACAAACCTGCTAACTTTTAACAGGTTTACACTTGGCCTTATTTCCCTTTCAATTCAGCATGTTGGTGGAGGTCTAACTTCTGGCTGTCTACCTGAAAATCAATTAAAAAACAATATTCCTATCTTCCTTCTGAGTTATCATTCTGCCTTTAAACTTTTCTTTTCCCTAATTAGCAATGGAAGTAAAATTTTCACATGAATTTTTTTCGTATGAATTCATGTGACTCCTTCTGAGGAAACAGAGATAAATAAAGACTGGCTCACCAAACCGAGAGTCAGACTAATTTAAATTGAGATGGGATATAGGAGCCTGGGCTAGGATTTCCAAAAATCGGACTTCAAAATCAGACTAAAAGTAGGTAGTGGAAAAAGAAATGTCTTATTTGAAGCACTCCCTATAGCTAAATCCAGACCTGGGTCTACCTCTCCCTGTGTGATTCTAGTGAGAGCTAACAGTTGAAGGCCTCTCCTCTCCAGGCATAGACACAGAACTTTGCTTGTGCCCACTGAAACCATCCTTGGGACTTTTTTGAACTGGAATTTAAGGAAATGTTTGTCTAATCATTAGCGGACCAGTAAGCTAACAAAGCAGAGACTTCAGGGGGTGAAAATGACAAAGAATACAGACCATAAAGAATTAGTCAAGGAAATTCACTAAATAAACAAACAGCTACAACAACAAAAAACTCTGGGGAGAGGGAATCTCATTTCCAGAGTTGCTACATTATATTATTTAAAATATTTACTTTTCAACAGTCGTGAGTCATGCAAATAAACAGGAAAATATGACTCATACAGTAAAACAAACAAACAGTAAATAGAAATGGTCCCAAATGTTGTAGTTACTAAAGACTTTTTTTTAAATTTAAAGATTTGTATTTATTTATTTGAGAGAGAGAGAGAATTAGATGGGGGAGGGCCAGAGGGAGAAGCAGATTCACCGTTGAGCAGGGAGCCTGATGTGGAACTAGATCCTGGGACTCTGGGATCATGACCCGAGCTGACAGCAGACACTTAACTGACTGAGCCACCCAGGCGCCCTACCAAAGACTTTAAATAAAATATTATAATATGTTGAAAGAACTAAAGGAACCACGTCTAAGTAATTATTTAACCAAACCACAGATACCACTGATAAACCTTCTGTCACTATAGATTGATTTATACATTCTAGAATTTTATAAGTGGAATTATACAGTATGTTTTCTTTTTTTTTTATCTAGCATAATTATTTTAAAATTCATCCATCTTACTACATGTATCAATAGTGTGTTTTTTATTGCTGAGTAATAATTCCTGTGTATCTATCAGGCTTTGGCAATTCAGTTGGCCAACTTCAGCTTGCTGTTGACCAAATCTGACCACCCCCATCTGCTTATATATTTTTATGGTCAGTTTTGCTACATCAGCAGAGCTGAGTAGAGACTATACAGTCCAGAAAGCTGAAAAAATATATTTGTCTCTTTATAGAAAAATATTGTATGTCCTTGGTGTAGATATATCATCCATTCACCTGTTGACAGAAATTTAAGATTTTATTTCAGCTTTTGAGTTGCTGTGAACATTCATGTACAACTCTTTGTGGATATGCACTTTCATTTCTCTTTGGAAAATACCTAGAAGTAGAAGGACTGGCAAGTATGGTAAATGTATGTTTAACATCATAAGACACTGCCAAATTATTTTCCAAAGTGGTTATTTTATATTCCAACCAGCAATGTACGAGAGGTTCAAGTTGTTCAACGTCTTTGTCAATACTTGATATGGTCAGTCTTTCTAATTTTGGCCATTCTATTGAGAGTATAGTAAAACATTATTGTGCTATAAATTGAATTTTCTAAAAAATAATAATAAATAAATAGAATTTTCTTAATGACTAAGACTATCTAGCATCTTTGTCTTCACTTGACATCTGTATATTGTAAGTTGTATGTTCAAATAGTCTGCCTGTTTTTTGTTTTTTGGATTTGTTTGTATTATGAGTGGGATGTAATAGTTCCTAACACATCCTAGTTATAAACCACTTGTCAAATATAATTTACAAATAATCCCTACAAGTCTGAGGCTTGTCTTTCTCTTCGTAAGTATTTTTTGAAGAACAGAAGCTTCCAATTTTGATAAAGTTAAATTTATTGATTTTTTCTTTTATACTTGTGTCCTGTGTCCTCTTAAAGAACTCAGCCAAATTCAAGGGAAATTATATTTGTCTTATGTTCTTTTCTAGAAATGTTATAGTATTAGCTCTTACATTTAGATGTCTGATTAATTTTGAGTTAACTTTCTCTTAAGGGGTGAAGTTAGGATCCAGGTTTCTTTCTTTATTTTTCATATCAGTGTCAAATAGTACACTGTCTTGACTGCTCTAGCCTTATGAGCCTTGATATCAGGTTGTATAAGTTCTCTGACTTTTTCAGTATTTTAGCTTTCGAAGTTTTATGCATTTCCATATAAAGTTTAGAATCAGCTTGTCAATTTCTGCAAAAAAAACCCCAACTTAGATAGACATTGATTAGGATTTCCTTGAGTATCAATTTGGGGAGAATCAATGTGATAACAATGTTGAGTTTTCAAATCCATGAATATATTATGTTTCTTCAGTTAAGTCTTGTATAATTTGTTTCAGAAATATTTTGCCCTTTTTACTATATAGACCTTGCACATTTTTCATCAAATTTATCTTTTTGTATTTCACATCTTTTAATGTTACAAACTGTGTTTTTTTTTAATTTTAGTTTTAGATTCCTTGTTGCTCAAATATAGGTTTAATAGAATTGTATATGGTGACTTTATATCCTGCATTATTGTTAAACTCACTTACTAGTTCCAAGGTTTTTGTTTGTTTGTTTGTTTTTGTGGGCTTCTTAGAATTTTTTTGTTTTGGTTTTGTTTTTCTCTCCCTGTACTTTGTTTTTTAAGTATTTTTTTTAATTTTATTTTTATTCTTTGTGTTTTTTAAGTTTTAATTCCAGTATAATTAACATACAGTGTTATATTAGTTTCAGGTGAACAATATAGTGATTCAATAATTCTATATATTACTCAGTGCTCATCACCATAGGTGTACTCTTAATCCCTTTTATCTATTCCACCCATCCCTCTTCTCCCTCCACCCTGTAAACTTTTGTTTGTTCTCTATATTTAAGAGTATGGTTTTTTTGGTCTCATTTTTTTCCTTGTTTTGTTTCTTAAATTCCACATATGTATGAAATCATATGGTATTTATCTTTCTCTGACTTATTTGATTTAGCATTATATTCTCTAGATTCATCTATATTTTTGCAAATGGCAAGATTTCATTCTTTTTTATGGCAGTGTGCGTATATATATTCTTTGGATAAATACCTAATGGTAGAATCAAAGGATCATAATGTAATTCTATCTTTAATTTTTTGAGGACTCTGCGTATTGCTTTCCACAGTGGCTGCACCAAGTTTGTATTCTCACCAACAGTGCAAGAGGGCTCCTTTTTCTCCATATCTTCACCAGCAGTTGTTTCTTACAGTTTTTATTTTAGCCACTCTGACATATGAGAGCTGATAGCTTATTGCGGGTTTCATTGCATGTCCCTGATAATTAGTGATGTCGAGCATCTTTTGATGTGTCTGCTGGCCATCTATAGATCTTCTTTGGAGAAATGTCTGTTCATGTTTTCTGTCCATTTTTAATTGGATTATTTGTTTGGATATTTTTAATTTATTTTTAATTGGATAATTTAATTAATAATCCAATTTTAATTGGATATATCCTTATTGAATATATCATTTGCAAATATGTTCTCCCATTTAGTAGGTTGTCTTTCATTTTTGTTGATTATTTCTTATGTTGTGCAGAAGAATTTTATTTTGCTACTGCCTCAATAGTTTGTTCTTGCTTCTGTTTCTCTTGCCTCAGGCAATATATCTAGAAAATGTGGCATGATAGATGCTAAAGAAATTAATGCCTGTGTGTTCTCCTAAGATTTTTATGGTTTCAGGTCTCACATATAGGTCTTTACTCCATTTTGAGTTTATTTTTGTCTATGGTGTAACAAAGGGGTCCATTTTCATTCTTTTACATGAAGCTGTCCAGTTTTCCCAACACAGTTTGTGGAAGAGACTGTCTTTTACCCATTGCATATTCTTGCCATCTTTGTCATAGATTAATTGACCATATAATCATGGGCTTATTTCTGGACTCTCCATTTTGTTCCATTGATCTATGGGTGTATTTTTGTGCCAATACCATACTATTTTCATCACGACAACTTTGTAGTAATCTTAAATCTGGGATTGTGATACATCCAGCATTGTTCTTGTTTTTCAGAATTGCTTTGGCTATCCAGGGTCTTTTGTGTTTACGTACAAATTTTAGGATTATTTGATTACGTGTTGTAGCTCTGTGAAAAAATGCTATTGGTATTTTGTTAGGGATTTCATTAAATCTGTAGATTGCTTTGGGTAGTACGGACATTTTTAACAATTTATTCTCCCAATCCATTAGCTTGGAATATCTTTCCATTTGTTTGTGTCTTTTTCAATTTCTTTCATCAATGTTTTATAATTTTTATAGTACAGGTCTTTCACCTCCTTGGTTAGGTTTATTCCTAGGTATTTTATTATTTACGGTGCAATTGTAAACAGGACTGTTATCTTAATTTCCCTTTCTGTTACTTCATCATTAGTGTATCGAAATTCAATGGATTTCTAAATATTGATTTTTGTATCCTGTGACCCTATTGAATTCATTTACCAGTTCTATAGTTTTTTGGTGGTCCTTAGGGTTTTCTATATATAGTATCATGTCTTCTGCAGATAGTGAAAGTCTTACTTCTTCCTTAACAATCTAGATGTCTTTTATTTCTTTTTATTGTATGATTGCTGTGGCTAGGGCTTCCAGTACTATGTTGAATAAAAGTGGTGAGAATGGACATCCTTGTTTCATTCCTAATCTTAGGGGAAAACTGTTATTTACCATTGTGTATGATTTTTGCTGTGGGTTTTTCGAGGTATGTTCTGTCTAAACCTACTTTGTTGAGGGTTTTTATCATGAATGGATGTTGTATTTTGCCAAATACTTTTCCTGTATTTATTGATCATATGGTTTTTATTTTTTCTATTATTGATATCATGTATCACTTTGATTGATTTGCAAAAGTGTTGAACCATGCTTGTGTCCTGGGGATAAATCCCACTTGATCATGGTGAATGCTTTTTAAAAATGTATTGTTGGATTCAGTTTGCTAATATTTTGTTGAGGACGTTTGCATCTATGTTCAGCAGAACTATTGGCTTGTAATTCTCTTTTTCATAGTTATCTAGTTTTGGTATCAACGTAATTAATGCTGGCCTCATAGAATGAATTTGCAAGCTTTCCTTCCTTTTCTATTTTTTAGAATAGTTTGAAAAGAACAGGTATTAACTTTCCTTTAAATGTCTGGCAGAATTCACCTGTGAGACTTGTTTTGTGGCCTAACATGTGACCTATTCTGGAGAATATTCCATGTGCACTTGAAAGGAATATACATTTCACTGTTTTAGGATGGAATGTTCTGAATATATCTGTTAGATGCATCTGGTCCAATGTGTCAATCAAAGCCACTGTTTCCTTGTTGATTTTCTGTTTGGATAATCTATCCATTGATGTGAGTGGGGTGTTAAAGTCTCCTACTGTTACCGTATTATTATCAATTAGTTCCCCTTTATGTCTGTGGTCAACTGTTTTATGAACTTGGGTGCTCCCATGTTGGATGCATATTTACAGTTGTTACATCTTCTTGTTAGATTGATCCGTTTGTGATTATATTGCATTCTTCTTTGCCTCTTGTTACAGTGTTTATTTTAAAGTTTATTTTGTCCAATATAGGTATTGCTACTCTGGCTTTCTTTTCATTTCTATTTGCATGATAAATGTTTTTCCATCCCTTCACTTTCAATCTCCATGTGTCTTCAGGTCTGAATGGAGTCTCTTGTAGGCAGCATATGGATGGGTCTTTTTTTTTATCCATTCAATCACCCTATGTCTTTTGATTGGAGCATTAAGTTCACTCAAAGTAATTATTGATAGTCCGTACCTTTGTTACTTGTTTTAAGGTTGTTTTTGTGGTTCTTTATTCCTTTCTCCTGCTTCTCTCTTGTCTTTAGTTTTCTGGCTTTCTTTATTGATAAACCTAGATTCCTTTCTCTTTATGTTTGCATGTCCATTTCTGATTTTTGATTTGTGGTTACCATCGGGTTTATATATAGCATCTTATGCATATACTAGTCTATATTAAGTTGATAGTCACTTAAGTTTGAACCATTCTAAAAGTACTAAATTTTTATGTATATGGTGTTATACTTTACATTCTTTTATTTTGTACATTCCTTGATTGATTTTTATAGATATACTTACTACTTTATGCTTCCTACTTTTATTATTCTTTCTTATGATATTTCCTTTTCACTCCAATAGTTCCCTTTAATATTTCTTGTAAGGTTGGTTCAGTAGTTATGAATTCCTTTAGCTATTGGGTAGTCTAGGAAACTTTATCTCTCCTATTCTTAATAATAACTTTGCTGGGTAGAGTATTGTTTGTTGTAGCTTTTGTTTTTTTGTGTGTGTTTTTTGTTTTGTTTTGCTTTGCTTTGCTTTGCCTTTTTTCAGCACTTTGAATATATCATGGTACTCCCTTGGGGCCAGCAAAGTTTCTTCTGAAAAATTAGCTGATAGTCTTATGGGGTTTTGCTTATACATAACTGTTTTCTTTTCTCTTGCCACTTTTAAAAATCTCTCTTTATCAGTAATTTTTGCCATTTTAATTACTATATGTCTTGGTGTGGAGCTCTTGGGTTGATGTTATTAGGGCTCTCCATGCCTCCTGGATCTGGATTTCTATTTCCTTCCTCAGATTTGGGAAGTTTTCAGCTATTATTTCTTCAAAAGCATTTTCTGCCCCCATTTTTCTCTCTTCTCCTTTTGAATTCCCTATAATGAAAATATTAATATTCTTGATGGTGTTGCTGAGTTCTCCTAATCTATTTTCATGTATTATTATTATTTTTCTTCATCCTGTTGTTCTTGATTGCTTTCCATTACTTGGTCCCCAGATCACTGATATGTTCTGCTTCCTGTAATCTACTATTTATTCCCTCAAGTGTATTTTTAATTTCAGTTTTTAAGTTCTTCATCCTGATTGGTTCTTTTTTATGTTTTCTTCTTCTTTATTGAGGGTCTCATTGAGGTCCTCCACTCTTTTCTCAAATCCAGTATCCTCATGACCATTTTCTTAAATTCTCAGGCATGTTAATTATCTCTGTTTTATTTTGCTCTCTTGCTGTAATTTTTTCCCATTCTTTCATCTGGGACATATTCCTCTGTCCCTCATTTTTGACTCTCTGTCTTTGTCCCTGCATGTGAGGAAAGTCACCTATGTGTCCTGATCTTAAAAGTAGTGACTTTATGAAGATGTCCTGGAATGTCCTCTAGTCACCAGAAACTGACACTTCAGGGAATGTCTCCTACATGTGTTTTGTGCATCCTGCTGTTGTGGTTAAGCTGTATTTATCTTTAGTCATTTACAATGGCTCTCTGCCTATTGCGGGTAGGATTTTGTCCCTGTGTTATTAATGAGCAGGTCCACAGTAGTATGTGGGATGAGGCATGGTGCCAGCAAAGTCCAGGCAGATCTGTGTGGGAAGGGATATTCAGCTGCCTGGGAAAACTCCTGCCCAGGCTGCAGTAGAAGAGACAGATCTGTGGAAGAGTGCAAGGTTGGCATGATCTTAGAAAGCTGCACTGCTTCCAACAGGTTTCAGGGCATCCAGGCTGGAAGGGTGTGGGGGTGGAGAAGGAAATTGGTACCCACCAGTTCCATTGTTCTTGGAGAAGTATCCCAAAGATTTTTGCCCTTATAGTACCTGCTCTGAAATTAGTAAATAAATCTCCTTTCTGTATACCCCAGGCACTTTTCAAACTGCTGCTTCTGTGCTGTATCTCAATAGGACTGTTTGCTGGGCTATCTCTTTACAGGTGGGGATGCATTTTCCTATCATCTTTGGCTCTCCCAAAGCCAAGTCCGCTGATTTTTAAAGTTCCAGGTGTTAAGCCCCATTGATTATAAAAAGTAGTGAAGTTAGCCTGGTGGGGGGTCTATTCCTCTCCCTTTTCCATGCCTGCAGCATCCCTCCCTTCTGAAGACAGTCCCACAGCCCTCTTTGGCTCCTGACCACCTCTACCCTTCCTATCTTCTTTTTTACATTTAGCTGTGGAGAGTCTGTTCTGCCAGTCTTCAGGTCATTTTCTGGGTTATTTACACTGATGTGGATGTTATCTAGGTCTACCCACAGGATGAGGTGAGTCTATGATTCTCCTACTCTGCCAGCCTTTGGAAGTCCTCTAGATTTCTCAGGCAAAAGATCAATAAAACTAAGCTCTGGGATAGTGATCAGTTTGGACCAGGTGGAAGACAGAATGAGGGAGGTGCATACAGCTTTTGATATATTCAATATTCCAGTTTAATATTGAGTGGTGGTTTTGCAGTTGTTTGTTCTATTATGAATGTGGGAAAACAAAGAAAAAACCAAATGATCAAAAATTAAGGATCTCCATTCATGGATCAGTGATAAGTGTTAATAGATTAACACAATTTTGTTCCCCTTACCAAAAAAAAAAAAAAACCCTCCACCACCAACAAAAATATATAAAAGGAGATATAAGGTGGGTGAGGAAGAGAAAGAACGAGAAAGAGAGAAGAAGGAGGTAGAAGAGGAGAAGGAAGAGGAACAGGGGAAGGAGAAAGAAAAGGAAGGACAGGAAAAACAAAGAGTAGATTTAGATCTCTTATATGAAAAAAAATTGCAAAGTAAATTAAAAACACATGATGAAGAAAATTGCTTCCATGAAACAAGAGCACTGGACAGAAATGCAAGAGCTCTGGGAGGAGATGGTGAGATAATGGGAAAAAATGAAGTGTGAGCTGGCAAAACTCAGGAATTCTGGAGAAAAAAATAAAAATAGAAAAATGATAGTGAAAAAAAGAAGGAAAACGAGGGAGGGTAGACAAAAGAGAATACTGAAAACAAATATGCTATTACTTATATTGATTTTGTATTTTATTTGTATTTATTCCTCTTCTCCATCTTTGTATCTTCTTTTATATCTTTTTGTTGCAGTTGCTTTCAAAGAATGCTGTTGAAAATACTGTGAAGTATAAAATATGAAATGGTGTTGAGGGAAAAAAGCATCAGATAGAAAAGGATAGATATGGAGGACAAGCAAAGAAAAACTTTTTAATTCCCGGTGGAGAAAAACAAAACAATGGATCAGAGAAAACATGTGTAATTCACTTTCTTGAAATAAAAGAACTTTGGGTCCACATAAGTATACATCATGTCTAAGGGAATACTGATCAAGAAAAGAGAGTGGAGTTATAACCAATTAAACATGCTCATCTTTGAAGATGAAGGAAGAAACCTTTGAGGAGTAAAGAAAAATATAATTACCTGTAAGGGATGAAAACATGAGGCTGGCCTCAGGCTTCTCTACAGCAAAAGTTGATACTAAGAGAAAGTGGAGGAATGACAATTTAAAAAGTCAAAGAAAGAAAGCATGAACAGGGATTTTATAATTCCTCAAAGTGATGTTCAGTTTAAGACAACATTTTGACACATCAGACATCAGCTTCTTAGGGAATGTTGTTCCCATGAGACTTCTTGATGATTCTCATAAGGAAAGCACTTCAACTGGAAATTGTGAAAATGAATATTAAAAGCACTGTTGATGAGCACTGACTCTTTAATTACATCTACCTAGAACACTGAAATAAGAGTGGAAATTAGGATGGCAGAACAGAATGAGTGTTACATACCCTGATAGTCTAAAAAAATTACAATAACAAAAATTAGGAGTGGAAGGAGAAAAAAAGTTTGAGTCAATTATTTTTCATCATTTTAAATAACTGATGAGCGATATCAAAGTGACAAATCAATTAGTAAGGATCATGTATATAAGAACACAAATTTACCAAAAAAGACAATATAATTGATTAAAATCAGATGGCATAGAAGAGAGAAGGAAATAAGAAAAGGAATTGCATACAGTAAGAAATTAATAGAAATTAGATAAATGAATAGTGACATATTACAATTAAGCATATTGTCATATCAGTAAGGACTAAACTTACTTATTAAAGGAAAAAGGCTTTCAGATCAGATCACATATTAAAGCCCCATTTTATGTTAGATATAAAAGCCACACCTAAAACAAATGAATCATAAAGGCTGAAAATTTTAAAATACCTGATAAACATATACCAGCCCAGTGAAAACAAAAGGAAGCAGGGGTTGTGATTTTACTATCTGACACACCCAAACTAAACTTGAAAAATATTAAGTAAAGAAGGGTACGTTTTGATGCTAAAATGTACAACTCATAATAGTTATGAATACCTGTGAATCAAATAATATAGTATCAATATTCATAGAGTCAAAAACATAGCACAAGATATATAAGAAAAGTAGAAGGGATTTGCAGTGAGAGATACAGTTACTATTTCATAATTCATGACAATTGATTAGACATAGAAAAAGGAAATGATTTAGAATACCTAAGTAAACTACATACTCACATAATCACACAAACAGACACACAGTCAGCTAGTACATAACGTGCTTTATTTCCAAATGTTTCTGTAATACTAAAAAATTTAAGCATATACGAGGATGAAAATCTAAAGAAATCTTAAAAAATGGAAATAGCACATACAACATTCTGTGATCCCAGTGTAATACAACTAAAAATCATAACTAAGAAAACCTCAACAAAAAAAGGAGGGGAAAAAACAACCAGAAAAGAAAATATAAAAACTTTATCTTAAAAGGCTTGAGGCAAAAGAATAACCAAATGGAAGTTGTGGAATATATAGAAAAGAATGATAATGAAAATACTACATATTAGACCTATGGAATATAGCTAAAAATTCATGCTTCCTGAGTTTTATGCTCAGGATGGCTAAGAGACACTAGTACATTATTTTATACATTAATTTATTTGAATCAAGTGAATGGATTATGTATTCAAAAACTGAACTTCAATCATTTTTAATTTTTTTATTTTTATTTTTTTAAGATTTTATTTATTTATTTGACAGAGAGGGAGAGAGATCACAAGTAGGCAGAGAGGCAGGCAGAGAGAGAGGAGGAAGCAGGCTCCCTGATGAGCAGAGAGCCTGATGCGGGGCTTGATCCCAGGACCCTGAGATCATGACCTGAGCTGAAGGCAGAGGCTTTAACCCACTGGGCCACCCAGGTGCCCCAAACATTTTTTAAAAACATGAATACTTTTATACAGCTAAAATAAGAAGCTTCCCATAAAGATTTTTGCTGATTAACATTGATGAGGAATTAACCCTGTTTTTGTGCAGATTTTGATCGGCTTAGCTGACTTTAGATATGCTCCATTCTAGAGCTTGAAGTATTGCCTTCAGTTTGCACATGAGAAAGTGAAGTAGGGAGAAAATGATCAAGCTGACAGCAGGATGTAATTTTTCCTACAGTCGCTTTATCACTTACCATTCTGCCTGCCACTTTATCTGTAAAATCAAGTTTCCTAGTGGTCTGGGTCAGTTCAGCCTGCTATACAAGGTACCATGGACTGTACCTTGTTAACAACAGCAATTACTTTCTTTCTTTTTTATTTTTAAATTATTTTTTATTTCTAAAAGATTTTATTTATTTATTTATTTTTCAGAGAGAGAGTTCTCCTGCCATTCTCATAAAGGCACGAATCCCATTCATGAGGGCCCCACTCTCTTGACATCATCTGATTCTCATTATTTCCTAAAGGCCCCACCTGGTAATACCATCACCTTAGGGAGCAAGGTTTTAACATATGAATTTAGGGGAGACACAAACATTCAGTCCAAAACAGGAGTGTTCTCCTTTAAAAAAATATTGTTGTTGCTGTTGTTATTTTTCAGTTAGGATAATGAAATTTTTCCTAAGGGTTTTAAAAAAAGATTAAATTAGGTGATAGATATAAAATGGTTAATAGTATATTGTCATGAAATAGTGGATCTTATCTTCTTGTGTACATAAAGAAGTTTTTGCACTTAGACATCAGGTTTTGGAAAGATTCATTTCAGAAATATTTATTAGACACCTTCTATATAGTAGGCACTATACTAGGTCAAGAGGTTACAGCTATGAATTAAACAGACAAAAACACTTGGAATTTAATTCTTCAATATAAGTGGCATTGATCAGCTTCCCATTTTTGAATTTTTACAATTTAGGCAACACAGCATGAACAAGAGTCTTCCCCCTTGTCCCCAACCATCTGTCAGAGAAGAGGGATCAAGGACACTGGTTTAGTCTTCAGGGACTCTACTTCTGACCTTCAGACAGGAGTCATTTGTCATAGCACCTTTCTGGAGTAGCTGATGCTTATTCTTCTTATTTAGAAAACCAATCCCAGGTTTGTAACTTTAACTTCCCAAGGATGTTCTTTCAGAACAAATGTCTTGACCATAAAGCAAATCTCACTTAAACAATAACAAGTAGAAATAGAATTAAAGCACACAATTTCTGGTCATTCAGTGGTTATGAAAAACAAAAGTTACTTGAAACAAACTGGGGATCCATTATGTTAATTCAATTGTAAGATGAAAAGTACCTTCTGTCCTCCAGGAAAACGTTATGATTCTATAGCTTTCCTGGCATGTTTCAGTTGTGCAATTTAAATTACCCTCATATTGAACCAAAGACAACAAAGTGGGCCTTTCTCAGTAAGAGTCTCCTTGACATTTCATTTGTTTTATTTAATTGACAAAGATAAATTGAAATGGGAAAGAAGATGTAATTCTCTAATCAGGGAGCATCTGGATGAAATCAGTAGTAAAGAATGCACCCAAATGTGTAACTAAGTGTACATTTTCAACCTGACCAGTAGTGGAGGAATATCTGAAACACAATATTGACATTGTTTTTGGTTATTATGTATAAAAACTCAACTTATGCTCCACTATTTTATATGACTTCAGGCATTATCAGATAAGGAGTTACCTAGATTCCCAAGGCTCATCTATAGACCTCATTAAGGAGGAGCAAAAAAGATAATTTGGTGAAAAAACTTCTTCCCAAACCCTAATCCAACAATCTAAACTCAATACTTAATTTTTCTCATTCTTTCCTTTTCTCTCTCTTTCTTTTTTAAAGATGTGAAAGACAAAAATTCTGGCATAGAAATGATCAGTTTTAGTCACTTCCAATAGTTGTACTGCCAGCCCTTTTTCCATAAGAAAAATATTCTGAGCAACTTCTACTGTAAACAATAACAAAGATGCTTCAGTTTGGTCAGTTTTCCTTCACTGATTCAAATTTTGTCATTGAAATGACCTTGCCCACACAGAAACCTGCAGTCTCCTGTCATGAGGATGAGATGAGACGTCTTTTACATTGCTCTTGATCACTTCAAGACAGAAAGCTTTCCTAAGGGCTTTGGTTACACATTGGGGTAGCATTTTCGTGAGGTAAAGTTTCCCTCTCCCTGTTCATTTCAGGTTTATACAATACAGTCAAGTAACAAAATTAGGTTAGTTTAACCAAATAAAAACTATCACTGGCCCACTAAATGGACTAGAAAATTTTATACTAAGCAGAAATCCACTCTTAAAAATTAAAGGGCATCAGAAAGCCAGATGGATTTTCATGTTTGAAAATAAGTAATAACATAAAGCATTGTTCTTGATTAAGCAAGAATATTTTGAATCTAAAGCAAATAAGGAGTAAGTGGGAAGTTGGGCAACATTTTGGGTAAAACAGAGGCATTTATTTCAGTAATTATAAAACCTTGGAAATATATTGATTCCTCTTTCTAATGACTTAAGTCTGGAGTTGTATGCCTGTAGGTTACATTTAAAAAGGCAAATCTAATTTGTGTAGTTAGGATGACAGTATTTCCTCTATTAGGGACACATAGAAATATAGCCAATTAAAAGCATACACAATAGTGAATCACCAACTACAAGAAAGTTAGCTGAGTTTCTGATTCCTGCAGAAACAGTTAGAATTCATTTGATCAACATACCCTACAGCATGTTATTTTACTAAGTAAGTTAATCAGATCTTTCAGGCTTCACTTTAAATGGAAATTAGATCCAGAAACAAAAGGTAGTTACATACTTATAACCAGTTTCAAAAATAGTTATAACAGGAAGGTAATATTAAACAGATTTTATTGATTTCTCTAAATAGTGGTATTTACTTTATAAAGGTCTCTTGTAAGCACAAAAAATGGCTATAAGAATCATTTCATACATTGACTAACAATAAAATTCTATTTTAATGAAAAGTTAAAATAAACTAAAAGCTCTGCATGTTTAACAGTTTATAAAGATCTTATTTGTAAGGTCAGAAAATAATTGAATCCAAATTGTCTTTATAACAATTATGACCAGTTGTCTTGAGCATAAATAGCTTTAAGTTATGTATAAAAATTTCTAGAGTAATCTTTCCCATTTTACTAACAACACATAATCACAATACAAAAGTGTCTTGCAGAGAAATAAAAACTCTTCTTTGTTATGCACACAGCAAAAGTTCTTTGATGTCAGAGAAAATGTGCAAGTGGCTATTTAAATAGAAAATCATTTGTATAGACTTGATGATAGGATATGCTGGCTAGTCATTGCTGTTAATAAATTTTTCCCAAGAAATTCAATTTGGACCTTTTCTATTGATAGCTTTTCAAAATCTTTGAATTTAAGACTAGGTTAATACTTTTATTTTAACCTGGCCGCTTTTGAGTGATGCCAACCTAAAACATCTCACTTAAGTAGCATCATTTAACGCATCAGTAAAATGTTTCATTAGCGTATGTTTATCAGTGCCCTTTCTTAAAATGATCATGATACCAGTATCTTATCTTTTTGCTGAAAGGCTTTGTAAATCTGGGCTTAGAGCAGCTTTAGCTTGTATCAACTTTACAGTGACTTGGAGCCTGCGTGCAATCTTAGGACATGGAGACAGTTGGATCTACACAGCGATGGCTTTCTGTGATAAACAAGGCCAACCTGCACTTTTAAGGCATATATTTCATTGCTTTGTTGCTTTGGATACTACCTATCAATGTTTTTCAGTCATACAAAATAAACATTTCTACTGTACCAGCCTCACATTGATGAGATGTGCCAAGTTTAATTTTTGAGGAGAATCTTCAGCATTGTATGCAACCTATTCATCATCTTCTGTTGAAATCCATTTAAGGAATTTTAATATTTAAGAAAAACATTTAGGGGCACCTGGGTGGCTCAGTGGGTTAAAGCCTCTGCCTTCAGCTCAGGTCATGATCTCAGGGTCCTGGGATCCAGCCCCGAATCCGGGCTCTCTGCTCATCGGGGAGCCTGCTTCCTCCTCTCTCTCTGCCTGCCTCTCTGCCTACTTGTGATCTCTCTCTGTCAAATAAATAAATAAAATCTTAAAGAAAAAAAAAAGAACATTTAGTTTTTAAAAACACCAACATGCTCATTTTCCTTTATATTAGCCAACTAGTTCTTTCTGGGTATTCTTGTGGCTTTTTAATATTTTATTTTCTTAATTAAGATACATGATTTAGAAGATAGAATGGTTTAAAACAAGCACACTTGATTAACAGATTGTGAGGGGTTAGGAATTGTGGAGAGTGCAAACAGTTTTGGGAAAGGGAATTGTTAAAGAATTGCACCTCAATAACAAGAAACAGTGTAAAAAATATTGAACATCATCGGAAATATTTACGATATAAGATTAAGTGAAAGATGAACACAGAATATATGTAACAAAATCACAGGTTAAAAAAATTAGACAAAATAAAAATTGGAACAAAAAAACCCTAGAGTATTCATATTCATGATCTCTGGGTTATGGGATGAAGGGTGATTTTTATTTTCTCATTGACCCTTCACCTCATTTCCACTGGGGTATAGTGGTTAAAAGATAGCTTAAAGTTAAGTTTTAGTCCTATCACTTACTTGGATAAGTTAAATAACCTCTTTAACCCTTGTATGTAAAATGGAGAAAGTAATATCTACTTTATAGGTGTTGCCTCAGTAAGATACACTTAGGAGTGCTTATCATATAATTATGTGCCCCATAAATGCTACCTAATTTTATTATATATTTTATTAAAACAGATTATTTCATTTTTAAAATATTTACCATTTTAAGACATCCTCACATACAAAGAATATTTTTAATCTAGGTGATCCCTAAAGGATAAAAATAACCACTTAAATTCAGGGAAACTGTATGTATTTTTAAATTATTCTAAGCCAATCTTGTAAATACCAATTTTTAAATACTATTTCAGAAGAATTTATGTTTGGAGTAAGGAGGACATGTGTGCTCCTTAATAGGTATTATAAAAAGTTAAAATTACTATCTAAAATTTCCCATTTTTCATTATATTGCAAAGCCAACTCTATAAAATTTACAAAGTAGCTAGAATGAAGTAGTAGAAATTTATAGGTATTACAAATGTTTTCAAATTTCCAAAACTTTAGAAAATCTCTGTTTAGAGATGAAAAACAATAATCTATGTGCATGATAAATGATAAATGATAAATGATAAATAATTCATTAAATTAGCCATAAATTATTCATGGTCTATATTGCGTACTTCTCAAGATAATAAAATAAAGGATATATTCTGGTAATCTAGCTGAATGGCCAGAATTTTAGTTTCTGTTTGAATTAATAATTTGAAAAGAGAAGTTGAAGGGATTGAACTGTAGCTTTCAAACTGTAAGCACAGCATTTACAGGTTCGTTATTTTTATAGCAGACTTAACTATTTGGCCATCCAGAGTAGATAAGCTCAAATGTGGCTGAGGGATAAGATATGAAATTTAAGTTCTCCTGGTCTTTTTGTTGATGGTGGAATGGGGTGTGAAGAGTAAAATAAAATGGAGTCACTTAAGTCAAGGGGTTTTAAAATGAAGCCAGGAAGCCATTAAGGAGTTGGGCCTTATGCACCTCCTCCCCAAATACAACAATGAAGTTTTGAACTGGGCTAAATTGCAAACATCCCAAAAACACTGCAGGAACATCTGCAACATGCTACAGTAACATATTTTAGTATGTTTAGTGATAGTCTTAGCAACCAATTATGCTTAGTCAAGATTATTTTTCTGCCATCAACACCAATTAGAATTCTTTATAAACAATATACACAAGCATTCCCCTTTGTCATTAAAAACCTCTGATTTTTGTTCCCTAGTGGGACACAATTTACCTGAATTTGTGTTATCTGAATTGCAATTCTGATACCCCCGATAAATGTTTTTGTTTTATTCAGTTCTGCCTCTTTTATTGGTTGACTGAGGCTTCATAGAATTAGAACCAGAAATGACATATTCAGCATCCAACCATCCATATCTATCATTCCTGCCATCCATCATCCATTCATCTATTTTTTTTAAATGTTAGTTAAGTCCTTTTAATGTGGCATGGATTGTGCTAATGTGACATCCCTCTTTAAAATATAAAGATGAAAAAAACATAAAGGCGAACAATGAAGAGAAGTTCCTGACCTCAGGGGACTTACCATCTCTTGGAGGAACCATACAATAAACAAGTGGAGAAAATGAAAAGTAAATGCTATAAAAGAAATTCAAAGGTATGAGAAAAAGAGTAACCATTTGTTGGGTGTGGGCAGGAATGGAAGTTCAGATCCGATAATCTGGGAACCCTATCTGAATTGTGACCTGAAGGAGGAGAAAGCCAGCCAGAAAGAGTTGGGGGAAGAACCTTTCAAAAAGGGAAAATCGCAAGGGCTTGGAGAACAATCATGGTGTATTATTAAGTGAAACAGAAATGCTAAGCTGATTTATACATATAAGAGGACATGGTAAAAAAAATGTATTGGATTGATATGCATCAATGGTAGATGAATCTCAAAAAACATACTGAATGGAAAAAGGACGATGCAAAATTATGCTTCTCATGATACAATTTATGTAACTATTCAAAACACAACAAAATATGTATTTTGTGTGTATACACATATAATAAGGCAAAAACATATTTGATAATGATATATACTAATTTCAGGATTTTGCTTACTTCTGAAAGAGGGAAGAAATGGAAAGTAGGATTTTAAAATGTTTGTATCTTTAAAAGAAAAAAAATGAAGGAAAAACAAGTCAAAGAATGATTATATAAGTGTTGGACTTTTTACATTTTTCTGTATATTGGAAAAATTTGAGGATTAGGAGGTTTAAGTAAAATATAATACAAGTGGCATGAACCTGATTTTTTGGTCCACTTTATATTTTATTTTAATTTGACTACAGTTAACATACACTATTATATTAGTTTCAGGTGTATAATACAGATAATGCAAAATTCCATACAACACCTGGTGCTCATCACAAGTGCTGTCCTTAATCCCCATAACCTATTTCACCCACTCCCTCACCCCCTCCCCCTCTGATAATCATCAGTTTGTTCTATATAGTTAAGAATCTGTTTCTTGGCTTGTCTCTCTCTCTCTCTTTCTCTCTCTCTCTCTCTCTCTCTCTCTCTGTCTTTGCTCATTTGTTTTGTTTCTTAACTTCCACATATGAAATCACATGGTATTTCTCTCACCGATTGATTTATTTCACTTAACATTATACTCGATCCATATTGTTGCAAATGACAAGATTTCATTCTTTTTTAAGGCTGACAAATATTTCATAGGGTATATATACCACATCTTCTTTATCTATTCATCTATTGATGGACACTTGGGCTGCTTCTATAATTGGGCTATTGTAAATAATGTTGCTATAAAAACAGGGGTGCATGTATCCCTTTGAAATTAGTGTTTTTGTCTTTTTTGGTTAAATACTCAGTAGTGCAATTACTGGGTCATAGGGTAGTTTATTTTTAACTTTTTGAGGATCCTCCATACTGTTTTCCACAGTGGTTGCACCAGTTTTCATTCCTACAACAGTGCAAGAGGGTTCCTTTTTATGAACCTAATATTAAAACTAAATCTAAATACTGAGAGTATGATCCTGATATCAAAAACTGAAAGAAATATCTTTGAATATTAATAAACATGATCTCTGTGTGGTGGGATTTGTGAGTGATTTTTGTTTTCTTTATTCTTTGATCAAAAGAGCAATATATTGTGTGGATTAAGAATGTAGGAAAAGAGACTGACCATGAGAGAAGTGAGTAGTTTTGGAGGTATATTGTGGTGGAGGCATATTCTATTCTTTTGATTGTTGGAACAATGTCTTATAACCTTTTGCTGTAGATGTTCCACAGTCTGTTTTTTTAAAAGATATTTATTCATTTGTTGTTTTCAAACAGCTTTACTGAGGTATAATTGACATAAGTTGCATATATTTAAGGTGTACAACTTGATACATTTTGACATATGTGTAGTCCCATGAAATCACCAGATTCACCTCATGAACATATATGTGAGCCCCAAAAGTTTCCTTATGTCTCTTTGTCATTCCTCTCTCCCTTTTATCTCTCACCTTCTGCTACCACTGATCATTGTATAGACATATATCAATGAAATCAGAGTATGTATTCCATTTTGGCCTTGGTTCTTTTACTCAGCATCATTATTTTGAGGTTCATCCATGTTATTGCATGTATGAACTGCTCATTTCTTTTTATTGATGAATAGTACTCCATTGTATGGATCTACCACACTATATTTATTTAATCATTGATGGGCATTTGGATTGTTTTCAGTTTTCACAATTACAAATAAAGCTGTAATAAACATTTATGTGTAAGCCTTTGAGAGGACATATCCTTTCTTTCCTCTTGAGTAAACATAATCTATTTTTAAATGTCAGAAGTAGATCTTCTACTTCTTGAAATTATTCTGTGGCATTTGAGTTCCCATGGTTAAAATGCCTCCTGTTAAATTAGACCTAAATTTCTATTTCCTCAAATTGATATATCTAATTAAATTCATCCTGTCACTATTCACATTTATATTTGAAAAATATTTGGGGCGCCTGGGTGGCTCAGTGGGTTAAAGCCTCTGCTTTCGGCTCAGGTCATGATCTCAGAGTCCTGGGATAGAGGCCTGCATCGGGCTCCCTGCTCAGCAGGGAGCCTGCTTCCTCCTCTCTCTGCCTACCTCTCTGCCTACTTGTAATCTCTCTCTGTCAAATAATTAAATTAAAAAAAAATTTGTTGGCTATTATCATGTCTTTAGACACCACTTTGTTAAACAAACTTCACATTCAGGATTCTCAATTTTTTTCTTCGATGAGTGAGTCCTTTTAATTTTTTAATCTCATAGTTGTTCAGATTATCTGGTATTTAATTTACTCTAGTTCTAGTTGATTTATCAATTGCAATGTTTATAAACATGAAAACTGAATGAAGAGAACAATTTTTAATGCTTGTTTTAAACTCCACTTTTAATTCAATTTAACAAGCATTTACTGATTAGTTTCAAGGTGATTGACATTGGTAGTAGTAAAATGAATAAGGCAAAGTGACAGAGTGGTTAAAGCAAGAGCTTTGATTTTGACAGCTCAGTTATTTCCAGGCTTTGAAGTCTTGGGCAAGCAGCTTCATGTGTCTAAGCCTTGTTTCTTCATCTATAAATGGAGTAGACTAGTACTTCTTCTACCCAGTTGTTTTGAAGATTAAATCAAATAGTGTAGGTAGTATATTCAATATTTCTTCTTACATTTCACAAACCACTTAGCATCCCAAAATGAAATAGTTCATCACCATGACTATGAAACTACAAACTAATCAAGGCCTTCAATGAACACCACTGGAATTTCCCTCTAATCTACCATGCCCAAAATGTCCTAAATATGCAAGTATGGGGACGGACGTCCTTACACTCATGGGTGTCTAAGTACCTAGGAGGTTTCTAATCTATAGATATAGTCATATTCATGATTCCTTTCAATGTTCATTGGCTCACATTCCCCTCCATTTACATTAATCATCTTTTCTTGTTTTCAGTTGCTTAATATTAAGAGTAAAAACTTTGATGGTAATAAAGTATCTTTGAAAGCCAGCCATTCATTGATGAACATTAATTTATTTACACAGCTGGAAGCTATTCGGATTTTAGTGAGTCAGTAAATAAATCCCTTCTTTCCCAACCAATTGTGGAACACATTTAGAGCTAAGTGTAAGAGTCAGAAGAATACAGTTCAAAATATTACTTGTTTTGTTACATTGACAAAGCTGATTTACGTATAGAGGAGAATCAGCCTGTTAATAATCCTCTATCCCATGATTAAACTTAACGCCCCCCCCCCAGTACTGGCAAGCTACATAATCACAGGATTCCCTTAACAGAGTATACTTCCAAGTGCACAGATGGAGCAGTACAGTAAACACTCTCTCAGCCTCTTGCCAAATCTCAGGAAGAATGGGTGCCATGGAGCATGCTAAGATCTGAGGATCATTTTTGAAACTCCCCACTCAGATCTTTCATTTATTTTTCCTTCCCTGGGGTGGGAAAGACAATGTTTATCTAGGTAGAGTCCTTCTACATGGACACAGAAGGAATATAGAATAATCGTCCCTCTGTCCCCCAAAAAAGGATTTCCTACAGTTCATGGAGCACATCACCTTTCAGAGTCAGGGAATCATGAGTTCCTATCATACCTGGTGGTTGCATGAATCCATGTCCTTCCATACTATGTCTCTTGGAGTCAGGGTCCTGTTTTTTCCTCCCATTCCCTCAGCTCTAGGTAGAGTAATCAGCATCACAGAATGTAGAGTGACTTTAAAGTGATTTTATTCTTGAATAAAGAGGATATGGCAAAAATAGAGATAGAGGAATTTGTCCTTGGTTGTCCCGCCAGGGGGAAATGGCTAATCTTAACAAAACATTCCCCTGTTTTCAAGGCTTTCCCTTGGCATTGGCGGGGACCTCTCACTTTTACATTCATTGAGACCTTCCAAGAAAGAGCATGTTTCTTTTCCCTCTACATGTGAAGATAGCATTTTCTGTTTCACACAAATCTTTTAAAAAGGAGACAAAAAGATATAAAGGTTTAAAACCTGCCAATTTCAATGTTTGAAGCTTTCACACAGTTTGCTCTGCTGAAGTAGTTTATCCATGGATTGCAAGTCAGCTCCATTCTAGAGAAAGGAAGCTTGTCAAGAAATTGCTTCTCTGTTGAACCATCTGGCTTTAGCTTCATCTTAATCATGTTCTAGCACTGATACTCTATAAGGAAGTTTTTAATCCTAAAAAGTGCTTTAATAAGAAACAGGAAAAGAATCAGTGTTTTGATAGAGTGTTATTTGTAATTTTCCCTTGTGAAGCTATGATCTTTAAGTTTAGAGATTTGGGAATATTTATCATGCAAGAATAGTATGTGGATTATTTCTATCCCCTGAGGATCAAATGAGAAAAATATAAATATTACTGTGATACATCATTTTGTATCAAATTAAAGTATAGGAGTACGAAGAAGAAACTAAATTCCAATCCTTATATTATAATTACTTATAATCTATATTACATGTTATGCAGGCGGAGAGAAAACCCCATAATTTTGGCTTGAAATGTAGTTTTTTCCCCCTTCAATTTTTTTGCATAGTTATTGAAATGATACAGAGTTTATCTCTGCTAATTTCTTGACTCTTATTTAACAAAGAAATGTGATTTTCATGTATATAATAACCACCATTAGAATCAAAACAGTGCTACCCTTTTCCCAAAAGAAATGTCATGCTTTATCCTGCTTGGTTCTCTCTTTCTCTCTCTCTCTCACACATACACACTCACAACACAAGAAATATATAGGTAAGTTTTTGCTGTGGGTATAAAATGGCTATTATCTTATTTATATCCATTAAAGTTTCCCTATTTTATTTCTGTGGTAAATAGTCTCAATCTTGGCTCATGACTTCCTTACAAAGAAGCTCTGCACTATGTCTCCTAATGTCACATGTTTTTACTAAGGAAGAAAAATCACAACTTGATATATGGTGTTAGTTCACTCATCAATTAAATAAGCTTCATCTACAATGCTTCAGTAAGTTCTAATTGCTCATTTATAAACAATTTTTGGCAAAAGCAACATTTCAGATGACAGGCATTAATGACTTACTAGGAGTAGAGAAAAAGTATTCTGATCTTTTTCATGATTCAAAAGCAAACAAATTTCAGGTTTTCCCCAGAAAGAGAAATATGATCTGTTTTAATGTTTTCCTGTACTCACTAATTGTTTTAACTACAGGAAAACATAGATTTGGAGAATTCAGAATCACTTATGTCATGGGTATTTCTCCAGGCCAATTAAGCCTAAAATTTAATTAGGATACAAAATAACCAGAAGTCTATTGTGTGGTAGTACCCATCTTCTCTAGGGTCTTATTTGCTTCTAGCTACTAGATGATCCTACTTAATCTTGGTTCCCAGTTTATACCCAGGGAGACTACATGTCACAATCCAACAACCTCTTAAATTGTGTAGCTGTTAGAGAGAGCCCCTCACAGCTGGGAGGCTTCTTTATTTCTACCACTGGCATTCTTGCTCTTGCCTGACTCCCCCTTACCCCACCACAGAAGGTTTATAACGTGCTTCTGGACAAGGACATAAAACTCTTAAGAGTTTTATTTGGAGATTGATATTGATTTTAAGATCTGGCAACTATATTAAATCAAGAGAGATGAGTCACTTGTTAACAGGCACATCCCAGCCCCATGTAAAGGTACCATAATTGGTTGCTATTTGCTGTCTCAAAAGAGGCGGAGACTGGATGGGAACATGACATTTTTGTGAGGCTTTAAAATTGCTAAAATCTAAAATCTCTGGCAAGGTGGAGATATTTTATTTGGTCATTAATCCTGGATCTAGGTCACTATTTCGTAAAAAAGTTATATGGGCAAACAGGAAACAACTTTCTAATTTACTTTTAAGCTGGTACAATGGGTGCCTAAAGAGACTAACCTGACAAATGGTAAATATTACTCGTTTGTGTCATGAGAAAAGAAGTTTTTATGATGTCATGTAATAAGTTAACTGTGAATGCCCTTCATGAGGACATATTACAAAGCACTGATCCTCAGTGATTTTCCATTAATGTAAACAACTCTAATTAACACATCATAGTTTCTCAACTGTGAACCCTTTATAACATTGTTTCCACTATTGAAACCTTAGACTCCGTGAATAAGAGCTCCTTTTCATGCTAAATTATTTTCCATGGTAAGCGACACTCTGTTACAGTTCAGGAATATTGGTTTCCTCAACTGTATTTCAGATACAGCTTTGAAAAAAAAATCACTTTTTTCCCACTGTTTCATAGCCCATTTCTTCGAGACCTAATTGACATATAACATTATATTAGTTTCAGGTACACAACATAATGTTTTGCTAAGTGTATGTATTGCAAAATGATTACTGCCCCAGAGGCAGTACTATGTCTGCCTCTGGGGCAGGCAGAAGAATGGAGCCAAGATACTCTCCTCAGCTTTCATTATCACCTGGGCAAGTAAAGGTTCCTTCTCTTCTTATAGCATATAGGGGAAGTCTCTAGAGCAGTTAACTTGCAGCGCGCAGATGAGAATGAGCAACACCATCAAGCAGAGTCTACTTTCCTTCCTACCGGTGGTGGGATCCAGGAGTTCTCTAAGAGCTGTGAATTTTCTCCCCCCTTCTATCCGAATGAATACCTAGGGTTAAGGCTGTGGTTTTGATACAAGCTTGCTATTTCTCTTTGAGGCAAGTAAAGTATTAACCAGCTAAGAGAAAATTCTCTAATAGAGATGTCATGGATTCTCTAAAGCAGAGCCATGTTTTCCTAATGCTCTTGAGTAATAGGAACACTGTATTTCCAGTACTACAATAGCAGTGGGGGTAGTTTGAAGACTGGAAATGCTGCCCCATGCTTATAATAGAAACTCCAGTAGCAGTTCAAATATCACCACACTATTCACAGCTCACAGAACTCACAACAGAGAAACAGAGAGATGGTAGTTGAAATGTGCTTATACGTTAGTTATTCTTAGACTCATTCACTGAATTGTAGAGAAATATTCTTTGGAGATGGATAACTGAAGTTCCTGGATTTGAATATGCTCTGGGTACAGTGTTAAACAATTAAATTCAGGTACTATCATATGTTCGAATGACAACTATGAAATATACACATGGTTTCATTACTCATAGTTGTTATAATTTCTAGTCTTATTAAACTTATTTATGTTAACATCATTAACTTTCCCCAATCAATTTTGTTCAAAGTTTGTAGTTTATTATCACATTTCTCATTAACCTTGTTAGTATTACTACTATTAATTAAAGCAGATGTTGATTTCATGTTCACTATGCATGCATTCAGTTGAATAATTTATGAGCATCCTTATTTCATTCCTTCAATAACTTTATCAGGTAGTTACTGTTATAATTATTTTACAGATATGGACTCTGCAGCACAGAGATGTTAAGAAATTATGACCACACAGCTATGAAGAGGAAGAACAAAAATTCAGACCCAAGTATATGCTGACCAAATCCACATTTTGAGCTCTTAAACCTTATACGGTATCTGCATATTATGTACACAGTATGGATGTAAAAATTAATAGATTTAGTTAATCAACATATCTATTAATATGTACATATATGAATAATAGCATTTCTAATTACCCTGATACTAGGATCTGCATAATTGGTTTGTGAACATTTACTACTCAGAAAATTTAAACAGCAATTATTGTCCTTTTTTTAACAGGTAAATTGAAACACTACCTTGTCTGCAAAAATCATGATTTTGTAGGGTTAAAAAGCACACTAATTTTCACTCAATTTTTAGTCATTGTTTTCTGCTACTGATAATAAAAAAAACATTAAGCACATTGTTGAAGAAAAGAACACTCTTATTAAACTGATCTATGATGACTTGCACTGTATCTTTTTCTCTTTCTCTTCTTTCTTCAGATTCCTTTGGTTACCTTATCTAAATATCTTAACTACATATATTTAAGAACAATTAGCATATATGTCTATGTGCCTATAAGTAAGTCCCCAGCTCTTAGCACTGTGCCTGGCACACAGATAGTGACTCATAAATATGTGCTGTGTTTTATTGAGGCGTAATCTAAAACACGAATTAAATCCTTCTATAAGTTTGTAAATAGACAAAAGTCAACTTCTTTTAGAAAAACATCCAAATATTTATTTAAATATGCTTACTTATTTATAGCACATTTTTGGAAGTAATTTAAGTAAATATTCCTAAACAAAAATTTAGAGACATTAACCAATTTTAGTTATTCAGCCATTTTACCTTCAATTAATATATATGGAATACAATTTCAGGATAGTCAGTGCTTAATAAATCTGGCTCACTTGTAGGCATATATCTGCTTAAATGAAACTTATGAGAATGTGCCCAAAGTTATTTTATTTGGATTTACTTGAAACTCACGGTGAATTCTATTTAGTTTAAAGATCAAACATTTGGATGTTCTGATTATTCTGTCATGTACACATGCCATTTTTTTTCTTAGCTAAAACCAGAAATGGAAAAGGCAAAAAGTACCGTGAGAACAGCAGTTTTCTTGTGGTATTTCCAGCTCATTGGAAGTGGAGTATACTGGAAATCACGGGAGACAGGCCTTTCCCAGGGGGCTCTAAGTCCAGTGACACTAATCCAAGACGTTTGGTTTATTTAAAGCAGTCCTTTTAGGCTCATCTATCACCAGTCTCAAGACCCTGAACAAAACCTCTAGCAGTCCAAGCAATTATACACGCGTTCTGGCAGGCTTCTCCCTCTACGTGGAGTTATCGTCCAAATGCACAAACGTTTTCCTTTCAACAAATATGTAATGGGTTTTCATAACTCTGAAAGATGGGTCTCCAAGTATAGGTTCACTTTTCATGTCCTGTGTGGAGGTTTGGACCACTTTCTGATAGCAGAATGGAAAATGAACTCCCTTTCAAACCATCAGTGATTTAATTCCTTCCTCTTTCAATTTAGCTGTTGTGACATGTTACCACCATTGCCAATTCTAGGGCAGGGCACACAAAATAATTTGAAACACCAGAGATGTGAACAGTACATTTGGGGTTTCTCAGTCACTAAGATTTCTTTCAGTTTTTTTTTTTTTTAAAGATTTTTTATTTATTTATTTCATAGCAGGGGAGAGATCACAAGGAAGCAGAGAGGCAGGCAGAGAGAGGGGGAAGCAGGCTCCCTGCTGAGCAGAGAGCCCGATGCGGGCCTCGATCCCAGGACCCTGAGATCATGACCTGAGCCGAAAGCAGAGGCTTTAACCCACTGAGCCACCCAGGCGCCCCTTCTTTCAGTTTTTTAAAAAATACTGTTTTTCTGTTGGCCAAAGAGAAATAATTGAAGGCCAAAAACATGTATTTGTAAAAAGGGAATTTAATTTGCTTCGGTAAACATTTCCCAAGCACCTACTCTGTGGCAGATTCTGAGGATTCTAAAATGATTAAGACAAAAGTGGGTGACATTTTGTGACTGCTGACTGTCTGCCTGGAGGCCTTGTAAGCCCTGTACATATATTATCCCCTAGAAGCCTAACAACAACCCTGTAAGGTAAGCACTGGTACTCAGCCTATTTTACAGAGAGTATCTGGGTGCAGCAAAGTCCATTAACTTGCTTAAAGTCACACAGGTAGAAAATGATACTGGGGTTCAAAACCACATAAACTATCTTTAGAAACTATGCTTTTAATCATAGGGTCTCTCAAAATAATTACATCTTAAGGTGAGAGACAGATGTAGTAACACTCTGAAGGAGTGGAGGGTAGAGGAGATTGCTGGGGAGGCTTCAAAGAAGAAATATGTGGGTGGAGTCAGAAAGGTGAGAATGGAGTTCACCACATAGAAGAGTTTGGATAGGAGGGTTGGATGGGGAAACTCCTTCTGTGAGAGAAGGACAGCATATGAAACAGTAGAGTGATGTTCTGAAAACCACAAATGATGTGGCATTTCTGAAACATAAGGTATTGATGTGGAGGAAGGTGGCAGGATGTGTTTAGAGATATAGGCAAGTGCCAATTCACAGGGGACCTCATATGACATGCTAAGGAGACTATATTTTATCCTGTAAATCAGTATTTCTCAACATTCTTCTTCAGTGTTCCCTTACAGACAGAGAAATAAACTCTGAGCTGTGGCACTGTAGTTCACATAGTCCAAAGTCCTAATGTGGGCAAAACTTTTGAAGTGCATGGTCTTACTAAAATTTATGCAACTTACATAATACAGTTGTACTTATTTTAATATGTAAATTATGGTTCAAATTATTTCTCATTTAAGAACATCAGTGTTGTAGAATGATTTCTATGCTTCATGCAAATGTGACAAAGTACCTTGTGTTTGAGAAGTTCAGCTGAAGATGTTGGTGGGGCAAGAGGCAAAGCAATGATATAGTTATGTTTGTCTCTTTGAAAAATAGTTTTGGAGGGGCAGAGAGAGAAGGAAAATGCTCCAGACCAAACTACCATTGATGAGGGCCAAATCAAGGCAATGACAGTGATGAAGAAGAAGAGAAAAAAATGGTTTTAGAAACATGTGTAAGGGCAATTAGTTATCAAATGGAGATAAGGGATAACAGAGAGGATCAAGGTGAAGCTGTATATGAATTCATGGTAGGGCGATCTCAACAAGTGAGATGGAAAATACAGGAAGAAGAAAGCCTTTCCAACAATTTTTATCATAAACAAGTCTCAAAATAAAGACACTAATTCCATAATTAGAGACATGAAATTCAACCATTTCACATATCATTCTTGACTTTCTTCTATAATTTTTGAGGGTATTTCCTCCTGGAATATGAAACTAATACATGTGTATTGTAAAACAACCTATGAAACTCAAGGATATTATTATAAAAATGGAAAAATTGACAAGTATTGGTGAGGATGTAGAGAAACTGGAACTCTTGTGCATTGTTGGTGGGAACGTAAAATGGTTCAGCCTGTATGGAAAACAGTATGGAGGTTCTTCAAAAAATTAAAAATAGAATTACCATATGATCCAGCAATTCCAGTTCTGGGTATATACCTCAAAAGAATTTAAAGCAGTAACTCAAAGAGATATTTTTACACCAGTGTTCATGCAGCATTTTTCACAATAGCCAAAAGGTGGAAACAATCCAACTATCTATTTATGGATAAATGGATCAACAAAATGTGGTATATACATATGGTGGAATATTATTCAGTCTTTTTTAAAAAAGATTTTATTTATTTATTTGCCACAGAGAGAGAGCACAAGTAGGCAGAGAGGCAGGCAGAGAGAGGAGGAAGCAGGTTCCTTGCCGAGCGGGGAGCCCAATGTGGGGCCCGATCCCAGGACCCTGAGATCATGACCTGAGCGGAAGGCAGAGGCTTTAACCCACTGAGCCACCCAGGCGCCCCCATATTATTCAGTCTTAAAAAGTCTTAAGACTTAAATACTTAAAAAGCTTTAAAAGGCTTATTTAAGAAGTTTTAAAAAGTGATAGGCTTATTTCAGTTTTTAAATGTTCTGGTGTATGAGGCTATAATAAAAAAGAAGTTCATTTTCCTGAAATTGTTTATTAAATGACCAATTACTTTCCCATTAGTTGATGATGCTTTTTTATCATGAATCAATTACAAATTTTTGCAAGGGAGTATATCAGGACCATGTCTTCTCTCACATGAACCTGTATGGATGGTGAAGTTACATAGGGCAAAAATATTGGCTTTGAATGAATTGACCTATATTGAGTCAAAGGTCCACACTTTTCTACTTTTGTGGACTTAGGGATGTTAGTGATCATTGCACTATAATTTGGGAGAGTTATGTATATGTATTTATATACATCACAAATCTGTCTTGACTCCATTATATTTGGTTCCTACAGTTTTCAAGTACTTCCTTATAGGGAAGTATTGAGGCTAAGATTGTATGACTGTGTAGTCTGCACAGCTCTTTTGCATATGTTATTGATTTCCTTTTGATTCACACAATAACTCTATGATACAAAACACTTTTTCTCCCCTATGGAGATGAGGAAACTCTTAAAAGTCACAAAAGTTTTAAGGCAAAGATTTGGGACTTCGGCTAAAAGCATTTGACTTCCAAATGCAATGCTTTTTCTGCTTTATCATGCTGCCTTTGGGGAACAGAATCTCTTTTATCATTTAGCTGTGTAAACTGTGAACAGAGTCTTTTTATTTAGGAAAGTGTTTATTTTAAGCATGAAAAGAATCTATCTGATGCTTCTAGGGCAGTCCGCATGTCCATAACTAAAATATCTCTAACCCCTAAAGTATGAACAGGAGAGATTAAAGAGACCACTGGAATACTGCATATGATGTAGGACGTGCTTGATTTATCCCTCTATAAAATTTCAGGAGGATTAAGGAGTCTTACTGTGAAAGTGGTGTCAAAACTAATTATAACACCTGATTCAAGACAGACATTCTTCAGACTTCTTTCTGTCGGGTGGGAGATTTCTTAGCAGCCTGCTCTCATCACAAAAAGGTGTTGTGAGAAACTAATTTTTCTCTGAGCAGTCAAGTTGTACTAAAATTCCCAGAGGAGAAAAAGTATCTTTAAAGCTTTCCTCAGTTATTAGTAATGAAAACTTCTTGTTGAATATAAATTAGCTCTTTCTTCCATTCCTGCCCTGGTCTGTCATGTTAACCTAACTTTTTAGTATAATTGAATTTTTCAATTGAATCATATAATAAACTATTTTTTGTTTAAATTATTATTAATCATTAAGAATGGCAATTACAGTAAAAGTGCTATTTCTTGCCTTTACTATCCAGAATTGGTCATTCTTCCACAAGCTTTATTCAGGTTTTCAACTTTATGGAGGAAATTCAATCATATTCAAAATAAAGGTTTAAGTCAAAGTCTATATAATCATAAATCCTTTTTGGAACATGCAGCACACAGCTTGGAAGTAAGTTTCCATTTATTATGCAGAATCCTAAGAACGTGAATAAATTTCAATTAAGCTCCCATTACAGGGAAATCTACTTTACAGGGAAAAGTTAGCTAAATCATCATATAAATGAGATTTAAAGTGTCTGTAGCTGGATTTTCTTCTTACATTGTAATTTCTTAACCTGCCAATGCCTATATTGATTTATACAGCCATGTAATTTATTTACTGTAGTATATAGTTTCTATTTTGTTTTCTTTTTGTTTCCCAGTTTGCATTAATTCTTCTTTTGGTACCAATAACTCTATTATTTTCTGAAGAACCAACCCTATACACCCTGTGGCTCTCTTAGTGTGAACTCCATCTCTGACTCTGAGTATGAGCATGTTATTCAAGTCCAGTTAGAGCATCTGAGTTTCCTTGGCCAGAGTGATTGCTCCAGGAATAGGCATGTGGCCCAATCAAAGCTAGTGGCATTCAATAAGAATTTTGCAAGGACTTCAGGGAAAGAAAGACACTCTTCCACTGGGCTTGAGAGACTGTAGACTTTCAGCTATTGGTAATCATTTGTGACACCACAAGCAGTCTGACAGTGAAGCCAAGATGCAAGGGAGCAGACCTAAGACTAGAAAGTAATAGCTCCAGTGACTCATTTGAAACCTTGGATCAAGGTGGTATCCAAACCAGCTCTACTCTTAAACATTAGCCTTTGACTTAATTGTTAAACACTTATTAAGAATTCTTTGAAAGACTTTATACTATAAAAGACTGCTAATTGGCAAATACAGTACACTGTGATAAACAACATGTTAGGTCAAAGCAAGGTGCTGGAAGGGAAATTAGGGATACCTTGGAAGGGCCGGACAAGAAATTCAGAGGGAGGCCATCCATTCTAGTTGAGTCCTAAATGAAGAGCAGAGAGTACTGACTTGAGGATGGTGAATAGATGGAGGGATGGCTGCGAATGGTCTTAAGAAAAGAGCCTATGCAAAACCCTAGAGACCAGAGTAAGGATGTTTAAGTAACACGGAGTAATTTACTATGGCAGAACCATACATTAGGAAGCAGGGAAAGAGCTTTGGAATCACAAGAAATCAAGTTGGTGGAATAAGAGACGCAAGAGGAACTTTGTATAAAGAGGATTTTTAGGGGTACCTGGGTGGCTCAGTAGGTTAAAGCCTCTGCCTTCGACTCAGGTCATGATCTCAGGATCCTGGGATTGAGCCCCGCATCAAGCCCTGCATCAAGCCCTGCATTAGCAGGGAGCCTGCTTCCTCCTCTCTCTCTGCCAGCCTCTCTGCCTACTTGTGATCTTTCTCTCTCTGTCAAATAAACAAAATCTTTTTTTAAAAAAGAGGATCTTTATACACCATGGTTTTAAACAGAGATCTTGTGTTTTAGAAATATGATTCATAGCAGTGTGGAGAAATGGTTTGAGAGACAGCAAAATTGAAGGTGATTAAATTTGTGAGGGGGGGAGATGATGGTCACATGGTATGATATAGTGGCTCTGTGAATAGAGAGAATCAAATGGATTTCAAAGAGATTTTGGAAGGATGAAAAATCAGGTCTTCTGATTGGATATGGGAGAAATTCAAGATGTGTTAGAAGAGATTAAAACATGAGATGCAAGTTTGGTAGTTAAGTTCTGCAATTCTAAAGTTCTGCTTTTGTGAAAGAACTGTTCCTTCTTTTGTAGCTGTTCACACTAAATGATTATCACCACCCATCCAAATGTTCAGCCTCATCTCATTGTCTTTTTTGCCTTGTGGGTGCATATATGACAGTTTCCTGCCAGCCACTGACACAAAAGTCTCCTCTGTATCAATATAGAATACAGAGAGAATACAACTTACTATTGGAAAACTACTAACAGATTTGCATTCAAGTTAGTATGAAAGTGACTACAAAGCCCAGACAAATTTTCACATAAATTAACACATGAAAATAGAAAAAAGAACAAGTAACTTCTCTTATCACCTCAAGAGACAATGATGTATGTGTGATTGCTACCTCCTCAAAGACTCCTGTGTCCATTTTGGAGATAAGTGTTTACAATTCCAAAGGTCAGAAGGCATGTGACCTTACATTGTAAAATCAAAAGGTTGGGCCTCTTCTTGGGCCTATTATGTTTTTAAGGAGACATCCTATGAGTGGGAGAGTAGGGAGGCAGCCACTTCTCTTTTTTTTATTAAACAAAGAAAAATTCATAACTTCAGTATCACCAGGCTCTCCCTGATTGTTACATCCCAGCTTGTTCAGCTTGCTTCTGCTTATTCCCTGAATTCAATATCTGTGATTAATGTTGATATTATCTAATCCAAATTTAGGAGTCCCTGACAAGTTCAGAGAATTCCAAGGTCCCATTCAAGTTGTTGGTTGATTTAGTAAATGCCAGAAGTCCTATCATACTTGTTCAATGGGTGCCTCCATGTGTTTGATCAAATGCGTTTCCAACAAAAGGACAACAGGGGACAGAGCCAGGTTCTGTGAATAAGAATAATATCATGCATGCTTGTTTTTCCCTCTCTTTTATTTCCCTGTCTTCTGGCATCTTGGTTTCTTAATAAACTCTGTAATGGGCATGTCCCAGGGAGAAGAAAGTAGGGTGAGACTAAGGAAAGTTTAATTTGTTATCCTCTGGCTTATTTTACATGTGTCTTTCAAGGTCATGTATCAGAAAGGAAGATGGAGAGGGGTGCATCCTACTCAGGTACACAGAAATTCTTCCTCAAGTCAACAAACCTTCTCACACTGCAGTGTTAGTGATCTGCCACCTCCAGTCTTGATCCGTCTCTGGGTTCCACCGGATGCCTTCCATACTGAGAATCCTAATGCGGATTTTGGCTATATTGCAGAAGCTTCTCTGTGTGGTGGCTGTGGTGAGATGCTAAGCATTAACTGCTGCTGTCACTTTGGGATGTTATGCTTGGCCAAATAACCTGACTGGCTCTTGAGAAGAGAAAAATCCTGGCATTTGGGTATTGGCAGAGGTAGTCTGCAGTACTGCATTTACAAATAAGGACTTTTACTGATGAAGTCATAGGGAGACCAAGGAAAGGATTTTATTTGACATAAAAGTCTTCCTAAAATATCTCTTTAAGCATTCTTGCTCTTTCTCCAAAGTCTTTTGCCCATATGACATCTGTCACATCTCTCATTTCTCTCCATGCCTTTCCTTCAATTAATTTCATCTTCTCTTTCTTACCTCCCTTTTGACAACCCACTTGAGCTTTCTCTCATTTCCATTTCCTCTGGGTCCATCTATCTTTTTCTTTTTGATTTTATTTATTCCTTTTTTGTCTTTTCCAAAATGTATCCTTAACAGTTACAAGGCTCAATGCTAAACTTGAAAAATGCCAGAATGTTAAAAATTGGCATAAATATTTTATATGATATATAAAATTATATATTATAAATCAATAAAGTAATACATTATATATAAATATAAATAAATACATTAATAAATTTATATATACAACTGTTTGGACTTGAGCCTTGATGACATATACAGTAATGGAAAATGGAAAATGAAATTATTTTTTTTAACACTAATACTTGTCAATCCAGTAGTGTCCTTTAAAAAAATACAGTGAGACCTTCTTTTATCAAGTTTTTTTGCTGTCAATCCTATGTTAATCAGGTAGTGGAAGGTACCCATCAATAACAGAGTGCCCTAGGTTTGACTTAAATTTATCTCCAAGGCTCAATTTTCTTATCTTAAAGTGGGAGAAATAATCTCCATAGGACTGTTTGCGGACTGAATCTGTGACATATGAAAACATGGGAGACACTCAGCAAACTTAAATTCATTTCTCTTTCTTACCTTGATTTCTTCTTATTTGAAAATGAAAACCAGGCATCTGGTTTTCTTTCCCAAAAACTTGAACATTATATAAAGGTAAACTTATTAAGTATTGAAACAGTTATGCCATGTAACTTCAGATGTTCAGTTTTAGTTGTTGCTATTGGAGGGGGCACTATTTTTCTTCATAGTCATACTTTCCTTCATGAAATCTATTTGGGTCTTTTTAACTTTATTTCAATCATCCTGTCCAAAATAACACTGTTTGTTAGTATTGTTAATCCAAATTTACTTTACAGCTGCTTACTTGGAGTGGATTTCTTTTATGAACTCTCGAAATGTCCAAGAAATAAGGTAATTTTGGCAATGTACTGGATTCATGTAAGTGTGATTCTCTTTGAAACTAAGTAAATCTGCTTATTTATTTTCTTTTTTGACTACACCTGTAAGCTGAAAGCCTGTGATAATTAACTTTTTATCATCTCAAATTGGATTGCAAACTGTTTGGGTAATTAAAAGCAGATGGCAGAAGCTGGAGAAAAATGTGTAGCAGCTGATTAGTGGAAATAAATGAATTTGGAGTTATTTAACATCCAGATAATAGATGGGTCAAACACAGTTTATACTTTACAGTGTGTACTTTTAGAGTAATTCCAAACATGATGTTTGATAATATATCGAGAAGTAGGTGTTTGTTCTTCATCTGCTTTTGCTCTCTGTCCCATGATAGAATGCTTACTTTCCTTGTACAGCACATGTGCCAACACATTAATTTCAGCTCGACCTGGTTAGTTGGGTCACCAGTGGCTTCTTGATAAGGATTTGCTTTGCCTCAGTGTATCTTGAGTCTGAGTATTTGGTGTCGCTTGAGTTTTTCTTTATGGAGCTTGTTATTGGCTCTCAAAGACAGTATTCAACAAAGTTCAGCCACCCTATAAATAGTTCATCTGTCAGCCTAATAATTTTCATTCTGATGCTGAAAACAAAAGATTTCACTGGGTAAATGAATTGTTTAGCAGGCTAGACATGTTTTAAGCACCCTCTCAGATTAATGTTAATTAAGATTCTAATTCCCACTACTCTGAACTGTGAAACCAATTTGAAAGGTGTGGGTGACTCTCTAATTTCAATAAACCTGTGTTAAAGGAGTTATATGGCCATAAAGGCTAAAGGATCTAACTCTAAACATCAACCCACCGAAACACTGAAAATTCATATTCCATGAATGAAAGTCACCAAAAATAATGAAATCTTTTCATAGATTTTTCAGTCATTCTCTGAGAAACATCTGCTGGAGTAGAAAAAGTTAAGAGTTCAAAAAACATAACATAGACTCTCCTTTTTAGGGTAATCATCCTTCAAGAATTTTATCAACTTTTGAGAATAGCTCTATTTTTTTCTTTGTAGATTTTTGCCTTGACGGAGAAGGTGGCACATGATCCCAATTCTATTATTTATTATCAAAGATTTCATGAGAACCAATCTCTATGGGTTGAATTGTGTCCCCCGCCCTCCCCAATAAAGATAGGCTGAAGTCCTAAACTCCAATACCTCAGAATGAGGTATTATTTGGAAATAGTGTCTTTGCAGATTTAACCAAATTAAGATGAAGTGATTAGGACAGGCTCTAATCCAATACAATTGGTATCCTTATAAAAGCAAAATTTGGACAAGGACACAGGGAAGATGATGTGAGAATGGCAGAGGCAGAGATTAGACTAATGCAGCTGGAAGCCAAGGAATGCCAAGGATTGTTGCCCACCACCAGAAGCTAGGAAAAGGCAAGGAAGGATTCTACCCAGCATCTCAAAGGAGCATAGCCTTGCTGACACCTGGATTTGGGACTTGTAAGTCACCCAGTTTGTGGCACTTTATGGTAGCTATAGCAAAATGATACACAATCTGTTGCCATCATGAAAATCTTTCCTTGAGAAACACATCTGGAAGAATAGATGAATAATAGAGAATATAATTCTCTATTTCTCATTAATAGATATGCTTTCAATCTGTTTAAAATTTTTTTTAAATAAGAGATTTCTATTATCAATACAAAAGCTACACATGTTCATTATGGAAAATGTTAAAAACAGATAGGTGGTCTAAACTGGTCCTTGCCCCATGCTCTATTCTCCACAGATCAACAAGAGTAAACTAGTTAAAATATTGATTCTGCCTCTTGTCTCATCAGAACCCTTCAATGGCTTTTCACCTCTCTCAGAGAAAATCCATAGAATTACAGTGACCAATAATCCACTTAAATCATTGCAGCAAAAATTCTCAATAAAGTGGGGGCATTTGAAAACTGTTGCTCTCTGGTTCATCCTACATAAATTCTAAAAGAATTTCCAAAGGTGCAGACGGGGCAGGAGTATTTTGAGAATCTCCCTTAGGTGATTCTAATGTACTTTAAGATGAAGAACCACCGTCTATCAAAATTTCTCCTCCCCACTCCTGAAACCCTTTCTTTTTGCCCCTGTTATCTCCTGGACCTCATCTCCAACCAGCCACACTGGCCTCCTTACTATACCTCACAAACATCAACCATGTTCTCACTCGCTCTTTGTTCTTCTTGCACCACTCCCACAAGCATCCATTTACAATGATGGGCTCTTTCACTTCTTTCAGGTCTCTGCTCAAAGGAAACTTTATCAGGGAAGCCTTTTCTGAACCCTTAAAAAAATACTCCCCACATTCTATTCCCTATTCCTTCTGCCCTTGTGTTCCCCCCTTTTTTTCTTAAGATTTTATTTATTTATTTGACAGAGAGAGACACAGTGAGAGAGGGAACACAAGCAGGGGGAGTGGGAGAGGGAGAAGCAGACTTCCCACTGAGCAGGGAGCTGGATGTAGGGCTAGATCCCAGGACCCTGGGATAATGACCTGAGCCAAAGGCAGACGCTTGACGACTGAGCCACCCAGATGCCCCAAGCCCTTGTGTTCCTTTTCCTATTTCCCTCTTTATTTTTATTTATATCATCTACCAATCTTTGACATATTACGCACTTGTTTATTTTTTAATTGTCTGCCACAGCCAACTTGAATATAAGCTCCTTAAGTCAAAGACTCTGTGTTATTCACTGCTATATCCCTAGAATAACGCGTGATGCATAGTAGGCACTCCATATATGTTTGTTGAACTAATAAATGAATTATGAATTATGAATATACTAAAATGTGAAACGAAATGTTCTAGTGCATACATGTAAATTTTGTTTCAACTCAAGTCAACTTTGCCTATCAGAACTGTATTAATCATCTTATAATAAAACATTAGGAATTCATGAATATTCTGAACTATCTTCAATATCTTCCTAACATTTCTACTTCTACTCCCCTGTCATTACCTTTTCTTGATATTTTAATTCTTTGATTCCTCTAACTCTGAAAACTCTGGATCTGTCTTCATCCTATTCCTTTACTCATACCTTGAATATTGGGTTGGCAGTGTTCTCATCATACACATCATTGCATGTTTTTTTCTGCCCGATAGCTTCAGCAGTTCTAACCTTGGCTGCCAGTTAGAATGTGTGGAGAACTTTAAAAAATAGCAACTACTAGTTCCTAGTTTAGACCAATTAAATAAGAATCTCTGAGTTGAGGCTCAGGAATTGGTTTAAAAAATTCCTTGGGTAATTCTAATGGAGAGCCAGCATTAAGAACGACAGAAAAGTGTTGAGAAGTTCTCAGATCACAGTTTACATTTTTCTGTATTTTGGGCAGTAATATAAACAAGATATAAGTTAGCGAAATAGAGAATTGTGGAAATGTAAGTCAACCAAGGAGAGACTAGAGGGAAGAAAAAGAGTAAGCTATTGCAAAACTCTAGGCAAGTGATGAGAACCTGAATTTAGGACACTGGTGATAGGAGTGGAAGGATAGCATTAGGCAGGATGTATCCGTTTTCTATTGTTGCATAATAAACCACCCCCAAACTGGGTGGCCTAAAAAAGCAACAATGATTTATTTTGCTTATGAATCTGTGATTTGGCTAGCTAGGCTTCAATGGGAATGGCCTGTCTGCACCATGTGGTATCAGTGGGATGGCTCAAAGGGGTCTGAAAGCTGTACTTTTAAGATGGGTTACTCACATGTCTGTCAAGTTGGGCAGTGACTGTCAACTCTGAAGCTTAGAAAAGGCTTAGGCTGAGAGGTGCTGGTGCTTTTGGTTTTGCTTTTGAGTTTCACAAATCTGATGATTTATGGATGGGTGGGGATATATTTGGGAAGACGTCCCAGTCTTGTCTCTGAAGGCTCCTCCACCGGGAGACCAGCCCTCGGTGCCCGCTCCTTTTGGGGTTCAAGTCCTAGGCCAGAGCGCTCCTGGCATCCCAAGCTTGGGCGGTGGGGTCATCCTCTTGGTGCAGGCTGGGTGACGGGGACAGCCACGCTGAGACTGGACGGGTCTTGTAGCAGCCGCAGTGGGGTCTGGCCTGGTGGGCCCCGCTCCCTTCCGCCTGTGACAGTCCTGGCTGTTGGGTGGCGGGCGCCGGGCAGAGTCTGCGGGTTGCAGCGTGTGTGCGTGG